>JADLZL010005054.1:0-100041 GCA_015844335.1 Chrysopogon serrulatus | reverse complement strand
GCACTCATCTATTCAATTGCATGGTGAAGGCGGTGGAGGCAATATGTAGGCGTGGTGTCGAGATGCTTTACTTATGCAGAAGGTATCCCTGTCGTGCCGGGTAGTAAGGTAGTGTGGGTGTGGCGAGACCCATTGGAGTCGCTGTAAGAGCGGCCTTCCCGTCATTCACGTCGGATTGGTAGGAGTGGGATTGTCGAGGTTAAGAGGGAGGGTTCACGTGCTCATGCTTCTCACAGCGCATTGCTCCGATCGTGTTAAGGGAACCATGGTACTATAACTTAGCCATGATTGTTAGACATACTTGCACTAAATGAAGTAGCTTTTATGTGTATGCTTGAATACTTGAGTTGACATTTCTCTATTACTGATTAGACAAGCGACATAATTTAGAGGTGCTATGATGGGAATATTATCACTAAGGAGATGGCCCGATCATATTTATTATTTACTCTATTGTTTTATCTTGTGGCTCACCTTCCTGTTATTGAGGAGAGTTGACATTGGCTACATCTGCTTATTCACTACAGTATACAAGTGTTATCAATACTATAGAAGTAGCTTCTTAGCAATGCCTTCCAGGTGGTAGAGTATAAGCCATGACTTAACCTAAGTAATACTCTAGTAGAAGGCCTACAATGGTACATAATTACGTCCACTTGCGAGAATCATTCCTTAGTTTATATTTATCTTTATTTATTTGCCTGCAAAGTCACATAAAATGATAAGGAGAGTAGCACGCGGAGTTTGATTCCCTAAGCACTACAATTGGGTGACAACCTGGTTTCATAGTTAGGGTAAGGGTAGAGAGAGCTGGTGAGCTAGTTGCAAAGGCAAGTGAGAATTAGTACCAACATTTCTAGTGTCATTCTAAGTGGGATAGAGATTTGGGTTTTATTGCGGTGGCGTTAAATGCCAACAAAGCATGGTCTTGGTTCCGAGGAAAGGCCTTCTAATAAACTTAGAAAAAGTATTGATAACTATATATGCATCACAATAAGATGGGTGTCGCAAGCGGACACTACTCAAAGCAGAGAAACTCACCCTTGTTTTCATCTGCCCACTGGCTTGTATCTATATGCGAGGTAATGAGATCAATGAATGGTTTTTGATCTCAGGACAATTACACGAAGATCAGGAGAAACTCTCTTAAGAAGAAGGGAAATTTGCGTATGCTGAGGGACATTTTGAATCACCATCAAGAAGAACACCCTCTGAGAGCTTTGTTCTTCACAAGAGCAAAGCTCCACATCATTAGAAGGAAGAATCGAGGAAGAATTAGAAGTTAACTTGACACCGATGTAGCCATGTGTGAGAAGGCACTGACGTGAGCTCCTCAGCAACCGCCAACATCCGTCTTTGGACCTAATGTCGATGCTCGGAAACAATGGATTTGAGCTCAAGCCTGCGCTCACATCACTATAGGTGCAAGCTAATGGAGTGTGGAAAAGCGCACATGAAGATGCAAGTGCACACTTTACAGCACTGCGGAGATGTCATGAGCACCTTCAAGATCAAGAGATGTACCAAATATGCTATCCTACTTACGCCTATTCCCATTTTGCGGCTAGGGAAAAGCAGCCGGTGGATTTCTATAACAACAAGACAACCAACACTACATGCCAGGACAAATGACTCTACTTGCTTTCCTCGGCAGGATTCTTTCCAACGGGCAAGACCAACGCCTCTAGCGAGAGAGCTCTCGGCACCAACAACAACATGATGAATCGTTCGCCGAGGCATGGGGAATGTTTTCTAAGATTACATCGCAGCGAAATACCTCATCATGGAATAGAGGATTAGCTACTATATGTGAGACTTTTATCATGGACTAGTCTCTAGCACTTTTCATTGAGTCCATGGATCTTTGCGAGGCTGGAGGAGCTTTTCTTGTCACTCAAGCTACGCCCGATGCAATAACGCTCGTTGAGAAGATGGCCTCAAATCAAAGTTGGAATGAGAAACGCACTCAACCTCGAAAGAGGAGGAGGCACTCATCATCTCAGAGGAAGTCGATACATTCAGCGAGAAGCCAGACCTCATTATGAAGAAGCTCGAAGATAGAGACGAACGAAAGAGAAGTCATGCACATCAATGGCTTCTATGAATTGTGAGAAGAATATGGAAACAGGACGCACTCAGCGAGTCAAATCGTCCTAAAATCCAAGAGGTCGTAAGTGAACTTCATCAACAATAACTCCAATATCGTCCTCAAGCAAGGCCAAGGATGGAACCAACAAGGGCCAAGGATGGGACAACAAAATCAAGGGATGGAATGCGGCCACGCGACAAGGTAATTTCCAGGTAACAATAATTCGCAATTACAATTTGCCACCTTTGCGAGATCTAGTTCTTTCGTCAATCTAAATTGCTAGACAGAAATGTTTAAAAGGTAATTTTGAATGATAAAGCTTTAGAAAATATAAACACTAGACTAGATACCTTTTGCTTCGCTATTAAAAATCAACACAGCTTCAATAAAATGTTAGAATCATAATTAGCTCAATTAGCGATTCTTTTTGTTCTCAATGGAAAAAGGTAGGAAGGCTCAGACCAATTAGAAGATTTAGAAACACGCAAATCTTGTTGATATTCACAATCGCGAGGTCATTACTACACTCAACCCGGTAGGATGTGCGATTGGGTTGACCACTCACTCCACTGAGAAGAAAAGAGACCCTAGAAGGCCTTTCATTCCTATTTCCCTAGGATGTACACCTTTCAGAAGGCTATCCGTGATTTCAGCGCAAGTGTCAACGCGGTATGCCTAAGATAATTTATGAAAGATTCTAGGAGATCCGCTTTGTTGCACACAACCATGCGTTTTGCGACTTGCAGATCGATCCGTTTGCTACCGAAGGAGTTTTTGGAAGAAGCGCTATTGTTCGAGTGGGACAATCCTATGTCGTTGACTTTGTAGTCATAGAGGCGGAGGAGATGAAAGACACCCATCATCTTGGGCGACTATTATCTATGCACAACTCAAAGCCATCATCTATGCGGGAGCATGCCAAGATTGTGTTTTCCATCAAGAACAAGGAGAAGTTCTCATTCAAGAACCGTGTCCTCACAACCGCATTCCCACGAGGAGTTATGAGCAAGCCCAACAACCAGACTGAACCCAAGAAGAAGAAAAACACAATAGAAGAAGGAGGAAGAGTAGCTTAGTCAAATTCCAAAAGAGGCAGTTCAATGATCAGTCGGTTAACACCGAATATGACCACTGTTAGCACCACCATACATTGTCAAAAGAAGACCGAGAGTCCCGACTATTGAATGTACAATTAAGCAAATGGTTTTCCAGAACCTTTTTGTGACACTTGAATCGAGGTCAACGTCATGTCAAAGGTAAGCGTACAATTATCTGATTTGGTGATGAACCGTTATACCCAACCTATATCACGATTGCGGATAGGCGGACTTATCAACAAGATTCCCGAGAAGGCATAGTGAAAGAAACGTCAGCGGTAAAAGATTAAAAGATTATTATATACACTGAGATTTCTTGGTTCTTGACATGCGGGGAAGATGACGATACACCTATCATTTTGAGGAAGACGCTTTTCCTCAACACCGCTAATGCAATCTCACATGAGATCGAGACAAGTTCACTTCCACCTCACTGTTGAAAAGTTACGTTGCGACTTCCAATAGTTGCCCGACAATAATTCACCCCAGGAAGATTCAAAATACTGAAGGCCCCGTCTCAGTAGTAGTTGCGAACTTCTACTCTCAAGAAGGAAGGAAGACTATCCTAGTGAAGCTACAAGGTGCGAGATCAAATCACTAAACAAGCAATAGAACCTCATTGGAGAGAGTGGGACAAAAGAAAGCCCAGAGAATAGACAAATTCTTTGAACAAAAGCAAGAAATACAAAGAACAAAATCGAGAGATGGTTGGAGAGAATAAAGAGACATCAGGGGCAAGATGAAGAACTATCGGCGTCCTCTCAGACAATTCCACAAGTAAGTACTCTTTCACAGTACCCTTATAAGGTAACAATGGTAGTTATCTAATTATTTTAGTACATTTTATTCTTTGCATATTTAAAAGAAAATAAAAATTCTTTACTATTTTTGTTGTAAAACTTTAAAGGCTTCATAGGATTAGGCTTGTGGTTTTTACCCGCAAGAATATTCACTATGGTAGCACAAAATAATTTTCATTCCTTTGCATTATAAATAGAAAAGTACAAAAGATAAGAATCTTAAGATACGTATTTATCTCAAGCTCATAGAGATAATCAATTACTCATCTGGTTGACCGCTAACCCATTATCATATTCGTGAGCCTTGAGTTTTAGTTTTTCTTGGTTGGAGTACATATTTGTGAAGTTATGCAAGAGTGAGGCAGTGGGTTGGTCACCTTGCTAAGTTTACTCTAAAAGATCATTCAAGTTTAAATAAATATGGCAAACATCTAGCTTGGGGGAAAGAGCATCCTACAGTTATTATAACTATACCTATAGATTTATCTAAATCTGTTTTAGAAGTTATAAATACCAAAAAATATGTGTGGGCACATGAAGGTCCACGTACGTCTTTAAGAGTCTTTTAGCTAAATAAAATGCAAAAGTAAAAAGGAAGTCTTAGTTAATTAGAGTGTGTGCAGAGTCAACTATGAACTAGAAACTTTGTCTTGGAAATGATGAATAGTTTGCTCGCTAGAATTCTTTCAAATACCTAGTTTTCAACCTTGAGTTCTCCTAAGTTTTTGGACATGATTGTTTTAATTTGATAATTTACTCCAGCCCTGAAAACTTGTGGAGTAATATACTTGAGCTAAGTCTAGGCGATTGATGATATGATATAAAGAGAGTCCGAGCTACTATTTATCTTATTCAACGATGCTGAATTCGAGATTTGTCTTTAAAATTTTCAAACCTTTTCATGATGAGCTCTTGTATGACAAGTTTGAATTCCTACCAAAGCCATATATGATACATATCTTAGAATAGAAGCACTTGTTACTTATTTATGTTACTTGCTTTGTATTGAGTTTAGTCAACCTTTTCGTATACTTATTAAGAGAGTCTTGTCATGCTTTTTTAAAATCAAAATCACTCACACACTTCATCACATATGCATTACTCTTACCCTAAGAGTAAAAGCACAACTATTTTTCACTTTTATCCATTTTCACCTTAAAAATATTTTGCTCTACACTTGAGGAAACACCCAAAATATACATAAACCCATAGGACAGCCTTTGTTTATTTGCTCTAAGTTGTTTATTGTTATCTCTTCAATCAATTATTGTATCTAAGGATGCATGTGGCTATGCAAATATAAAAATAAAGGAGTAAAAGATGGACAAGTGTCCCAGCATTAAAACAATGGGTACTCAAATACCTACCTCCCAATGAAAAAAAAGGAAAAAAAAGAAAAGAAGAGAAAAAAGAAAAAAAAAAGAAGAATAAAGATAGCCCATGTTTTCTGAGAAGTCCAAAAAGTCTAAGAAAGAAGAGATTCATTTTGAAGAGCAAAAGTAGGATTAGAATTAGCCACCACATATACACCTATCCACCATATTCCACACACATGCACATCTTGGTTTGATTGTATGACTCGATTCTCTATAGATCCATTGTTTGACTTTTACAATATATGAATTGCAAGTATGCTTATCCTTGTTTAATGCCACTCCTATAAACTCCACTATAATCCCTAGAATTAGGGAGGGCATGACATCATGAATGCCTCAGTGAGATCCACAAATACCACATACTTTGAGAACTGAGGGTGTCATACAATTAAGCTCTGAGTTTTTATTGCAAAACTTGCAAAAAACTCTGGAATACTAGTTGAGTGAAGAATTTGAGACATAGTGCTTGACTTGATTGTTACGTCTTTCAATTACTCAAGACCCATTGAAGGTTAAAAGCTCCATAGTTAAAGGTAATAGGGGTGAGTTTGAAAGTTAGAGCGGTTTTATCTAATCTGGAGGAAATTTTTGTTTGAAAGCATGTGTACATTTAGAGTGGAAGTATTGTAGCAACTCTGATCCAACTCTAGGTTTTGCTAAGGGACTAGCAAAAGGTAAGCTTGGGGAGTTGTTGGCAGGTGGATAGCGTCAACATTTTATATATCAAAAGGCATGAAACATACATCAATATCTACAAGGCTGGGGTTTTATCTAACAATTTTCACGAGTTTTGGTGATTTATCAATTTTCGAGGATTAATCGAGAAAACACCGTAAAAGGGGGCATAATTACAAATCTACACCCGAAATTATCCAGAAACTTCGGGGAATACGCCAAACTACTCTAGAAGGATCCGAGGAAGACCCGAGCGAAGGGAGGCGAAGCCACCTCAGTGGGGCGGCCGTCCCCCACTGCCCCCCCCCTGGGGGAAGGTGCTCCCCCCTTATGGAATCTTCCTCCCACCGCCTTTGAGGATCAATCTTAGCCCTCACGTTGAAGTTGGTTTGATCAAGCGGTGACTTGGTGCATCCCCACTTAGGGCTATATAAAAGCGGGGGCCCGGACCTCCCCACGGAAAACCTAATCCATTCAACTCATTCATTCCATCTCGAGATATTTGGTGATCAAGTCATCTAGAGCTTCAAGTTCTAGTTCTTCATAGCCTTCTAGTTCATAGTTTAGCCTAGTTAGATCTAGAGTAGAGGAAGTCAAGTTCTTCATCGATCTTGGATTCCCGATGTTGTCAAGAAGAAAAAGTAGGTATAGTTCTTGAGCTTTTCTTTCTTATTGTAATATCTGCGTTTGTATGATCATTACTAGCAACATTATTCTTCATTATTATGTTCTTGATTGTATTTTTCATTGTCTACTTTAATATGTCTAGTATAGTTAGTTTGCCATTATATTCATGCCTTTGGTTTGTATAGCACTCATCTATTCAATTGCATGGTGAGTGGTAGACAATATGTAGGCGTGGTGTCTAGATGCTTTGCTTATCTGCGAGTATCCCCGATCGTCTTAGGGTAGTGAGGTAGATAGTGGGTGTGACGGACCCATTGAGTCCTTTGTAGGCCTTCCCCGTACATTGGATTGGTAGAGTGGGATTGTCAGGTTAAGAGGAGGTTCACAGCCTCATCTTCTCACACTACATTGCTCAGGAATGTTAGGGAACTATAGTAGTATAACTTCGACCATGATTGTTAGACATGCTTGCACTAAATGAAGTAGCTTTGACTGTAGCTTGAATACTTAGGAGTTATTTCTCTATTACGATTAACAAAACTGACATGATTTGAGTGCTATGATGGGATTAATATCACTAGGAGATGACTAATCATATTTATCATATTTATCATTTGTCTATTGTTTATCTTGTGACACCTTCCTGTTATTGAGGAGAGTTGACATTGGCTACATCTCTTATTCACTGCATATATAAGTGTTATCAATACTATAGAGTAGCTTCTTAGCAATGCCTTCCCAGTGGTAGAATATAAATGACAACCTAGTAATACTCTAGGTAAAATGCTACAATGGTATAATTATCGTCCGCTTGAGAATCATTCTTGGTTATATTTATCTTTATTTATTTCTGCCTACTTGTTGACCGCGAAGCGTGGCGTCGTGCCTCACACCTGCAACAAGCCGGGAAGCGTGGCTTCAATCAGGTGCTCAGACGGTTTTGGAATCCGGAGCGTGCGTCCGGTTTGACTTGGCGGACAAGGGACAAAAGATTGTTAAATACAAAATCAGAACATGCCGGATGAGACCGGGCAGTTCGTATATATGGCCCTGAAGCCACTTACGACGACATACAGCTATAGAAGGCGTTTTGCCAATCATGCATATGAGTCATTCGGCTAATATGAAGACAAAAGCAGCGTAAAGCATTGATTGCCCCGAGCAGCATGCATGAAGACATGTTTGAACAAGTAAAAAGTTGACTACAAGTTAAAGCATAACCAAGCTCGGCAATTCAGCCGACTAGTCCATGAAGAAGGAACATACAAGCTATCACGAGTAAACCAATCAAGAACTGTATGCGCTTACCTAATCTATCAAAATTTAATCCTATGCAAACCCAAACATGTAACAATCGATTGATCTAATTCGTGCATAAGCATGAGATCTATTTATCATAGTAATAATCGTTAGAAGGTAAATAGATCTATAAAAGTAAAAGGCGAAACTAACCAATCTAGATTGGACAAAAAGTGTTACAAATATGTAGAAACATTAAACGCATGCAACACATGTATGACTTAATGAATCTATTAGATTTTTGCCAAGTCTAATGAGCCGATAACTATCTTGCCTGCTAAGCTATCAAGCGGGCCTTTGCCGCCGCGGCCATCTAGTCGAGATAAACAAAGCATAAGCGAAGACTTCTTGATAGTCAAGCGGGCGCTGCCGCCGCGGCCATCCGGTCGAGACAAACAAGACTACTTGCATCAATATCTAAATCCACCTCATGATACTAGACATGATAGCAAGGTTGCGGTACTTCACGGGGCGTCGGCGGATCGATGGCTCCTCTCGAAGAACTTCGGCGACACGACAAAAGGACTTTCGAAAACTTGGCGCGAGGGGCGGTTGTATTGATTTATTTGTGAATATCCTTTACAATGGTGGGGTTCATATTTATACCTGGACACAACATGAATCCTAAATTCTGATTACACAATATATTAAAGGTAACTCAAAAGTATGGCGATTCTCTTGCTATAGCCTTCTTCGAGTCCTTGATCATCACGCTTCTACGCCTTTTATTCGACTTCACCTTTGCCACCTTTACTTCCTTCCGAATGGGCGACGCCTTCAAGATAGCCGAAGACGCCTGAGCATTGCGAATCGCCCGAGTCGGCCGACCACATGGACATTTGCCGAGCTGCGGAAGTCGGCCGAATGGATGCTTACGAATGCTCTTGAATACTTGCCTCTTGTGAGGCACGCCACGTCTTGGCCCACACATCATCTTCTCGGCATTTACCAAAATCCGGTGTTAACACATGCCCCCTAATTCGGGACAAAAGTGATTTTATTCGAAATTGACCACAAACTTCGTTCCTTGTTTAGGTCAACCTTTGTTTCAAACTCGTGAAAGCCGCCCGAAACTTGAGTCCTTTGATCTTAGATTCGAATCCGCCCGGGCTTTCAATGGCGACGAGGATGGAGTTAGGAGGTAATTCTTGCTTTTCTCATGTATTCGGCAACTTTCCAAATCGATCGTCTTTTCCTTGACTCACTTTCCCTTGTTGTACTATTTTAGAAGGAATACAAGGGCCGAGATCTTGATTCCTATCTGACAAATCTAGATTCTTATTTCTTGGGTCAATGGGAGATTCGACCCGATTGAGTTTGTAGAAAAGGAGACCATGAGGATTCCTTTCAAATCAGTCGCCCCGCCGAATCGGTGGCCAAATACCTTCAAGACTTGGCGTTTCCTCCAATTGCCGGATATGGCGGATGGAAGTACGGAGGATCTTTGGAGAAAAAGCGATCACTTTGGGAGTCCCAAGACATTCATTACTGCGGATTATCCTTGGCGAGACACCCGGGCGACTCCCGCCGATACTTCGACCACTCATTTTACATGCGATCTTTGCGCCTTCATCTTTGGTCATGGCCCAATGTCCTTTACTTTGGTGACATCTTCATGATAGGTGGTTTAAACGTGGCAGCACCGGTGTACCCCTCAAGTACAAGAGTAGCGTGTAAAAAAGCGGAGTTAAGTCGAGGAGGTGGATGGATGAAATACATTAATACTTACAAATCATGCAGTCTTTGTACTCGACAAAGAATACAAGGCTTTCTGAACATGTGGGCATGCTGATTCATTTTACGTGGAAGGTCAATGAACCAGCCACGAATCATATGGTGATGGTGAGAAGACTTGGCTTCAGGTGCGTTGATTCCTTTGGGCAAATATCTCTTAGGGGCTACCTATCATATGATGCACGAATCCTTTGTTCAAATGCGCCCGGCATGAAAATACCTTGTGTGAATGGCCTTGGTGGTTTTGTCCAGATGTGGCTACGTTGTACATGCATCAAATAGTGTCATGAATCTTCATGATTTAGGCTTCCCTTGGTCAATCATAAAGATGACACGGTAAAGAAAAGGCTGTCGGAGACACATGGAGAAGCGACCTCCCTCTGTCGGCATTGACATAGACATTGGTTATCTCTTCAAGCTATTCTTCAGAGGTTTTGAGAATGTACTCTGGCTTCCCTCTGAGAGAAAATGAAAACGACTACGCCTAAAGTTTAGCTATGAGGCGGTTGTTGGACAAACCATCCTGAAGATCTTCAATTCTTTCATCAAGCCTTGTGTTTTTCGGTAATTTCACCATGGGGAGGATCTTTGCACCCCACCTATGAATTCTACAACCCAAACATGGTGGCTGGGCAATTAGGGTGTGGGCGGTTGCCCCCAAGGCTTCTTCTCAAAACTATAAGCCCGGAGAGAAAAATAGGAGATGCCAAGAAAGTTTTTGAACTTGGATGGGACCTGCACGTATATGAACCTTCCCTCTTGGGCTGATAGATGTTGCCCATCCCTTAGCTTGTCTTGGTGGCAGGTGGGCGTGCTCACATTTTCAACATACCAGTGCATCCTCTATGTCAAGACCTCAAGCTCGGTTTGACTCCCGATAGTGAGGTGATTCTCTTGTACCCACAATTTCTCTAGCCATTGGATTCATTCTTGATTTTTCAATACTTTGTCATTCCACGAGGATATTGAGCCTATTCACCCTACTCAAAAGTGGCTGGTACTACCGCAGCTGGACCTATTCTGCTTTGAGGTTTAATGCCCCCACTTTGGCGAGCCTTTATGAAAACTCCAGCGGTTTTGGGCTACCACCATCAGAGGAGGGGAAGCAAAGGGAAGCCACCGCTGAATCAAGCAAGGATGTCGGCGTACCGAGGAGGACAAGATCCAAGAAAGCCAAAGCTGTCTCCTAAGGTATACCTTGTCGGCCTTTGTTGAATCTCATTTTAGGCAATAATTTTTGTGCTTATTTCTCACACTGCGACCACAGGTCAAACTTTCAAGGTCGTAATGCTTCAACAACCCGCGGGAATCCCCCTCGAGGCCTCTGGCGGAAGTGCGAGAATTCCAAGAAACTACGCCACATTGGTATTCTTCTTTTTCGATCGATTGTTTCATTCCTTGGTACTAGATGTGTTGATTAGTTCTCACATTTTTTGCTACTTCGTTTTTTTAGAAACAGACCAACCTTTGGACAGGGGCGTTAGAAAAATCCTCCTCATGCCTGGCGACGGTGCAGAAAATTCATGGAGCCATTGGTCAGATTTTCTCCACATATCTCTTTTCTTTCTTTTTTTTGCCAAAACTTACCCCTTTGCTCTCTACATTTCATTACTCACTCTCGGAGATGATATTTTTTGGATGAGATAGCAGAAGAATCTTCTCCTCTCGCGAGACTTCACACTCATCATCCTGGGCATCAATCAAGTCCTCAACCAAGCCGAGGGCGGGATCAAATTGAGGGAGACTTTGTTGAAAGGTAAGGTCTTTTGCTCTCTTGAATTCTTTTGCAAGCTCGATCAATCAGCTAACAATTTTTTCTCTTTTTCTTAGGATGATATCAAGCCACGCCAGATTGCTTCCTTCACGGTTGAAGAGTACATCGATAGAGGGAGGTGAAAGCCACATCTCATGCAGAGATTATCGGTAGAAAAAGCCAAGCTCGGCTAAAGGAAATAGCTCTCTGTTGGCCAAGGACATAAACATCCTGGTCCAGATAGGATGGGATCAAGGGAGGGACTGGTTGAGCTCATTGATCGAGAAATTCCTTCAACTCTCGGGATCCCCTTAGAATGCAACTCATCTTGATGACCACCTTGGTAGATCGGGAGGGGCAAACAAGAACATGGCCTCCAGAGGCTGCTCTGCCAGAGTGACAATCGATGAAGAAGCAACAAGGCAAAAGAGGCTGCATTCTCAGATTCGGTACGCTAAACAATCGCTTGGCGACCTTGTAGCACGGTGACGAAATCTATGGAGGAGGAGAAGGCTGGGCGGAAGCTCAATTAGCCAATTGAGCGTAAAAATCCAGTCTCATAAAGACAAAATTACCGATGCACCCGAAAATCCATTGGCGGCCAAAATCAAGATAGCATCTATTGTCGAGAGAGAACCAACAGACCAAAGCAAGACTCATCAAAATTCAAGGTTAGAAGATGGCAGATGAGCGGAGTGCTAGATGAGAGTTAGCGAATTAGGAATGATGCCATCAAAGCTGTTCTTAAGCGAGTAAAACATTACGGCTTGTAATATACTCGAGATGTAACATCACTGTGATTCTAAACAATTGTATTCCCTTGTTCATGTTTTCGGTCATCTACTTGCACGATTGATGACATAGCCGAGATGTTCTAAGCTTCCGGGTAGAGGGATCAGCTGTTGCCTCGAACTTCCGATTAGGAGAATAGTCGATTCCTTTTGAACCGTCGTGATTTAGCCAGAGCAGGGCCGGTCGTAACGGCCCAAAAGGAAATAAACCCTATTTAGAGTAAAGCACGGGATACTTTCAGAAGCATACGCCATGATCTCCCAGCCGGCTTATAAATAGAAAGCCCTTCTTACGGCCTTCACTTTGTTAACTCCGACTAGCATTCTCATCGCCGTCTCTTCATTCCTCTGCTCAAATCATCCCGAGAAGACATCTAGTTTCTAGGGCTCCAATGGCGAGTGGCGATGAGCCGGTGGCAGCGTCTGCGAGGGAGGCGGGAGGAAGCCGAGCACGCGCCGTGGCGTCACGGGTGAGAATCAATCGGTTGCTTCTTCACGGTTCGTGCTTCATGTTCACACTCTCCTAACCACGATTTCCTTCATCTACTTTTCGAGGCGAGCGATTGTCATCAGCCCGTTACCACCTCCTTCCCCAGATGGTGGTGACTCAGCGGGCACCTGGGACCAGGCCGGTCCCCTGTCTCAGCTCCTCCGGGTTCGTCGAGTGGTAGGTCAACAGCTCCTACAACGCCAACCCACAGGGGTCAGCGGAATCGGAGGGGAGAGGACCTACATGCGTCCACGAGGGGCGCTCGGGTTCGCAAAGGAAGGGCGAAGCCGGAGCAGGCTGGAGTGGCGATCTCCAAACAATTTCGGCATCGCGCAAGCCGAATGGGAGGATCGAGCGCAGCTCTGCGGCGCCATCAGCGAGTTAGAGCATCCACCGCACAAATTCCTTCTATCTCAATCCTCTTCAGTGTGTTAACTTGCTTTTCTCGCTCAGCACTTTTCTAGCGAGAGAATGAGCGTTTGAAGAGCGGCGAATAGGGCGCACGATAAGGTGAATACGAGGGGGAGCTGCCAGAAACGCGCTGAATCTTGTGGGCGGCACGTGTTGATCGGAGTCGTCATCCAGGGTGGCTGCACCTTGGGTGGCTCTCCGAGTCCCGCGGCGATGTCTCTCAGACCAACGAGATTACTCCTTCCAAACGCTGGCCGGTGGCCCGCCTCATGAGATTGAGGACATCAATGGCGTGCGGAAGCGATGTAAGAAGATCATCTTTTCTTGCCCTGCCAGTCACCAATCCTCGATGCACTCACTGAATAAGTTATTCAGTAGTTTGTGATTAGAGATTTGGAATATAAATAATGAAAATCACTTTCTGAAGATATGTTTGTTCATGACTCTTGTGTTGGATCTTAGAATAGTTGTCGCCCGACATTTTACGAATCAAAGCGACTCATGATTTTCCCGAATGCCCGTGTGGCGTCACTTTTAGTCGTTAGATCTCGAGTTTTTGCATCAAGCGATTTGGCGATCGTCACTGAATATTGTCATTCAGGGTTTTCACCTACCTCTTCTCGAGATAAAACCAACCGGTGTCGAGGAATGCGAAGTCAATTTCAAACCATTTGGCTAGCGTAGATATGTACTACGTGATATGAACCATATGGTACATTTTTGTTTTTCTAATGGCTAAAAGCGTGTTTCTTCCATCGGCTATGCTTGATTTTCAAATCCTTTTTATGAGACCAACTTCAACAGCGGGATAAAATTTTCTTAGAAACCTTCAGTTAATAGCCACAGTAAACTCCTCTCAGAGCAAAGTCTTCAAAATATATGCATTGCCGGGCACACATCTTTCTGCGAAAGGGTCCTTCCCAGTCGAGAGACCATTTGCCGAATGCCCTGTCTTTTGATCCAATCGGCGGTATAGTCTTCCAAACGGATCATTACGTGAATTGCTTTATTTTGACTTTCTTATTATAATATTTGGCAACATGCATTTGTGTTTTTCTCAATGTTTTCCGGTGCTTTGAATCGATGCAAATGGCGTCTTCTAACTCGTCTACCATCAAATTCCGCGTATAATCTTCCTTTTCCCACGAATTCTTTTGTAACATAACTCATCTTGATCCTGTCTTCAACTCCATGGTAGCGACATGATGCCCATAAACTAACTCATAGGGGAGATGTTTGAGTTGACAGGTGACAAGCCATTCGGTAAGCCCATAGCGCTTCATTAAGAGCGTATGTCCATCTTTTTGGGTTTCTCATCAATCTTCTTTTTGAATGATCTTGATCATAATCTTATTTACGATGCTTCGGCTGGCCATTGGCTTGTGCATAATAAGGAGGAAATTATACAACTTGATTCCCATGTCTTGACGAAAGTCACAAAAACTCCGAGGAGGTGAGTGATCCCTTGATCGTCGTTATAGTTTGAGGGATCCCAAAGCCTATAAATTTATATGTTCTTTAACAAACAGCGATCATATCGGTGACCTTCTTCAATGGAATAGCTTCAACCCACTTGGTAAAATAATCAGGTGGCCAAGGCACAAACTTGTACCGCTGCTCGAAGGAGGATGAATTTGACCAATTAAATCTCTACCCCATCCTCGGGAATGGCCAAGGTTTGATTATTGGGTTCATAGCGAATCTTTGGAGCCTTCGAATATTGCCGGGTGCTGACAATCATGACATCCCTTATAATATTCAAAGCAATCTTCACGGCATGGTTGGCCAAAATAACCGGTTCACAGAATTATCCACTTCATTCGGTAAAGGCTGATTGATGTGCACCACATAGTCACTTCGTGCACTTCATACATCACCTTTCGGCCTCTTCTTGACTCAAGCATTTAAATGTAACACTCTATCTATCTGGGTTATAAGCACAATTGATCGTACGAAGAGCACAGAACTTTGAGGGCTATACCACACACACAGAGCTTTTCGGAAGCTTTACGCTAGACGGATCGCCGGATAGCAGCGATCTCGCACCTCAATCGTCAAGCCGCTTGATCGGCCTCGCGAAGCATCTTTTGTTTTGGCGGTGAGAGCTGCCCGGTTTTCACGATGTCAGGAAAGCCGACTTGAGCTAACTATGGCATTTGCTTCTTCATTGTGCTAGAGATATGGTGCAGTTGCTATCTCGTCAAAGCTTTTCAAGAGTTCAGGCAATTCTTCACCTTAATATGGTGCCTTCATGTATTCTTTGATTTCATCAAAAGCCTTTTGTTGTACGTCACCCATATGAATTCTTGATCTTTCTTGAGCTTCAAAAGTGGAGAGAAAGGCAAAACTCTTTCTGATAGATTGGATATAAACCTTCTCACAAAATTAATCTTGCCAAGCAGTGATTGTAACTCCGTGAGATTAGTTGGAGGGACAACCTTGTCTATTGCTTCCATGCTCTTTTTTCCAACTTCAATCCCTCCTTTATGGACAAGAAATCCCAAAAACTCACCAGCCGAGACTCCGAAAGCACATTTATTTGGATTCATTTTCAAACCATGTTTTCTAGTGCACTCCAGAGTCTTCCTCAAATCGGCTAAATGCCCTTCATGGTTTCTAGACTTGACCACCACGTCATCAATATAAATCTCCACAACTTTGCCGAACAACTCATGAAATATGTAATTCATAGCTCTTTGATAGGTTGCGCCGGCATTCTTTAACCCGAATGTCATGACAATCCACTCAAATAAACCAATATGACCAGGGCATCTGAAGGCTGTCTTTGAGATATCTTCTATTGCCATGAAGATTTGGTTATAACCAGCATTCCCATCCATAAAGCTAATGACTTCATACCCAGCTGCTGCATCTACTAGCAAATCGGCAACTGGCATCGGGTATCCATCCATCGGAGTAGCTTTATTAAGATTTCTAAAGTCTATACATACCCTCATTTTCCCGTTCTTCTTGTATACAGGAACTATATTTGAAATCCATTCTGCATACCTGCATGGCCGAATGAAGTTTGCTTCTAACAACCTTTCAATCTCCTTCTTCACATCGGCCAATACCTCCTCTTTATAGATCCTTCGTGGAGGTTGTTTGTAAGGGCGATAACCAGACTTAATAGGTAATCGATGTTCAACAATAGAACGATCCAACCCGGGCATCTATGTATAATCCCAAGCAAAACAATCTTTGAATTCCTTTAAAAGGGCTACCAACCGTGATTTATACTCTGGATTCAAACTTGCACTAATGTATATTGGCCTTGGCTTAGTACCATCACCAACATCTATTTCTTCCAACTTGTCGGCCGACATAAAACCATGCCCCAGCTTTCCTTTGTTGCCATCGATTGGATTACCCATTAAAAATTACTGTGAGAGCCGACTGCTTGGATCGGCTGTTGATCCCTATTGAAGACATTCACAGGACCTTCTCCCCATACTTTACCGGAAAAACAATCAATACCATCGTACTCCCCAATAAGCGTGGCTCGGCGGCAACAACGCTCACAGAATCATCAGCGTGGACAACCTCAATGTCATCTCCAACCCATTGAATAAGAATTTAGTGCATGGTTGAAGGAATGCAACAATTGGCATGTATCCAGTCTCTTCCCAAAAGCAGACTATATGCCCCCTTGCCGTCAATGACAAAGAAGGTAGTGATCAAAGTCTTTGACCCAATCATCAACTCAACATGTACAGCTCTCCTCGAGTGTCGGAAGGGTTGCTTAAGCAAAATCCCTGAGAACCATGTCGGTCTTCAACAAGTCTTCACTTGTCATCCCAAGCTTCCTGAAGGTAGTATATGGCATGATGTTGATAGCAGCCCCTCCATCAACAAACATCTTGGTCAGAGGCTTGCCATTGACATATCCTTTCAAATAAAGTGGCTTCAAATGGCGATATTTGGCTGGCTTGTCGAAAGTTGCCTGCTGTGTCAATACAAGCTGAGCCATTAAATCTTGAAACTCACTTTCATCAAAATTAGAGTATACTTCTTCTTGGACATCTTGATTCTCAGGAGCTATGAATTCCGATGGGAGAAAGAAAGCCATGCATGCATCACCCTGTTGACGGTCCTTAACGCCTATTTTATACCATCAACTAATGCTCAATATAACATGATATCAACCATAAAGCATAGTTGTAGGGTTTGATTCTAATGAGTTCCACGAGTTGTGTTGTTCTCGATCGTTTTGCAGGTATATCTAATTTTGCACAGAATAAAAGTATCTCAAATGATGAATTGGACTACACCATTGCGACGGGCTCGTCGAGATGATCGAAACGGACATATCATTTGCTATATTTGGAGTCCGGAGTGAAAAGATATTAATTTTATAAATAAAGGAGAATTATCACTAATGGGCCCCACGCCCAAGCAAGGCCCATGACGTGAGAAGAGGCTCATATGGCATGGAAGAGGCCCAAGAGAGGCACCCCAAGGTGCTCCCTTAAGTGGGCTCACATGAGGGATGATTGGAAGGCCCAAGTTAAATGTATAATGGCCCAACAGAGCAAACGGTGGAAGAATTAGTCCCACATCGCCTGTTCAGAAGAGGTGGGAGGCTTTTCTAGACTATAAATAAAGAGGTAGACCCCCTCCCTGAGAGCACCACATTATTGGAGATGTAGAGGCGTCCCTCGAATGGATGACCTCTCATCTCTAGAGAATTAGGGCTAGACTTTCCAATGTAGTTCTAGTGAGAGTTAGGGAGAGCGGCGCTATGCCCGGGTTCCGGAGGAGTCTTCGGAAGAGTCATCAGAGTTTTGGTATGTCTTTGTATTTATTCTTTGTAAGACTTATGCTTTAATATATTTATCTTCTCTATTTACTTTTATGCATTACATTTAATTGGTTAGTATAGTTGTTATACTTTAGCATAGGATCTCCGCCTGTATTAGGTGCTCTAGTTATTACGTGTGACTAGAGTAGTAATTCGTAGTATAGACATGGCGTCTAGACTATAGGTTACCTGAGATTGCACCCAGTCCAACATATAGTTGTGGTAGCCCCAGTGGTGACAGCCCCTGACGGCCGACGTATTCCACCATGTTAGGGTTGGTGTTTGTAGGACCGTAGTCGGAGCTTCCTAGTCCTTTCTCACCCCTTTCCGTGACTAGTGTTCTGATGTCCCGAAGTGTTATTGTGTGATTACTTTATTTACCATGAATCAGTTATTATAGAACCTTAGTAATAGACAAGTATTCAGGAATCGTGATCTCTCCCGTTGTCCTCTCACTTTAGCTATTTACTCTTTTATCATATAATTCTCCTGTGTGTGTCAAATATGTATAATTCCTATCATTTATCATTTACCCCTACTTTAGTCTAGTTGATGTATTAAGTTAATAGATACATGATGGTGAACTATCAATGTCTTATTCCATTGTTTCCCAGTGGTAAAATAAAAATAACGATACCTAGAATACTCCCGGTAAAATGCTACAATGGTTTTAAAGGCGCTTGCGGAATCCTTTATATTTTAGTTGTGCATAAGAAATACCAACAAGCATTTTTGGCGCCGTTGTTTTACAGGGATTTACCTCTATTTCTAGTAGCGACGTTAGAAATGTCAACAAGCATTTTTGGCGCCGTTACGGGATAGGGATTTACCTCTATTTCTAGTAGCGACGTTAGAAATGTCAACAAGCATTTTTGGCGCCGTTGCCGGGGAAACAATTGGCGTAAAGATTTTGATAATGATCTTGATATCTGCTAATCTAGTATGTCGCTAGCTTTAGTAGGGTTACCCCTTGTTTTGTTGAGTTGTGGAATAAGCAGGATATCAACCGTTCCAATCTTCTGGCGAAATTCCACAAGAACAAGACATGGGAGATATTGAAGAACCCAGGGTGCCTAAACATACATGATCCATCTATAATGAAGCCCTGCCATCTCACAGGTATGTATAAACATTTATATATATTATTCTAACCATGTGTAGATTAGAAAAGAAAAGTCATCATCACATGAATTCAAGGTTCATCACATGTGATGAATAAAGACGCTGCGCTAATCACAAATACCATTGTGATTCATAGTAAGTATGATCAAGAAAGGTGAGAAAGTTTTACTCATAGACTTTAAATTTGATGAGTAGTTATCCTGTTGCATTCTATTACATATTTACTTTGAATAGTCCATGCATCTACTCCATCCCATATCAAGTCCACAGCATGTTTAGTTTCTTGCACACATGTATGTCACTTGCATCTTTACATAAAAATTGAAAAAAATTCTCACCATGCTTGATCATGCTTTCATCTCTTTAAGTAAATCTCTATGTGTTCCCATGCTACCTTTGTTTGCTATAGTGAATTTTGGTTTGGAAGTACTCGACATACTTCCATAGGCTTTTAAATTGAGCGTGGTGCTTAGGTTAAAATGCCTTCCTTAACCAAAACTAGACATGGTGTTTGGTTTGGTTATTGAACTAGAAATTATTGTAGTAGACAATGGATATTTTGTTGGACTAACCCTATAGGAAACTCTCAAACTCAATTTGGGTAAGTCAAGAGATGAACTCATATCAAGAGACGAATCAAGACATGTGATGATGTCCAATAACTTTGTACAAAAGGAAGACACAGCTCATTCTCCATGAAAGAACTGTAAGTATTAAAGTTTACACATTTAATCCTTTGTTGCAAGTTACCTTTAAAAAGTGCAGCTACCAACAAAATTTGTTAAAAGAAATCTATGCTAAAGTAATCCTAAAAGCCCATCCTTTTCTTAGCATAGAAGAAATCCACATAAAATTATGGACCATAACCCATATACCAAACTTGTTGCAATCCTTTGAGTATGTGTCCACTAACACTTATGTAGAAAAAAAAGAATAAATGTCTGATCATGGTTCAAAATGAAAAGAAAGAAGAACAAGTGTATAGAAAGGATTAAGAGGGAAAGAAATGGATGAAAAAAAACACTTCAATACCTCCTACACTTCGCCATGATAGTGGACCAATCACCTTGCAAGACATAAGGTACGTTTATCCAAGCCTCATGCAACTTTAAACTACATTCAACATCTTATACCATGTTGCTAATTATCTTGGTTACCTATACCTTATGTCATGCTTAATTTGCTAAAACTTAAAATAAATAAAATACTCTTTTAGTTCACCTACATATTCTTGGTTCTATCTCTAGTCTTTTGAACTTCCTTACTCTATTATAAGTATGCTTCAGAATATCACTTAAACATTATAACATCAAAGTATATTTGTATAAGAATTTGGATGTATATATAGACTATCGATCCTCACTGTATAAAAATGTTTAAATCACATTAGAAGATGTCATAGAATCAAATCAAGGTTAGAGTATTCTTTAAAATTATATCTTCGCCTTAACCTTGTTGGAAAATTTGAAGTAATGGTGAATCATTTAAAACATGAGCTGCAGATTAATCTTTAACCACTTAGCAAACACTATCCATACTTTAAATAAATAGTATATTCCTTCGGGTATGTGTTGTCTACTAATTCCTTACAAAGAAGAAATAATGAGAGAAACAAAAGTCTAGAAGAGTGAGAAAGGAGTATAACATATGAGACAAGATGCTAAGGAACAACTCAAGATGCAAGGAAGGAAAAGACCATTGAAGTTCAACTACCCTTTACCACATGGTGCCATCACGCTCCAAAGAATAAAGGTAATATCTTTAAAGGTAAGTGGTCATTATTTCCTCTTGAGCTTAAAGTACACACCATAGCACTATTCTCTTGATCTCAATCTTAACCAAATGAGCTCAAATATGATATATCTTATTTTGGAAGATGATAGTCATCTTGTTAATCTTGATAATTTATAAAGATGAACAATCCTTCCACAAAGTTAAGTAACTCCACTCCTTTATCTCATAAGCTTCAATGCTATATTTATACTTTTGATATTCTCACCCAAGATATAAATGCACAATGTGAATAGACATCAATCCTATTGTGCCTAAGGTTAGAGAATGAATAAATTTTTGGTTCTATTGGTGTTTTTCCACCAATAAGAGCCTATGCACTTGATCTCTATCTTGTCTTTATGAGTAGAACACGCATCAAGCAAAGTGTGGGAAGATTCCCTAAATTCTACAAGTGGGAGTTCTAAACTAGTAACAAGGATGCACATAAGATTAGCTTTGAGATGCTAACAAAAAGAAAGGAAAAAGGTGGCACCACCATTGGAAACGCCACTAGTGGAGACACCACCTCAATCCTCATCCTTAGAAGCAAACCGAAGTACTCGATCAATGAACTACTGCAAGAAGGAGTCCAGTTCGGAGGATTCAAAACATCGAACCCTCGCCGTAAGGTAACATCGGTAGTTATTCATATTTACTTTCTTACATTGCATGATTTATTTTCTCTTAACCATATTTAGTTTTCTACATTAGTATTACATAGGAAATAATAAATAAATAGATATGCATTAGGTTGCATTCATGCATCTTAAAAAAAAACTTTAAGCCCCATATGAAACCCTTGTAGCGTAAAAGTTATAGGAGTTCTCACTGTGGTGGCCTACAAAATAAAAATACATATCATACATTTGTACTTTCTGCATATAAACCTATAAAATCTAAAAATATTAATTGAGCATCCTGCCCCAATACTGTTATCATAAACATACTTTAAAACCTCCACAACACCCAATCCTCTAAAATGGCTAACCACTAACGTTTTATCCTAATACCGTTCCACGAGTTTTGGTGTTTTGTGAGAGCTTTCTGCAGGATGACTCCAAGAGCTAGCTCACCCAGGAATCTTTATCTTCATCACTCGAAGCACATTTCTCGACACACGGTGACCTGCATGTGAAGGAAGTAACTTCTTGAGTGATGAGATTGAAGTATTCCTGGTAACACTTGCTCTTACAAACATGAGCTCCTCTATGAGGACCACTCAGCTTTAATGCTCAACTACGACAACATCCAGCTTGGGGGAGAGCATCCTCTAGTTATCAGGTAAGTATACCTATGCGATTATCGAGTCTATCTTATAGTCATAAAATACCAAAAATATGTGGGCACATGAAGGTCCACGTCTATAGAGTCTCTTATGAGTCCATTAGTCTAAAAGAAATAAAAAGATGAATAACACTCAAATATTAAGGTGTGATCAATAGAGTGTGTTTACAGTTCTATTTAGTTGTTAAGAGTTAAATAAAAACTGAAGAACAATAAAATTTTGTCTTGGAGATGATGAATAGTTGCTCTGTTGTAATTCCTCTCAAGTGCCAAGTTTTCAATGTTAAATTCTCTCGAGTTTTAGATATGACTGTTTTAATATAAGAACTTACTTCGAACCTGAAACTTGTGGAGGCAAATGCTTAAGCTAAGTCTAGGTGATTGAGGGATATGATATGAGAAAGACTGAGCTACTATTTTTCTTATTCCTAACGATACTAAGTTCTGGAGGTTTATCTTTTGAAAACTCTAAAAATCTTATATGATGAGCTCTTGTATGACAAAGTTTGAATTTCTACCAAAGCCATATATGATATACATTTAGAATAGGAAAACCTTTGCTCAATCATGCTGCTTGCTTTGCACTGAGTTTAGTCAACCTTTGTTGTATACCTTATGAGAGTCTTGTCATGCTTTTTAAAATCAAGATTACACTCACACACTCCACCAACATATGCATTGCTCATACCATGGGAGTAAGCACAATTATTTTCCACTTTCATCCAGATCTATTTTAACAAAAATGTTTTTCTCCTACACTAGGAGTAAAACACCAAAATATATATATATATATAACCTATAGGACAACCCCTTGTTTAATGCTCTATGTTCTTATTGTTATCTCTCCAATCATTTATTGTATACAAAGGATGCATGTGGCTATGCAAAATAAAGTTATTAAAAAAAATAAGAGGGAGTTAAAATGCTCGCCTCCCTAAAAAAGAAGAAGAAAGAAACAGAAAAGAAAAAAAAGAAGAGAAGAAAAAGAATAAAGATAGCCCATGTTTTCCTATGAAAAGTTCTAAGTTCAAAAGAGAGATTTATTTCAAGGAGCAAAAGTAGAATTAGGATTAGCCACTAAATACCATATAGACACCTATCCACCATACTCTATACACATGCACATCTTGGTTTGATTGTATGACTTGACTCTCTTTGGATGCATTGTTTGACTTTACAATATATGAATTGCAAGTATGCTCGTCCTTGTTTAATGCCACTCCTATGAGCTCCACTATAATAATTAGTTGTAGGAGGGCATGACAACATAAATGCCTCAGTGAGATCCACAAATATCACATACAATAAGAGATTTGAGGGTGTCATACAATTAAGCTCTGAGTTTTATTTCAAAAACTTGTAAAAACTCCAGAATATTGGTTGAGTGAAGAATTTGAGACGTAGTGCTTGACTCGATTGTTCTATCTTTCAATTACTCAAGACCCACGCAAAAGTTGAAAAGCTCCATAGCTAATGGAAAAATGGGTAAGTTTCAAAGTTAGAGCAGTTTTGTCTAATTCAAAGGAGAATTTTAGTTTGAAAGCATGTGTACTTTTGAGAAGTGAAAGCATTGTAGCAACTCCTGATCCAAATTTAGTAATTAGGCTTTGCTAAGGGACTAGCAAAGGGTAAGCTTGGGGGAACTTGTTGACGGTCCTTAACGCCTATTTTATACCATCAACTAATGCTCAATATAACATGATATCAACCATAAAGCATAGTTGTAGGGTTTGATTCTAATGAGTTCCACGAGTTGTGTTGTTCTCGATCGTTTTGCAGGTATATCTAATTTTGCACAGAATAAAAGTATCTCAAATGATGAATTGGACTACACCATTGTGACGGGCTCGTCGAGATGATCGAAACGGACATATCATTTGCTATATTTGGAGTCCGGAGTGAAAAGATATTAATTTTATAAATAAAGGAGAATTATCACTAATGGGCCCCACGCCCAAGCAAGGCCCATGACGTGAGAAGAGGCTCATATGGCATGGAAGAGGCCCAAGAGAGGCACCCCAAGGTGCTCCCTTAAGTGGGCTCACATGAGGGATGATTGGAAGGCCCAAGTTAAATGTATAATGGCCCAACAGAGCAAACGGTGGAAGAATTAGTCCCACATCGCCTGTTCAGAAGAGGTGGGAGGCTTTTCTAGACTATAAATAAAGAGGTAGACCCCCTCCCTGAGAGCACCACATTATTGGAGATGTAGAGGCGTCCCTCGAATGGATGACCTCTCATCTCTAGAGAATTAGGGCTAGACTTTCCAATGTAGTTCTAGTGAGAGTTAGGGAGAGCGGCGCTACGCCCGGTTCGGAGGAGTCTTTGGAAGAGTCATCGAGTTTTTGGTATGTCTTTGTATTTATTCTTTGTAAGACTTATGCTTTAATATATTTATCTTCTCTATTTACTTTTATGCATTACATTTAATTGGTTAGTATAGTTATTATACTTTAGCATAGGATCTCCGCCTGTATTAGGTGCTCTAGTTATTACGTGTGACTAGAGTAGTAATTCGTAGTATAGACATGGCGTCTAGACTATAGGTTACCTGAGATTGCACCCAGTCCAACATATAGTTGTGGTAGCCCCAGGTGGTGACAGCCCTGACGGCCGACGTATTCCACCATGTTAGGGTTGGTGTTTGTAGGACCGTAGTCGGAGCTTCCTAGTCCTTTCTCACCCCTTTCCGTGACTAGTGTTCTGATGTCCCGAAGTGTTATTGTGTGATTACTTTATTTACCATGAATCAGTTATTATAGAACCTTAGTAATAGACAAGTATTCAGGAATCGTGATCTCTCCCGTGGTCCTCTCACTTTAGCTATTTACTCTTTTATCATATAATTCTCCTGTGTGTGTCAAATATGTATAATTCCTATCATTTATCATTTACCCCTACTTTAGTCTAGTTGGTGTATTAAGTTAATAGATACATGATGGTGAACTATCAATGTCTTATTCCATTGTTTCCTAGTGGTAAAATAAAAATAACGATACCTGGAATACTCCCGGTAAAATGCTACAATGGTTTTCTGTGCGCTTGCGGAATCCTTTATATTTTAGTTGTGCATAAGAAACACCAACAAGCATTTTTGGCGCCGTTGCCGGGGATAGGGATTTACCTCTATTTCTAGTAGCGACGTTAGAAATGTCAACACACCCGAGGGTCCATGTTCATCGGATTTCTTTTTAGGGCGCCACACCGGCTTCTCTTCAGCATCTGCTTGTTTCAGCTCCTTGTTTCTCAAACGCTGGACTCTTCTCTTTTGGCTTTTTCTCAGTCCTGGAGGGCACCACTGTCCTTTCTACCAGACGTATTCATGAGGATTTCCTTCTCCATTATATCCCCTGTGATGAGTCCATCGTTGGTCTGCAAACCTCTTTCTTTGCTGATTTTCAAAACTATCTATTTTTATGTGCCGATCGTCCTCAGGAAATTGCATTCCAAGTCTTTCATGGACCGGACGGCGGTTGACTCAAGACTGCCTGTACCCAAAATACTGATCACTACATTTAGGGCAATTGTTTCTAGCAGGTAACTTCAAGCCTTCATTCCAGCAATGTTTAAAGAATGAACACCCCCAATGAGACTGCTCCATTTCTCTCACGTGCTCTTCTTGCTCTCTGTGATACACCTCTTCTTCATATCTCCGGCGTTCTTCTATAAACCTTTGCCCCTCATAGTAGTCCCGTTCTTGCTGTCTTCGCCATTTGTTTAGCAGAATACGCGACGTAACCCTAGGCTTAGAAGCTTCACCTCTTTCGGTTCGGCTATTCTTGAATCGAACCTTTTCTTTTAGCTCCTCAGTAGTAATCTGCTGATCAGGGTTGACAGTACCACTCTTCTTAGCCCTTTCAGAGGTTAACACCTTTATCTTGCCTTTACCTTTAGAATCATCCGCAGAAACCATATTCACAGTGAACAAAATCATATTCTGAGGAAAAGGTTGACCATCAATCTTCATCTTGCCATCGAACTTCAGATGTCCCTCCTGGATAGCCTTTTGAATCCGCACTCTGAACACTCAGCAATCATTAATGGAATGAGAATTAATGTTGTGATAACCACAATACTTCTTGTCTTTCACTCCTTCGGGGACGCAAAGATAGGATGTCCATCTGGCAGTTTAATGCGTCCTTCCCTTACTAACAGATCAAAGAGCTTATCAGACTTGGAGACATCAAAGTCATAAGTTCCTTTTTGTTGCCTCAACCAACGCTGGCTAACTTGAGTAGGTTCCTTTGCCCAAGTCAGTTAAATTTGCGGCTATCTCGTCATCATCATCATACTCAACCGCTTCTTCAACATTTTCCTTTTGGAAGCGGTTATCTCTTTTGAACCCCTGAGCTTGATTACTCATAGCAGCCAGCCGCTGTGAAAGTTGACCAAGGTCATCAAATTCCATGCCGAATAGCTTCTCTCTGACATTCGGCTGCATGCCTGCTATCGCCATCCTAGGCAACTGATCATCTGGTAAGTTCAATGAATAGCAAAGGTTCTTGGTCTCTCTAAACCTGCGAAGATACTCCTGCAGTGTTTCATTAGCTCTCTGTCTCAGACTCATGAGGTCGACTAGCTTCTTTTCATTCGTGCCGGTGAAGAAGTACGCATGGAACTTCTATTCTAGTTCTGCCCACGTACCAATGGAATGGGCAGACAATGAGGTAAACCATGTAAAGGCTGGCCCTGTGAGAGATAAAGGAAAATACCGAATCCTCCAAGCTTCATCTGTGGAAGCCTCCCCAAGCTGCATCAAGTACCTACTGATATGCTCCAAGGTGCTAGTATCATCTTGACCAGAAAACTTAGTCAAGTCTGTTGGAGGCTTTACTCTTGAAGGAAGTGCTACTCTATTATACCATTCTGGATAAGGAGACTTGTATGAATAAGACTGATTTTTTGGCTTTAGGCCGAACTGATGCTGCATCATATCAGCCATCCTGTGCATTATCAGATCGACGTCTGAATTTGGAGTTCCACGTGTTTGCCTTCCAGAAGGTATTCCTGATGCACTTTTGTACCCTGGATTGGGTAACGCATCCAGAGCGGTATAATCAGTAAACTCTTGATATCCATCTCCATACATATTCCTCTGCAATCCGTTTGATGCTGGAGATACTTTGAAAGCTGATGGGGGTACGTCTCCGGTTGTACCAAATGTTACCTGGCCATAAGTAGGAGGCTGTTGTCTCTCATGTGGTGATGTTTCACCTTTATTTGAGCCAGATGCTCCCTCATCTCCAGTAGGCTTTTCTTGGTACTTTGGTGGATTGAAAAGTGTTGGTCCGCGGATTGGTCCTGCATTCTCTTCAAAATACTTATCAGCCGTTGGGCCGAAAGTGCTAACCATGATTGCACGAAAGGTGTTCAAGAAGGTCAGATTATGATTTGTAATAGTTTCTCCCAAAGCCTTGTGAACCAACTCTGACACCTTTTGAGCCTCTTCTTCTTCAGTGTAATCAGATTGATGTGGAAGAAGAACCCTTGGCAACGATTGTTTCTGGAAGACCTTATTGCTTTTGTTCTTGGAGAAGGACATCAAACATTTTTGCTGAAACTGATTGCATGCTTGTTGCACCAACTCCCTTGAATTCTCGGGCAACTCATCCAAAGTCACATCCAGAACGTGATTGTTGTTGATTTCAGACATCTTGAACGACGATGTCCCACCGGGCATGCCAAAAAGTGTGTTGACACGAAACGTGACGCGTCGTGCCTCACACACAGCAAGCCGGAAAGCGTGGCTTCAATCGGGTGCCCGGACGGTTTGGAGATCCGGAAGCGTGCCAGTCAGTTTGACCTAAAACCGACAAGGGACAAAAGATTGTTAAATACAAAATCGAACGTCTTGGGATGAGACCGCATAGTTCCATATATATGGCCCTGAAGCCACTTACGACGACATACAGCTATAGAAGCTGTCTGCCAATCATGCATATGAGTCAATCGGCTAATATGAAGACAAAACACGTAAAGCATTGATTGCCGAACGCGCATGCATGAGAAGACATGTTTGAACAAGTGAAAGTTGACTACAAGTTAAAGCATAACCAAGCTCGGCAATTCAGCCGACTCGGGGTCCATGAAGATGGAACATACAAGCTATCACGAGTAAACCAATCAAGAACTTGTATCTGCCGCACGATACCTAATCCTATCAAAGTTTAAACGTTTCTAACATGCAAGAACCCACAACATGTAACAATCCAGATTGATCTAATTCGGCTACATAAGCATGAGATCTATTTATCATAGTAATAAAAGAATAAGAACGTTAGAAGGTAAATAGATCTATAAAAGTAAAGAGCCGAAACTAACCAATCTAGATTGGGCAAAAGAGTGTTACAAATATGTAAAAACATTAAACGCATGCAACATGTGATGACTTAATGAATCTATTAGATTTTTCCAAGTCTAATAGAGCCGATAACTATCTTGCCTCGCTAAGCTATCAAGCGGACGCCTGCCGCACGGCCATCTAGTCGAGATAAACAAAGCATAAGCAAAGACTTCTTGATCGTTAAGCAGACGCCTGCCGCACGGCCATCCGGTCGAGACAAACAAGACTACTTGCATCAATATCTAAATCCACCGCATGATACTAGACATGATAGCAAGGTTGCCGGTACTTACGGAGGTTGACGGATCGATGGCTCCTCTCGAAGAACTCGACGACACGACAAAGGACTCGAAAAACTTGGCACGGGGCCGGTTGTATTGATTTGATTGTGAATATCCTTTACAATGGTCGAGGGTTCATATTTATACCCTGGACACAACATGAATCCTAAGAGATTACGATTACACAATACATTAAAGGTAACTCAAAAGTATGGCGATTCTCTTGCTATAGCCTTCTTCGGAGTCCTTGATCATCACGCTTCTCGTCTTTTATTCGGCTTCCTGCTTGCCACCTTTACTTTCCGAATGGAGCGACCGCCTTCAAGGATAGCCGAAAGCACGAACGCTTGCCGAATCGCCCGGTGTCAGCCGACCACGCGGACATTTGCCGAACTGCCCAGAGTCAGCCGAATGGATGTTTACCGAATGCTCTTGAATACTTGCCTCTTGTGAGCCTGCCACGTACTGGCCCACCTGTCATCTTCTCGGCATTTACCAAAATCCAGTGTTAACACTCTTCCACCAATAACTCTTCTTCAAATCTTGATACATCTTATTTTCACCAGGGTGCACTGTGTATCTATTACGATGGGCCTCTCGAAGGATTTCATCCTTGACTTGAGCCTTCTGTGGCACACAAAGGCGTCCACAGAATCGAATGGCTCCTGAACCATCCATGCTGAAATTTCCAACTTTACCTTCACCAATGCGCTTCTTCACCCCTTGCAACAACCGATCATGTTGTTGTGCCTCCAACACTCTCACAGGTAAAGCGGACTCAAGGATAACCCTTGTTTCTGTTTCAGCCACTCCCACATAGCAATATGATATATCCATCCGCTCAAATTCAGCTATCAAAGAATTCAATGTAGCCGGAGTAGCCTTTTACTCAAAGCATCGCCCACGACATTGGCTTTACCTGGCGTGTACTGAATGGTAATATCATAATCCTTGATTAGCTCCAGCCATCTCCTTTGTCTTAAATTCAAATCCTTTTGAGTGAAAATATACTTTAAACTCTTATGGTCAGTGAAAATATCACAAGGCTCACCATAAAGGTAATGTCTCCATATCTTCAAAGCAAAAACAACTGTAGCCAACTCTAGATCATGAGTAGGGTAGTTCTGTTCATGCGTTCTCAATTGCCTTGATGCTTGTGCAATCACCTTGCCATCCTGCATAAGGACACAACCAAGTCCTACGCGCAAAGCATCAGAATAAATAGTGAACCGCTTACCAGGCTCAGGTAGGGTGAGGATAGGAGCAGTAACCAACTTCTCCTTCAATACTTGGAAGCTACGCTCACACTCGTTAGTCCACATAAACTTCGCATTCTTATGAGTGAGCATAGACAAAGGTTTAGCAATTATAGAAAAATCCTTCACAAACCTTCGATAGTAACCAGCCATGCCTAGGAAGCTTCTCACCTCCTTGACATTAGATGGTCTCTCCCAATCTACTACATCAGACACCTTACTTGGATCAACAGTAATACCTCTTTCATTAATAACATGGCCCAAGAAACCAACTTCTGAAAGCCAGAATTCACACTTCTTCAATTTAGCATAAAACTTGTTTTCTCGCAAGGTTTGGAGAACCATTCTCAAATGTTGCTCATGCTCTTCATTTGTTTTAGAGAAAATGAGTATGTCATCAATGAACACCACCACAAATTGGTCAAATCTGCATAGCATATTATTCATTGTCTCCATAATGTATGGAGGTGCATTTGTCAACCCAAATGACATAACTCAGAACTCATAGTGTCCATACATGGTCGCAAATGCTGTCTTCTCAATGTCTTCCTCTCTTACTGGAATTTGATTGTACCTAGACTGTAGATCAATCTTTGAAAATACCTTAGCACCCTTCAGCCGATCAAACAGCTCATCGATGCGAGGCAATGGGTACTTGTTCTTAATGGTTACTGCATTCAAACCACGATAATCCACACACATCCGCCAACTCCCATCTTTCTTCTTAGTAAAAAGAACAGGAGCTCTCCAAGGCGACACACTACGACGTATCAATTTCTTGGACAATAGATCATCCAATTGTTTCCTCAATTCTTCTTGGAATGGGCGAGACAAACGATATGGTGCTATGGAAACAGGTTTTTGTGCCGTACAAGATCAATTCGGAACTCCACCTCCCGCTTGGGTGGCATCCCAGGAAGTTCACCTGGAAAAACATCAGGGTAATCTCGAACAATAGGAATTTCTTCAATCACCATGGGTTTGGTTGACTTCTCAGCTAAAGTCCAAAGAAATCCAGCTTTGAAATGTCGATGACTAGGAAATAGATTCGCCAACATAGATAAAGAATATGGTGGTGCACTTGCTTGAAAAGTTATGGTCTGGCCCGAGGGAGCCTCCAAGGAAACTATCTTCCGTAAACAAGATATAATGGCTCGATAACGGTGTAAAACCAATCCATGCCAAGGATCACATCAAAATTTTGGAGAGGAATCACCATTAGATTAGCAACAAAATCATCCCCCCCGCTATGGATATCACACAACCCGGGCAGACCACTGAACTAGATATTAGACCTCCCGGTGAACTCACATGAACAGACTGAGAAATTTCTTGACTAGATATGTTGGCCTTTTTCACAAAATCCAATGAAACAAACGAAAACGTAGCACCAGAATCAAAAAGTACTAGAGCATCATGTGAATCAATAGTAAGAATACCTGAGACCACATCTGGGCGACCCAGAGAAGAGGAAGTAGGCATGGTGTAAACTGTAGCAGGATTTATAGCACTGGAACCTGCCACAGTCTGCTGTGGTGGAATAGGAGGCGCAGGCAACTGAAGTGGAGCATATGGAGCTGGTAACTGAGGGTGAGCATGTGGACTAGGTATCTGAGGATGAGGCCAATAGTAGCTAGGAGGCATATACTGCTGCGGATACTGCTGATAAGATCCTGCAGGAGCAGCCATCATCTGAACTGAACCTCGACCACCTCCAACTGAAGGAACTGACCCATGCGAGCTAGCTGCTGATACGGCTGCAGAACTAGACTTCTGCCACTTGATAATAGACTCTGGGTTCTTCTTGCAGACAATAGACATGTGTCCATCTTTACCACATGTGCGACAAGCCCCAGAAAAACCACACCCTGAAGAATGGTGGGACTTCCCACATTTGAAGCAAATCAAACCCCGTCCGGTGCACGGGCGCATGAACTGAGATCCAGCTGAGCGTGATGATGAATACTGTCCCCCTGACTGCTTTGGCTTGGTCATCTGAGACTGCTGATATTGCTGGTTCGAATTAAACTTCTTGGATGGGGGTTGCTGAGAAGACTCTCCACCCCCCTGATGCACCCTCTTTTGATCACCACTTGTCCCACTCTCATTACCATAACGATTCTGCCGGAGTGTGGTAAGTCAATCTCGATTCCATCCCCCTAGCTTCCTCCACTGCTGTAAGGTAGGTAGTGGGTGGATTCCTTCCCATCACTTCTCTATATCGTGCATTAAGCCCTCTAAAAAACTTTCTTGCCTTCTCACGCTCATCACTGGCAACAGCAGGCACAAAGCGGACAATATTGCTAAAATCTCTCTCATACTCATCCACTGTCTTACTCCCTTGCTGAATATGGTTCAGCGCATCACTCATTCTGTCCCTAAAGGACTCTGGATAGTACTTAGCTCTAAACTGCTGAAGAAAGACATCCTAAGTGATGGCACCACGAGCTTCCGGCCAAGCCTCGAAACACCGCTCCACCGGATATCGCTAGGCCTCGTTTGGTGTGGCAAAAGAAGACCTTCTCCTCGGGAGTTAACCCGCAACCAGTCATGACCTTCTCCACCTTGCGGCCAGCCTAAAGATTCTGCATCGTCGGTGACCCCGATCCATCAAACTTATCCACTTTTAAAGCTGTCCACCGGTGAATGTCATCTTCTTAGCGGCAGGAGCAATAGGGACATCACCACCACCACTAGAGCAACACAGAATGCACTCAAGAGCCCCTTTGTCCTCTTGATTTTCATCAATAGTAGGTTCATGGTCCTCTTGGTCATTGCGTCCCCCGACCTCGACCACCACGACGACCTCTACCACGACCACGATTAGCTACACGAGCACTCCTTCTTGGCGGCATAGCTAAAATTAACCAAGACAAGAACACTATCAACAAGATATTAATAAATTCACTCAATAATTATAAAAACTAATGAAAATGTGAATGCAATGCAACCCATGCAACCCATCCTGTAGTGCAAGTGTGTCATTTTTTTAATATATGCTAGGTTTTAATCCTCCTTTCTAACCTAGCCTGGCTCTGAATACCAAATGTAACGCCCCGGCTTGAAATTTAGCACGGGGGCTACCCAACGATATAAAAGAAAATCTAAGTCTCAAGGTTATTAAAAATTTCGACAAAGACCTCCCCTAAAATTAGACATATCCTCCGGACAAATAAATCACAGTTTCAAAATGATATTCTCATAAATAAATTCATAAACATTCAACCCATCAAAATAAAATAGATCAACCATCCCAACCGCAGACTAACGAATGAACGACCCTTAATTAAGCTATTACAGCTTACCAAAATTTTTGAATTAAAGAATGAAGAGAACTAAGTGTGTGTGCTCATGAAGGTACTACTCCGGATTGTTCCCATGCATACCACGATCATTGGTACCTAAAAACCAAATAAACACAAGGGTGAGTAAAAACACTCGGCAAGTACATTCAGAACCGAAAGAACAAATTTCACACAGAAATCATGAATGAATCATTGGAACATCGAATAAGTAGTAGTTTCCGTGCCCAAACGGACAACACCTGAATACTCCTTAGCATTTACCGGTAAAGCCGAGCAAGTGGGGCCAGCACTTACTCACGGGAAACCTGAATATAAGAACCAAATTGCACCTCCGGATAAACCGCACCGAATTGAATGTAACGGGAAAACTTGAAACTTGAATCTCATGAAACGGGAACTTGAACATGAACAAGGAGAATATAATAATTGAAACTTTTGAAGACAAAGAAAAACTCAAACAAGAGGGCGTAAAGCCCAAACACAAGTCCGTCATGCACTTGCCTTAGTTCCGGTGAGAATCCGACGCCACACGCTCGGCACCAAAGAACTCCGGATCCTGACGAGCAAAACTAGCTTAGGAACTAGACTACATTGATAACTAGCCTATCACTCAAGTTTCTGAGTTCCTGCTGTTTTGATAAGAACTCTTAGCTCGCTTAACGAAAGGAGGCAAGTAAATACATCCTGAAAATCTACACAAAATTTCCTACAACTTTCGTTTAATTGCCCAGAGCAAATTCTGACTCAAAATTGGTCGAATAAATGGTGTAATATTCTGCATGCAGACATTCGAGCTGGACAGGCCAGCAGCACTGTTTTGGCTGTTTCTCCTAAACCATTAATCCGATTTTCATGAAACCAGCGCTCTTGGAAAGATAAAAACGTGGCCTACAATTTTTGTTTAAGGATGGCATTAGGATTCTCCATGAATTGCTCCCAGAAATTCTCCGAACAGATCAGCCTAATTATCATGTACTCTGAAATTCATCTATGGAATTCATTGCATTCGGTTGCTCACTGGGATTATATTCACAGCAGGGGTCAAAATATTTTGGCAAGGCTTCTCCCTACCAATCTGGGTTTAGCAAAGAGATTGACAAAGAATAGATTTGCAGAACTAGTACCCCAAATTGAACCGGCAATCAAGCAGCCCCCACGATCTCCTTCCACTTCCCTTGGCTGATCTGGTACTTCTCCCCTTGCAACCTTGCTGAACGTGGATCAAACCACCACCACCAGCAGCAGCCGCCCTGCAGCAGCAGCAGCACCCAACGTGCATCAGCAGCAGCCAGCAGATAGGGGCAGCAGGAAAAACGATGCGAGCAATACCTAAACTGCAGAAGGGTCTCGCCTCAGGATTGGAATGGCAGCGACCTCGAAGGCGGAGTTGCTCCGGCCAGCAGAGGCGGCGTCAGGATTAGGTGGGGATGGGATTATCCAGTGGCGTAGGGTTGGGGAACTAGGACGGAGGGGTGGCGGCGCAGGAACCGAGTCTCAAGATGAATCGAACTCCGTGTTTTGTTTTTTTTCCTTTTCAACGTGAGGGGAAAACTTTACCCTAAGCAACATCCAACGGTCCATCTCCAACGACTCCACTAAAACTCATTCAGTCTCCAAACGCAACATGTTAGTAGTCGAACGGAATCGTCTCGTCGATCTCTACGCACCCATGTTCTCGGATCTTCCATACGACTTACGGTTCAAAAAGTCAAATTTTTCTCCTATTTCTAGTCAGTCCGGTCAACATAAATATTTATTTATTATTATTATTAAAAAAACTGGGTATTACACATAGAATCAAGGTAGATTTTTTTATAGCTACAGAATAATAAGACATACCCTAGAGAACTTAGATTATTAAAATTGGGTCCATGGTGATTTTTCTAACAATCACTCATCATAAGCTAGAATTCAGCGCTCCTTTTGTTGAAATCCTTACACTTGTAAAGATGACGTTAGGGCCTATCCACATCTCAAACTAGTTGGTTAATATATAAATAAAACATTAGAAGTTAGGATGGATAGTTTAGATGATGTCTGTGCAAAGCACGCCAGAGCACGCCGAGAAGCCAAGGTGTTTAGGTGCCTTGATTGGATCCACCGATGCATATTTCATGCTGAAAGTAAAACACCGAGAACTTTGCCCTACACACATGGAATCAAGCTAGAGTTTTTTCATAGCTGCAAAATGATAAGATACACCCTAGAGAACTTAGATTATTAAAATTGGGCCTACGGTGATTTTTCTAAAAATCACTCATCATAGGCTAGAATTTAGCACTTCTTTTGTTGAAATCCTTGCATCTTCCAAGATGATATCAGGGCCTATCCATATCTAAAATTGGTTGGTTAATATAGAAATAAAACATTAGAAGTTAAGATGGATAGTTTAGATGATGTCTGTGCAAAGCACACTAAAGCACACCAAGAAGCCAAGGTGTTCAGGTGCCCTTATTGGATCCGCCGATGCATATTTCATGCTGAAAGTAAAACACTGAGAACTTTGCCCTACAGACATAGAATCGAGGTAGATTTTTTTATAGCTACAGAATAATAAGACACACTCTAGAGAACTTAGATTATTAAAATTAGGCCCATGGTGATTTTTCTAACAATTACTCATCATAAGCTAGAATTCAGCGCTTCTTTCGTTGAAATCCTTACACCTTCAAAGATGATGTCAGGGCCTATCCACATCTGAAACTAGTTGGTTAATATAGAAATAATACATTAGAAGTTAGGATGGATAGTTTAGATGATGTCTGTGCAAAGCACGCCAGAGCACGCCGAGAAGCCAAGGTGTTCAGGTGCCCTGATTGGATCCGCCGATGCATATTTCATGCTTAAAGTAAAACACTAAGAACTTTGCCCTACACACATGGAATCGAGCAAGATTTTTTTTATAGCTGCAGAATAATAAGACACACCCTAGAGATCTTAGATTATTAAAATTGGGCCCATGGTGATTTTTCTAACAATCACTCATCATAAGCTAGAATTCAACGCTTCTTTCCTTGAAATCCTTACACCTTCAAAGATGACGTCAGGGCCTATCCACGTCTGAAACTAGTTGGTTAATATATAAATAATACATTGGAAGTTAGGATGGATAGTTTAGACAATGTCTGTGCAAAGCATGCCAGAGCACGCCGAGAAGCCAAGGTGTTCTGGTGCCCTGATTGGATCCACCGATGCATATTTCATGCTGAAAGTAAAACACTGAGAACTTTGCCCTACAGACATGGAATCAAGCTAGATTTTTTTCATAGCTGCAAAATAATAAGACACACCCTAGAGAACTTAGATTATTAAAATTGGGCCCATGGCAATTTTTCTAAAAATCACTCATCAAAAGCCAGAATTTCATGCTTTTTTGTTGAAATCCTTACACCTTCAAAGATGACGTGAGGGCCTATCCATGTCTGAAACTAGTTGGTCAATATAGAGATGATATTTTGGAAGTTAGGATGGATAGTTTAGATGATATCTATATAAAGCACGTCGGAGCATGTCGAGAAGCCAAGGTGTTCAGGTGCCCTGATTAGATTCACCGATGCATATTTCATGCTAAAAGTAAAACATTGAGAACTTTGCCCTACACACATGGAATCGAGCTAGATTTTTTTCATAGCTGCAGAATGATAAGATACACCCTAGAGAACTTAGATTATTAAAATTGGGCCTATGGTGATTTTTCCGACAAATCACTCAACAAAAGCTAGAATTCCATGCTTCTTTTGTTGAAATCCTTACACCTTCAAAGATGATGTCAGGGCCTATCCATGTCTGAAACTAGTTGGTTAATATTGAGATGATATATTAGAAGTTAGGATGGATAGTTTAGATAATGTCTATACAAAGCATGTTGGAGCACGTCAAGAAGCCAAGGTGTTCAGGCCCGATTGGATCCATCGATGCATATTTCATGCCGAAAGTAAACCACCGAGAACTTTTTCCTACACACATAGAATCAAGCTAGATTTTTTTTTATAGCTGTAGAATGATAAGACACACCCTAGAGAACTTAGATTCTTAAAATTGGGCCTACAAAGATTTTTCTAAGAATCACTTGTCATAGGCTAGAATTCAGTGCTTCTTTTGTTGAAATCCTTACACCTTCCAAGATGATATCGTGGCCTATCCATATCTAAAACTAGTTGGTTAATATAAAAAACAATATATTAGAAGTTAAGATGGATAGTTTAGATGATGTCTGTGCAAAGCACACCGAAGCACACCAAGAAGCCAAGGTGTTCAGGTGCCCTTATTGGATCCGCCAATGCATATTTTATGCTGAAAGTAAAACACTGAGAACTTTGCCCTACAGACATGGAGTCAAGCTAGATTTTTTTAACAAAGCTGTAGAATAATAAGACACACCCTAGAGAACTTAGAGTATTAAAATTGGGCCCATGGTAATTTTTCTAAAAATCTCTCATCAAAAGCTAGAATTTCATGCTTTTTTTGTTGAAATCCTTACACCTTCAAAGATGATGTCGGGGCCTATCCATGTCTGAAACTAGTTGGTCAATATAGAGATGATATATTGGAAGTTAGGATGGATAGTTTAGATGATATCTATATAAAGCACGTCGGAGCACGTCGAGAAGCCAAGGTGTTCAGATTAGATTCACCGATGCATATTTCATGCTAAAAGTAAAATTTTGCCCTACACACATGGAATCGAGCTAGATTTTTTTTATAGCTGCAGAATGATAAGATACACCCTAGAGAACTTAGATTATTAAAATTGGGCCTATGGTGATTTTTCTAAAAATCACTCATCAAAAGCTAGAATTCCACGCTTCTTTTGTTGAAATCCTTACACCTTCAAAGATGATGTCAGGGCCTATCCACGTCTGAAACTAGTTGGTTAATATTGAGATGATATATTAGAAGTTAGGATGGATAGTTTAGATGATGTCTATGCAAAGCATGTTGGAGCATGTCAAGAAGCCAAGGTGTTCAGGTGGCCTGATTGGATCCACTGATGCATATTTCAAGCTGAAAGTAAACCACTGAGAACTTTTCCCTACACACATAGAATCAAGCTAGATTTTTTTCATAGCTGCAGAATGATAAGACACACCCTAGAGAACTTTGATTATTAAAATTGGGCCTACAGTGATTTTTCTAAAAATCACTCGTCATAGGCTAGAATTCAGCGCTTCTTTTGTTGAAATCCTTACACCTTCCAAGATGATATCAGGGCCTATCCATATCTAAAACTAGTTGGTTAATATAAAAACAATATATTAGAAGTTAAGATGGATAGTTTAGATGATGTCTGTGCAAAGCACACCGAAGCACACCAAGAAGCCAAGGTGTTCAGGTGCCCTTATTGGATCCGCCAATGCATATTTTATGCTGAAAGTAAAACACTGAGAACTTTGCCCTACGCATATGGAGTCAAGCTAGATTTTTTAACAAATGTAGAATAATAAGACACACCCTAGAGAACTTAGAGTATTAAAATTGGGCCCATGGTAATTTTTCTAAAAATCTCTCATCAAAAGCTAGAATTTCATGCTTTTTTGTTGAAATCCTTACACCTTCAAAGATGATGTCCCTATCCATGTCGAAAACTAGTTGGTCAATATAGAGATGATATATTGGAAGTTAGGATGGATAGTTTAGATGATATCTATATAAAGCACGTCGGAGCACGCCGAGAAGCCAAGGTGTTCATTAGATTCACCGATGCATATTTCATGCTAAAAGTAAAATACCGAGAACTTTGCCCTACACACATGGAATCGAGCTAGATTTTTTTATAGCTGCAGAATGATAAGATACACCCTAGAGAACTTAGATTATTAAAATTGGGCCTATGGTGATTTTTCTAAAAATCACTCATCAAAAGCTAGAATTCCACGCTTCTTTTTGTTGAAATCCTTACACCTTCAAAGATGATGTCGTGGCCTATCCACGTCCGAAACTAGTTGGTTAATATTGAGATGATATATTAGAAGTTAGGATGGATAGTTTAGATGATGTCTATGCAAAGCATGTTGGAGCATGTCAAGAAGCCAAGGTGTTCAGTGGCCCGATTGGATCCACGTATTTCAAGCCGAAAGTAAACCACCGAGAACTTTTCCCTACACACATAGAATCAAGCTAGATTTTTTTCATAGCTGCAGAATGATAAGACACACCCTAGAGAACTTTGATTATTAAAATTGGGCCTACAAAGTGATTTTTCTAAAAATCACTGTCATAAACTAGAATTCACGCTTTTTTTTGTTGAAATCCTTACACCTTCCAAGATGATATCGGGGCCTATCCATATCTAAAACTAGTTAGTTAATATAGAAACAATATATTAGAGTTAAGATGGATAGTTTAGATGATGTCTGTGCAAAGCACAATCGAAGCACACCAAGAAGCCAAGGTGTTTAGGTGCCCCGATTGGATCCGGCCGATGCATGCATATTTCATGTTGAAAGTAAAACACCGAGAACTTTGCCCTACGCACATGGAATCGAAAGTAGGTTTTTTTTTATAGCTACAGAATAATAATACACACCCTAGAGAACTTAGATTATCAAAATTAGGCCCATGGTGATTTTTCAAACAATCACTCATCATAAGCTAGAATTCAGCGCTTCTTTCGTTGAAATCCTTACACCTTCAAAGATGATGTCAGGGCCTATCAAAGTCTGAAACTAGTTGGCTAATATAGAAATAATACATTAGAAGTTAGGTTGGATAGTTTAGATGATGTCTGTGCAAAGCACGCCAGCACGCCGAAAGCCAAGGTGTTCAGTGCCCGATTGGATCTGCCGATGTATATTTCATGTTGAAAGTAAAACAAAAAGACATGGAATCAAGCTAGATTTTTTTAACAGCTGTAGAATAATAAGACACACCCTAGAGAACTTAGAGTATTAAAATTGGGCCCATGGCGATATTTCTAAAAATCTCTCATCAAAAGCTAGATTTCATGCTTTTTTTGTTGAAATCCTTACACCTTCAAAGATGATGTCGGGGCCTATCCATGTATGAAACTAGTTGGTCAATATAGGGATGATATATTGGAAGTTAGGATGGATAGTTTAGATGATATCTATATAAAGCACGTCGGAGCACGTCGAGAAGCCAAGGTGTTCAGGTGCCCTGATTAGATTCACCGATGCATATTTCATGCTTAAAGTAAAACACTGAGAACTTTGCCCTACACACATGGAATCGAGCTAGATTTTTTTTCATAGCTGCAGAATGATAAGATACACCCTAGAGAACTTAGATTATTAAAATTGGGCCTATGGTGATGTTTCTAAAAATCACTCATCAAAAGCTAGAATTCCACGCTTCTTTTGTTGAAATCCTTACACCTTCAAAGATGATGTCAGGGCCTATCCACGTCTGAAACTAGTTGGTTAATATTGAGATGATATATTAGAAGTTAGGATGGATAGTTTAGATGATGTCTATACCAAGCACATTGGAGCACGTCAAGAAGCCAAGGTGTTTAGGTGCCCCTGATTGGATCCACCGATGCATATTTCATCTTTGAAAGTAAACCATCGAGAACTTTTCCCCGCACACATGGAATCAAGCTAGATTTTTTTCATAGCTGCAGAATGATGAGACACACCCTAGAGAACTTAGATTATTAAAATTGGGCCTACAGTGATTTTTCTAAAAATCACTCGTCAAAAGCTAGAATTCCACGCTTCTTTTGTTGAAATCCTTACACCTTCAAAGATGATGTCAGGGCCTATCCACGTCTGAAACTAGTTGGTTACTATTGAGATGATATATTAGCAGTTAGGATGGATAGTTTAGATGATGTCTATACCAAGCACATTGGAGCACGTCAAGAAGCCAAGGTGTTTAGGTGCCCTGATTGGATCCACTGATGCATATTTCATGCTGAAAGTAAACCACTAAGAACTTTTCCCTGCACACATGGAATCAAGCTAGATTTTTTTCATAGCTGCAGAATGATGAGACACACCCTAGAGAACTTAGATTATTAAAATTGGGCCTACAGTGATTTTTCTAAAAATCACTCGTCAAAAGCTAGAATTCCACGCTTCTTTTGTTGAAATCCTTACACCTTCAAAGATGATGTCAGGGCCTATCCACGTCTGAAACTAGTTGGTTACTATTGAGATGATATATTAGCAGTTAGGATGGATAGTTTAGATGATGTCTATACAAAGCACGTTGGAGCACATCAAGAAGCCAAGTTGTTCAGGTGCCCTGATTGGATCCACTGATGCATATTTCATGCTGAAAGTAAACCACTGAGAACTTTTCCCTGCATAAATGGAATCAAGCTAGATTTTTTTCATAGCTGCAGAATGATAAGACACACCCTAGAGAACTTAGATTATTAAAATTGGGCCTACAGTGATTTTTCTAAAAATCACTCGTCATAGGCTAGAATTCAGCGCTTCTTTTGTTGAAATCCTCACACCTTCCAAGATGATAACAGGGCCTATCCATATCTAAAACTAGTTGGTTAATATAGAAACAATACATTAGAAGTTAAGATGGATAGTTTAGATGATGTCTGTGCAAAGCACACCGAAGCACACCAAGAAGCCAAGGTGTTCAAAGCCCTTATTGGATCCGCCGATGCATATTTTATCTTTGAAAGTAAAACACCGAGAACTTTGCCCTACTGCACATGGAATCGAGCTAGGTTTTTTATAGCTACAGAATAATAATACACACCCTAGAGAACTTAGATTATTAAAATTAGGCCCATGGTGATTTTTCAAACAATCACTCAACATAAGCTAGAATTCAGTGCTTCTTTCGTTGAAATCCTTACACCTTCAAAGATGATGTCAGGGCCTATCCAAGTCTGAAACTAGTTGGCTAATATAGAAATAATACATTAGAAGTTAGGATGGATAGTTTAGATGATGTCTGTGCAAAGCACGCCAGAGCACGTCGAGAAGCCAATGTGTTTAGGTGCCCTGATTGGATCCACCGATGCATATTTCATGTTGAAAGTAAAACACCGAGAACTTTGCCCTACACACATAGAATCAAGCCAGATTTTTTTATAGCTGCAAAATGATAAGACACACCCTAGAGAACTTAGATTATTAAAATTCTAGAATTTAGCCCTTCTTTTGTTCAAATCCTTAAATCTTCCAAGATGATATCAGGGCCTATCCATATCTGAAACTAGTTGGTTAATGTAGAAATAATACATTAGAAGTTAAGATGGATAGTTTAGATGATGTGTGTGCAAAGCACACTGGAGCACACCAAGAAGCCAAGGTGTTTACGTGCCCTTATTGGATCCACCGATGCATATTTCATGCTGAAAGTAAAACACTAAGAACTTTGCCCTACGAACATAGAGTCATGGTAGATTTTTTATAGCTACAGAATAAAAAGACACACCCTAGAGAACTTAGATTATTAAAATTGGGCCTATGGTGATTTTTCTAACAATTACTCAACATAAGCTAGAATTCAGCGCTTCTTTCGTTGAAATCCTTGCACCTTCGAAGATGATGTCAGGGCCTATCCACATCTGAAACTAGTTGGTTAATATAGAAATAATACATTAGAAGTTAGGATGGATAGTTTAGATGATGTCTGTGCAAAGCACACCAGAGCACGCCGAGAAGCCAAGGTGTTCAGGTGCCCTGATTGGATCCGCCGATGCATATTTCATGCTGAAAGTAAAACACTGAGAACTTTGCCCTACACATATGGAATCGAACTAGATTTTTTTCACAGCTGCAAAATAATAAGACACACCCTAGAGAACTTAGATTATTAAAATTGGGCCCATGGCGATTTTTCTAAAAATCACTCATCAAAAGCTAGAATTTCATGCTTTTTTGTTGAAATCCTTACACCTTCAAAGATGACATCAGGGCCTATCCATGTCTGAAACTAGTTGGTTAATATAGAGATGATACATTGGAAGTTAGGACGGATAGTTTAGATGATATCTATATGAAGCACGTCGGAGCATGTCGAGAAGCCAAGGTGTTCAGATGCCCTGATTAGATCCACCGATGCATATTTATGCGGAAAGTAAAACATTGAGAACTTTGCCCTACACACATGGAATCGAGCTAGATTTTTTTCATAGCTGCAGAATGATAAGACACACCCTAGAGAACTTAGATTACTAAAATTGGGCCCATTGTGTGTTTTTCAACAATCACTCATCATAAGCTAGAATTCAGCGCTTCTTTCGTTGAAATCCTTACACCTTCAAAGATGATGTCAGGGCCTATCCAAGTTTGAAACTAGTTGGCTAATATAGAAATAATACATTAGAAGTTAGGATGGATTGTTTAGATGATGTCTGTGCAAAGCACGCCAGAGCACGTCGAGAAGCCAATGTGTTTAGGTGCCCTGATTGGATCCACCGATGCATATTTCATGTTGAAAGTAAAACACCGAGAACTTTGCCCTACACACATAGAATCAAGCTAGATTTTTTTATATAGCTGCAAAATGATAAGACACACCCTAGAGAACTTAGATTATTAAAATTCTAGAATTTAGCCCTTCTTTTGTTCAAATCCTTAAATCTTCCAAGATGATATCAGGGCCTATCCATATCTGAAACTAGTTGGTTAATGTAGAAATAATACATTAGAAGTTAAGATGGATAGTTTAGATGATGTGTGTGCAAAGCACAATGAGCACACCAAGAAGCCAAGGTGTTTACGTGCCCTTATTGGATCCACCGATGCATATTTCATGCTGAAAGTAAAACACTAAGAACTTTGCCCTACGAACATAGAGTCATGGTAGATTTTTTATAGCTACAGAATAAAAAGACACACCCTAGAGAACTTAGATTATTAAAATTGGGCCCATGGTGATTTTTCTAACAATTACTCAACATAAGCTAGAATTCAGCTTCTTTTGTTGAAATCCTTGCACCTTCAAAGATGATGTCGTGGCCTATCCACATCTCAAACTAGTTGGTTAATATAGAAATAATACATTAGAAGTTAGGATGGATAGTTTAGATGATGTCTATATAAAAGCACACCGTAGCACGCCGAGAAGCCAAGGTGTTCAGGTGCCCCGATTGGATCCACCGATGCATATTTCATGCTAAAAGTAAAACACCGAGAACTTTGCCCTACACATATGGAATCGAACTAGATTTTTTTTTTTCATAGCTGCAAAATAATAAGACACACCCTAGAGAACTTAGATTATTAAAATTGGGCCCATGGTGATTTTTCTAAAAATCACTCATCAAAAGCTAGAATTTCATGCTTTTTTTGTTGAAATCCTTACACCTTCAAAGATGACATCGTGGCCTATCCATGTCTAAAACTAGTTGGTTAATATAGAGATGATACATTGGAAGTTAGGACGGATAGTTTAGATGATATCTATATGAAGCACGTCGGAGCATGTCGAGAAGCCAAGGTGTTCAGATGCCCTGATTAGATCCACCGATGCATATTTATGCGGAAAGTAAAACATTGAGAACTTTGCCCTACACACATGGAATCGAGCTAGATTTTTTTCATAGCTAATGATAAGACACACCCTAGAGAACTTAGATTACTAAAATTGGGCCTATTGTGTGTTTTTCAACAATCACTCATCATAAGCTAGAATTCAAATCCTTACACCTTCAAAGATGATGTCGGGGCCTATCCAAGTTTGAAACTAGTTGGCTAATATAGAAATAATACATTAGAAGTTAGGATGGATTGTTTAGATGATGTCACAAAGCACGCCAGCAGCACGCCGAGAAGCCAATGTGTTTAGGTGCCCTGATTGGATCCACCGATGCATATTTCATGTTGAAAGTAAAACACCGAGAACTTTGCCCTACACACATAGAATCAAGCCAGATTTTTTTATAGCTGCAAAAATGATAAGACACACCCTAGAGAACTTAGATTATTAAAATTCTAGAATTTAGCCCTTCTTTTGTTCAAATCCTTAAATCTTCCAAGATGATATCGTGGCCTATCCATATCTAAAACTAGTTGGTTAATGTAGAAACAATACATTAGAAGTTAAGATGGATAGTTTAGATGATGTGTGTGCAAAGCACACCGGAGCACACCAAGAAGCCAAGGTGTTTACGTGCCCTTATTGGATCCACCGATGCATATTTTATGCCGAAAGTAAAACACTAAGAACTTTGCCCTACGAACATAGAATCATGGTAGATTTTTATAGCTACAGAATAAAAAATACACACCCTAGAGAACTTAGATTATTAAAATTGGGCCTATGGTGATTTTTCTAACAATTACTCAACATAAGCTAGAATTCAGCTTCTTTTTCGTTGAAATCCTTGCACCTTCAAAGATGATGTCGTGGCCTATCCACATCTGAAACTAGTTGGTTAATATAGAAATAATACATTAGAAGTTAGGATGGATAGTTTAGATGATGTCTGTGCAAAGCACACCGTAGCACGCCGAGAAGCCAAGGTGTTTAGGTGCCCCGATTGATCCGCCGATGCATATTTCATGTTGAAAGTAAAACACCGAGAACTTTGCCCTACACATATGGAATCAAACTAGATTTTTTTCACAAATGCAAAATAATAAGACACACCCTAGAGAACTTAGATTATTAAAATTGGGCCCATGGCGATTTTTCTAAAAATCACTCATCAAAAGCTAGAATTTCATGCTTTTTTGTTGAAATCCTTACACCTTCAAAGATGACATCAGGGCCTATCCATGTCTAAAAACTAGTTGGTTAATATAGAGATGATATATTGGAAGTTAGGATGGATAGTTTAGATGATATCTATATAAAGCACGTCGGAGCATGTCGAGAAGCCAAGGTGTTCGGATGCCCCGATTAGATTCACCGATGCATATTTATGCTAAAAGTAAAACATTGAGAACTTTGCCCTACACACATGGAATCGAGCTAGATTTTTTTCATAGCTGCAGAATGATAAGAAACACCCTAGAGAACTTAGATTATTAAAATTGGGCCCATTGGTGATTTTTCAAAAATCACTCATCAAAAGCTAGAATTCCACGCTTCTTTTTGTTGAAATCCTTACACCTTCAAAGATGATGTCGTGGCCTATCCAAGTTTGAAACTAGTTGGTTAATATTGAAATGATATATTAGAAGTTAGGATGGATTGTTTAGATGATGTCTATACAAAGCAAGTTGGAGCACGCCGAGAAGCCAAGGTGTTTAGGTGCCCCGATTGGATCCACCGATGCATATTTCATGTTGAAAGTAAAACACCGAGAACTTTGCCCTACACACATAGAATCAAGCCAGATTTTTTTATAGCCGCAAAATGATAAGACACACCCTAGAGAACTTAGATTATTAAAAATTCTAGAATTTAGCCCTTCTTTTGTTCAAATCCTTAAATCTTCCAAGATGATATCGTGGCCTATCCATATCCGTTGGTTAATGTAGAAATAATACATTAGAAGTTAAGATGGATAGTTTAGATGATGTGTGTGCAAAGCACACCGGAGCACACCAAGAAGCCAAGGTGTTTACGTGCCCTTATTGGATCCACCGATGCATATTTCATGCTGAAAGTAAAACACTAAGAACTTTGCCCTTCATGGTAGATTTTTATAGCTACAGAATAAAAAGACACACCCTAGAGAACTTAGATTATTAAAATTGGGCCTATGGTGATTTTTCTAACAATTACTCAACATAAGCTAGAATTCAGCGCTTCTTTCGTTGAAATCCTTGCACCTTCGAAGATGATGTCAGGGCCTATCCACATCTGAAACTAGTTGGTTAATATAGAAATAATACATTAGAAGTTAGGATGGATAGTTTAGATGATGTCTGTGCAAAGCACACCGCAGCACGCCAAGAAGCCAAGGTGTTCAGGTGCCCTTATTGATCCGGCCGATGCATATTTCATGCCGAAAGTAAAACACCGAGAACTTTGCCCTACACATATGGAATCGAACTAGATTTTTTTCACAGCTGCAAAATAATAAGACACACCCTAGAGAACTTAGATTATTAAAATTGGGCCCATGGCGATTTTTCTAAAAATCACTCATCAAAAGCTAGAATTTCATGCTTTTTTTCTTGAAATCCTTACACCTTCAAAGATGACATCGGGGCCTATCCATGTCTAAAACTAGTTGGTTAATATAGAGATGATACACTGGAAGTTAGGATGGATAGTTTAGATGATATCTATATGAAGCACGTCGGAGCATGTCGAGAAGCCAAGGTGTTCAGGTGCCCTGATTAGATCCACCGATGCATATTTCATGCTGAAAGTAAAACACTGAGAACTTTGCCCTACACACATGGAATCGAGCTAGATTTTTTTCATAGCTGCAGAATGATAAGACACACCCTAGAGAACTTAGATTATTAAAATTGGGCCCATGGTGTGTTTTTAAAAATCACTCATCAAAAGCTAGAATTTCATGCTTTTTGTTGAAATCCTTACACCTTCAAAGATGATGTCGGGGCCTATCCAAGTTTGAAACTAGTTGGTCAATATAGAAATGATATTAGAAGTTAGGATGGATTGTTTAGATGATGGATAGTGTTTAGGTTAGATGATATCTTCATGTTGAAAGTAAAACACCGCACACATAGAATCAAGCCATTTTTTTATAGCTGCAAAATGATAAGACACACCCTAGAGAACTTAGATTATTAAAATTCTAAATTTAGTGTTCAAATCCTTAAATCTTCCAAGATGATATCGATTCCATATCTGAAACTAGTTGGTTAATGTAGAAATTACATTAGAAGTTAAGATGGATAGTTTAGATGATGTGTGCAAAACACACTTTGGAGAAAGAAGCTGTTTACGTGCCCCTATCACACATGCATATTTCATCTTTGAAAGTAAAACACTAAGAACTTTTTTAGAGTCATGGTAGATTTTTTATAGCTACAGAATAAAAAGACACACCCTAGAGAACTTAGATTATTAAAATTGGGCCTATGGTGATTTTTCTAAAAATTACTCAACATAAGCTAGAATTCCACGCTTCTTTTGTTGAAATCCTTGCACCTTCAAAGATGATGTCGGGGCCTATCCACATCCGAAACTAGTTGGTTAATATAGAAATAATACATTAGAAGTTAGGATGGATAGTTTAGATGATGTCTATACAAAGCATGTTGGAGCACGCCAAGAAGCCAAGGTGTTCAGATGCCCCGATTGATCCATCGATGCATATTTCATGCCGAAAGTAAAACACCGAGAACTTTGCCCTACACATATGGAATCGAACTAGATTTTTTTCACAGCAAAAATAATAAGACACACCCTAGAGAACTTAGATTATTAAAATTGGGCCCATGGCGATTTTTCTAAAAATCACTCATCAAAAGCTAGAATTTCATGCTTTTTTGTTGAAATCCTTACACCTTCAAAGATGACATCGGGCCTATCCATGTCTAAAACTAGTTGGTTAATATAGAGATGATACATTGGAAGTTAGGACGGATAGTTTAGATGATATCTATATGAAGCACGGGAGCATGTCGAGAAGCCAAGGTGTTCGGTGCCCTTATTAGATCCACCGATGCATATTTTATGCGGAAAGTAAAACATTGAGAACTTTGTCCTACACACATGGAATCGAGCTAGATTTTTTCATAGCTGCAGAATGATAAGACACACCCTAGAGAACTTAGATTACTAAAATTAGGCCCATTGTGTTTTTTCAAACAATCACTCATCATAAGCTAGAATTCAGCGCTTCTTTCGTTGAAATCCTTACACCTTCAAAGATGATGTCAGGGCCTATCCAAGTTTGAAACTAGTTGGCTAATATAGAAATAATACATTAGAAGTTAGGATGGATTGTTTAGATGATGTCTGTGCAAAGCACGCCAGAGCATGCCGAGAAGCCATGGTGTTCAGGTGCCCTGATTGGATCCGCCGATGCATATTTCATGTTAAAAGTAAAACACTAAGAACTTTGCCCTACAGACATGGAATCAAGCTAGATTTTTTTAACAACTGTAGAATAATAAGACACACCCTAGAGAACTTAGAGTATTAAAATTGGGCCCATGGTGATTTTTCTAAAAATCTCTCATCAAAACCTAGAATTTCATGCTTTTTTTGTTGAAATCCTTACACCTTCAAAGTTGATGTCGGGGCCTATCCATGTCTGAAACTAGTTGGTCAATATAGAGATGATATTTTGGAAGTTAGGATGGATAGTTTAGATGATATCTATATAAAGCACGTCGGAGCACGTCGAGAAGCCAAGGTGTTCAGGTGCCCTGATTAGATTCACCGATGCATATTTCATGCTAAAAGTAAAACACTGAGAACTTTGCCCTACACACATGGAATCGAGCTAGATTTTTTTTCATAGCTGCAGAATGATAAGATACACCCTAGAGAACTTAGATTATTAAAATTGGGCCCATGGTGATTTTTCTAAAAATCACTCAACAAAAGCTAGAATTCCACGCTTCTTTTGTTGAAATCCTTACACCTTGAAAGATGATGTCAGGGCCTATCCATGTCTGAAACTAGTTGGTTAATATTGAGATGATATATTAGAAGTTAGGATGGATAGTTTAGATGATGTCTATACAAAGCATGTTGGAGCACGTCAAGAAGCCAAGGTGTTCAGGCGCCCTAATTGGATCCACTGATGCATATTTCATGCTGAAAGTAAACCACTGAGAACTTTTCCCTACACACATAGAATCAAGCTAGATTTTTTTATAGCTGTAGAATGATAAGACACACCCTAGAGAACTTAGATTATTAAAATTGGGCCTACAGTGATTTTTCTAAAAATCACTCGTCATAGGCTAGAATTCAGCGCTTCTTTTGTTGAAATCCTTACACCTTCCAAGATGATATCAGGGCCTATCCATATCTAAAACTAGTTGGTCAATATAGAAACAATACATTAGAAGTTAAGATGGATAGTTTAGATGATGTCTGTGCAATGCACACCGAAGCACACCAAGAAGCCAAGGTGTTCAGGTGCCCTTATTGGATCCGCCGATGCATATTTTATGCTGAAAGTAAAACACTGAGAACTTTGCCCTACAGACATGGAATCGAGCTAGGTTTTTTTTATAGCTACAGAATAATAATACACACCCTAGAGAACTTAGATTATTAAAATTAGGCCCATGGTGATTTTTCAAACAATCACTCATCATAAGCTAGAATTCAGCGCTTCTTTCGTTGAAATCCTTACACCTTCAAAGATGATGTCAGGGCCTATCCAAGTCTGAAACTAGATGGCTAATATAGAAATAATACATTAGAAGTTAGGATGGATAGTTTAGATGATGTCTGTGCAAAGCACGCCAGAGCACGCCGAGAAGCCAAGGTGTTTAGGTGCCCTGATTGGATCCGCTGATGCATATTTCATGTTGAAAGTAAAACACTGAGAACTTTGCCCTACAGACATGGAATCAAGCTAGATTTTTTTAACAGCTGTATTATAATAAGACACACCCTAGAGAACTTAGAGTATTAAAATTGGGGCCATGGCGATTTTTCTAAAAATCTCTCATCAAAAGCTAGAATTTCATGTTTTTTTTGTTGAAATCCTTACACCTTCAAAGATGATGTCGGGGCCTATCCATGTCTAAAACTAGTTGGTCAATATAGGGATGATATATTGGAAGTTAGGATGGATAGTTTAGATGATATCTATATAAAGCACGTCGGAGCACGTCGAGAAGCCAAGGTGTTCAGGTGCCCGGATTAGATTCACCGATGCATATTTCATGCTAAAAGTAAAACACTGAGAACTTTGCCCTACACACATGGAATCGAGCTAGATTTTTTTTCATAGCTGCAGAATGATAAGAAACTCCCTAGAGAACTTAGATTATTAAAATTGGGCCTATGGTGATGTTTCTAAAAATCACTCATCAAAAGCTAGAATTCCACGCTTCTTTTGTTGAAATCCTTACACCTTCAAAGATGATGTCAGGGCCTATCCACGTCCCGAAACTAGTTGGTTAATATTGAGATGATATATTAGAAGTTAGGATGGATAGTTTAGATGATGTCTATACAAAGCATGTTGGAGCACGTCAAGAAGCCAAGGTGTTCAGTGTGCCCCGTTGGATCCATCGATGCATATTTCATGCCGAAAGTAAACCACCGAGAACTTTTCCCACACACACATAGAATCAAGCTAGATTTTTTTTCATAGCTGCAGAATGATAAGACACACCCTAGAGAACTTAGATTATTAAAATTGGGCCTACAAAGGATTTTTCTAAAAATCACTCGTCATAGGCTAGAATTCAGCGCTTCTTTTTGTTGAAATCCGTACACCTTCCAAGATGATATCGGGGCCTATCCATATCTAAAACTAGTTGGTTAATATAGAAACAATACATTAGAAGTTAAGATGGATAGTTTAGATGATGTCTCAGCAATGCACACCGAAGCACACCAAGAAGCCAAGGTGTTCAGTGTGCCCTTATTGATCCGCCGATGCATATTTTATCTTTGAAAAGTAAAACACTTGAGAACTTTGCCCTACGCACATGGAATCGAGCTAGGTTTTTTATAGCTACCGAATAATAATACACACCCTAGAGAACTTAGATTATTAAAATTAGGCCCATGGTGATTTTTCAAACAATCACTCATCATAAGCTAGAATTCAGCGCTTCTTTCGTTGAAATCCTTACACCTTCAAAGATGATGTCAGGGCCTATCCAAGTCTGAAACTAGATGGCTAATATAGAAATAATACATTAGAAGTTAGGATGGATAGTTTAGATGATGTCTGTGCAAAGCACGCCGAGCACGCCGAGAAGCCAAGGTGTTTAGGTGCCCCGATTGATCCGCCGATGCATATTTCATGTTGAAAGTAAAACACCGAGAACTTTGCCCTACGCACATGGAATCAAACTAGATTTTTTAACAAATGTATTATAATAAGACACACCCTAGAGAACTTAGAGTATTAAAATTGGGGCCATGGTGATTTTTCTAAAAATCTCTCATCAAAAGCTAGAATTTCATGTTTTTTTGTTGAAATCCTTACACCTTCAAAGATGATGTCGGGGCCTATCCATGTCTAAAACTAGTTGGTCAATATAGGGATGATATATTGGAAGTTAGGATGGATAGTTTAGATGATATCTATATAAAGCACGTCGGAGCACGTCGAGAAGCCAAGGTGTTCAGGTGCCCTGATTAGATTCACCGATGCATATTTCATGCTAAAAGTAAAACACTGAGAACTTTGCCCTACACACATGGAATCGAGCTAGATTTTTTTCATAGCTGCAGAATGATAAGAAACACCCTAGAGAACTTAGATTATTAAAATTGGGCCTATGGTGATGTTTCTAAAAATCACTCATCAAAAGCTAGAATTCCACGCTTCTTTTTGTTGAAATCCTTACACCTTCAAAGATGATGTTAGGGCCTATCCACGTCTGAAACTAGTTGGTTAATATTGAGATGATATATTAGAAGTTAGGATGGATAGTTTAGATGATGTCTATACAAAGCATGTTGGAGCACGCCAAGAAGCCAAGGTGTTCGGGTGCCCCGGTTGGATCCACGATGCATATTTCATGCCGAAAGTAAACCACCGAGAACTTTTCCCTACACACATAGAATCAAGCTAGATTTTTTTTTCATAGCTGCAGAATGATAAGACACACCCTAGCGAACTTAGATTATTAAAATTGGGCCTACAAAGTGATTTTTCTAAAAATCACTCGTCATAGGCTAGAATTCAGCGCTTCTTTTGTTGAAATCCGCACACCTTCCAAGATGATATCGTGGCCTTTCCATATCTAAAACTAGTTGGTTAATATAGAAACAATACATTAGAAGTTAAGATGGATAGTTTAGATGATGTCTCATGTAATGCACACGAAGCACACCAAGAAGCCAAGGTGTTCGGTGCCCTTATTGGATCCGCCGATGCATATTTTATCTTTGAAAGTAAAACACCGAGAACTTTTGCCCTACGCACATGGAATCGAGCTAGGTTTTTTATAGCTACCGAATAATAATACACACCCTAGAGAACTTAGATTATTAAAATTAGGCCCATGGTGATTTTTCAAACAATCACTCATCATAAGCTAGAATTCAGCGCTTCTTTCGTTGAAATCCTTACACCTTCAAAGATGATGTCAGGGCCTATCCAAGTCTGAAACTAGATGGCTAATATAGAAATAATACATTAGAAGTTAGGATGGATAGTTTAGATGATGTCGTACCAAAGCACGCCAGAGCACGCCGAGAAGCCAAGGTGTTTAGGTGCCCTGATTGGATCCGCTGATGCATATTTCATGTTGAAAGTAAAACACTGAGAACTTTGCCCTACAGACATGGAATCAAACTAGATTTTTTTAACAGCTGTATTATAATAAGACACACCCTAGAGAACTTAGAGTATTAAAATTGGGGCCATGGCGATTTTTCTAAAAATCTCTCATCAAAAGCTAGAATTTCATGTTTTTTTTGTTGAAATCCTTACACCTTCAAAGATGATGTCGGGGCCTATCCATGTCTAAAACTAGTTGGTCAATATAGGGATGATATATTGGAAGTTAGGATGGATAGTTTAGATGATATCTATATAAAGCACGTCGGAGCACGTCGAGAAGCCAAGGTGTTCAGGTGCCCTGATTAGATTCACCGATGCATATTTCATGCTAAAAGTAAAACACTGAGAACTTTGCCCTACACACATGGAATCGAGCTAGATTTTTTTCATAGCTGCAGAATGATAAGAAACACCCTAGAGAACTTAGATTATTAAAATTGGGCCTATGGTGATGTTTCTAAAAATCACTCATCAAAAGCTAGAATTCCACGCTTCTTTTTGTTGAAATCCTTACACCTTCAAAGATGATGTTATGGCCTATCCACGTCTGAAACTAGTTGGTTAATATTGAGATGATATATTAGAAGTTAGGATGGATAGTTTAGATGATGTCTATACAAAGCATGTTGGAGCACGTCAAGAAGCCAAGGTGTTCAGGTGCCCTGGTTGGATCCACTGATGCATATTTCATGCTGAAAGTAAACCACTGAGAACTTTTCCCTACACACATAGAATCAAGCTAGATTTTTTTCATAGCTGCAGAATGATAAGACACACCCTAGCGAACTTAGATTATTAAAATTGGGCCTACAGTGATTTTTCTAAAAATCACTCGTCATAGGCTAGAATTCAGCGCTTCTTTTGTTGAAATCCGTACACCTTCCAAGATGATATCAGGGCCTATCCATATCTAAAACTAGTTGGTTAATATAGAAACAATACATTAGAAGTTAAGATGGATAGTTTAGATGATGTCTGTGCAATGCACACCGAAGCACACCAAGAAGCCAAGGTGTTCAGGTGCCCTTATTGGATCCGCCGATGCATATTTTATGCTGAAAGTAAAACACTGAGAACTTTGCCCTACAGACATGGAATCGAGCTAGGTTTTTTATAGCTACCGAATAATAATACACACCCTAGAGAACTTAGATTATTAAAATTAGGCCCATGGTGATTTTTCAAACAATCACTCATCATAAGCTAGAATTCAGCGCTTCTTTTCGTTGAAATCCTTACACCTTCAAAGATGATGTCAGGGCCTATCCAAGTCTGAAACTAGATGGCTAATATAGAAATAATACATTAGAAGTTAGGATGGATAGTTTAGATGATGTCTGTGCAAAGCACGCCAGAGCACGCCGAGAAGCCAAGGTGTTTAGGTGCCCTGATTGGATCCGCTGATGCATATTTCATGTTGAAAGTAAAACACTGAGAACTTTGCCCTACAGACATGGAATCAAACTAGATTTTTTTAACAGCTGTATTATAATAAGACACACCCTAGAGAACTTAGAGTATTAAAATTGGGGCCATGGCGATTTTTCTAAAAATCTCTCATCAAAAGCTAGAATTTCATGCTTTTTTTGTTGAAATCCTTACACCTTCAAAGATGATGTCGGGGCCTATCCATGTCTAAAACTAGTTGGTCAATATAGGGATGATATATTGGAAGTTAGGATGGATAGTTTAGATGATATCTATATAAAGCACGTCGGAGCACGTCGAGAAGCCAAGGTGTTCAGGTTCCCTGATTAGATTCACCGATGCATATTTCATGCTAAAAGTAAAACACTGAGAACTTTGCGCTACACACATGGAATCGAGCTAGATTTTTTTTCATAGCTGCAGAATGATAAGAAACACCCTAGAGAACTTAGATTATTAAAATTGGGCCTATGGTGATGATTCTAAAAATCACTCATCAAAAGCTAGAATTCCACGCTTCTTTTGTTGAAATCCTTACACCTTCAAAGATGATGTTAGGGCCTATCCACGTCTGAAACTAGTTGGTTAATATTGAGATGATATATTAGAAGTTAGGATGGATAGTTTAGATGATGTCTATACAAAGCATGTTGGAGCACGTCAAGAAGCCAAGGTGTTCAGGTGCCCTGGTTGGATCCATCGATGCATATTTCATCTTTGAAAGTAAACCACCGAGAACTTTTCCCAACACACATAGAATCAAGCTAGATTTTTTTCATAGCTGCAGAATGATAAGACACACCCTAGCGAACTTAGATTATTAAAATTGGGCCTACAGTGATTTTTCTAAAAATCACTCGTCATAGGCTAGAATTCAGCGCTTCTTTTGTTGAAATCCGTACACCTTCCAAGATGATATCAGGGCCTATCCATATCTAAAACTAGTTGGTTAATATAGAAACAATACATTAGAAGTTAAGATGGATAGTTTAGATGATGTCTGTGCAATGCACACCGAAGCACACCAAGAAGCCAAGGTGTTCAGGTGCCCTTATTGGATCCGCCGATGCATATTTTATGCTGAAAGTAAAACACTGAGAACTTTGCCCTACAGACATGGAATCGAGCTAGGTTTTTTATAGCTACCGAATAATAATACACACCCTAGAGAACTTAGATTATTAAAATTAGGCCCATGGTGATTTTTCAAACAATCACTCATCATAAGCTAGAATTCAGCGCTTCTTTCGTTGAAATCCTTACACCTTCAAAGATGATGTCAGGGCCTATCCAAGTCTGAAACTAGATGGCTAATATAGAAATAATACATTAGAAGTTAGGATGGATAGTTTAGATGATGTCTGTGCAAAGCACGCCAGAGCACGCCGAGAAGCCAAGGTGTTTAGGTGCCCTGATTGGATCCGCTGATGCATATTTCATGTTGAAAGTAAAACACTGAGAACTTTGCCCTACGTACATGGAATCAAACTAGATTTTTTTTTAAAATTGTATTATAATAAGACACACCCTAGAGAACTTAGAGTATTAACATTGGCCCCATGGCGATTTTTCTAAAAATCTCTCATCAAAAGCTAGAATTTCATGCTTTTTTTTTTTCTTGAAATCCTTACACCTTCAAAGATGATGTCGGGGCCTATCCATGTCTAAAACTAGTTGGTCAATATAGGGATGATATATTGGAAGTTAGGATGGATAGTTTAGATGATATCTATATAAAGCACGTCGGAGCACGTCGAGAAGCCAAGGTGTTCAGGTTCCCTGATTAGATTCACCGATGCATATTTCATGCTAAAAGTAAAACACCGAGAACTTTGCCCTACACACATGGAATCGAGCTAGATTTTTTTCATAGCTGCAGAATGATAAGAAACACCCTAGAGAACTTAGATTATTAAAATTGGGCCTATGGTGATGATTCTAAAAATCACTCATCAAAAGCTAGAATTCCACGCTTCTTTTGTTGAAATCCTTACACCTTCAAAGATGATGTCGGGCCTATCCACGTCCTGAAACTAGTTGGTTAATATTGAGATGATATATTAGAAGTTAGGATGGATAGTTTAGATGATGTCTATACAAAGCATGTTGGAGCACGTCAAGAAGCCAAGGTGTTCAGGTGCCCCCGGTTGGATCCATCGATGCATATTTCATGCTTTGAAAGTAAACCACCGAGAACTTTTCCCAACACACATAGAATCAAGCTAGATTTTTTTCATAGCTGCAGAATGATAAGACACACCCTAGAGAACTTAGATTATTAAAATTGGGCCTACAGTGATTTTTCTAAAAATCACTCGTCATAAACTAGAATTCAGCGCTTCTTTTGTTGAAATCCTTACACCTTCCAAGATGATATCGGGGCCTATCCATATCTAAAACTAGTTGGTTAATATAGAAACAATAAATTAGAAGTTAAGATGGATAGTTTAGATGATGTCTGTGCAATGCACACCGAAGCACACCAAGAAGCCAAGGTGTTCAGTGCCCTTATTGGATCCGCCGATGCATATTTTATCTTTGAAAGTAAAACACCGAGAACTTTGCCCTACGGACATGGAATCGAGCTAGGTTTTTTTATAGCTCGAATAATAATACACACCCTAGAGAACTTAGATTATTAAAATTAGGCCCATGGTGATTTTTCAAACAATCACTCATCATAAGCTAGAATTCAGCGCTTCTTTTGTTGAAATCCTTACACCTTCAAAGATGATGTCAGGGCCTATCCAAGTCTGAAACTAGATGGCTAATATAGAAATAATACATTAGAAGTTAGGATGGATAGTTTAGATGATGTCTGGTGCAAGCACCGCCGAGCACGCCGAGAAGCCAAGGTGTTTAGGTGCCCTGATTGGATCCGCTGATGCATATTTCATGTTGAAAGTAAAACACTGAGAACTTTGCCCTACAGACATGGAATCAAACTAGATTTTTTTAACAGCTGTATTATAATAAGACACACCCTAGAGAACTTAGAGTATTAACATTGGCCCCATGGCGATTTTTCTAAAAATCTCTCATCAAAAGCTAGAATTTCATGCTTTTTTTCTTGAAATCCTTACACCTTCAAAGATGATGTCGGGGCCTATCCATGTCTAAAACTAGTTGGTCAATATAGGGATGATATATTGGAAGTTAGGATGGATAGTTTAGATGATATCTATATAAAGCACGTCGGAGCACGTCGAGAAGCCAAGGTGTTCAGGTTCCCTGATTAGATTCACCGATGCATATTTCATGCTAAAAGTAAAACACTGAGAACTTTGCGCTACACACATGGAATCGAGCTAGATTTTTTTTCATAGCTGCAGAATGATAAGAAACACCCTAGAGAACTTAGATTATTAAAATTGGGCCTATGGTGATGATTCTAAAAATCACTCATCAAAAGCTAGAATTCCACGCTTCTTTTGTTGAAATCCTTACACCTTCAAAGATGATGTCGTGGGCCTATCCACGTCTGAAACTAGTTGGTTAATATTGAGATGATATATTAGAAGTTAGGATGGATAGTTTAGATGATGTCTATACAAAGCATGTTGGAGCACGTCAAGAAGCCAAGGTGTTCAGGTGCCCCTGGTTGGATCCATCGATGCATATTTCATCTTTGAAAGTAAACCACTGAGAACTTTTCCCAACACACATAGAATCAAGCTAGATTTTTTTCATAGCTGCAGAATGATAAGACACACCCTAGAGAACTTAGATTATTAAAATTGGGCCTACAGTGATTTTTCTAAAAATCACTCGTCATAGGCTAGAATTCAGCGCTTCTTTTGTTGAAATCCTTACACCTTCCAAGATGATATCAGGGCCTATCCATATCTAAAACTAGTTGGTTAATATAGAAACAATAAATTAGAAGTTAAGATGGATAGTTTAGATGATGTCTGTCTGTGCAATGCACACCGAAGCACACCAAGAAGCCAAGGTGTTCGGGTGCCCTTATTGGATCCGCCGATGCATATTTTATCTTTGAAAGTAAAACACTGAGAACTTTGCCCTACAGACATGGAATCGAGCTAGGTTTTTTATGGCTACCGAATAATAATACACACCCTAGAGAACTTAGATTATTAAAATTAGGCCCATGGTGATTTTTCAAACAATCACTCATCATAAGCTAGAATTCAGCGCTTCTTTTGTTGAAATCCTTACACCTTCAAAGATGATGTCAGGGCCTATCCAAGTCTGAAACTAGATGGCTAATATAGAAATAATACATTAGAAGTTAGGATGGATAGTTTAGATGATGTCTGTGCAAAGCACGCCAGAGCACGCCGAGAAGCCAAGGTGTTTAGGTGCCCTGATTGGATCCGCTGATGCATATTTCATGTTGAAAGTAAAACACCGAGAACTTTGCCCTACGTACATGGAATCAAACTAGATTTTTTTAACAAATTGTATTATAATAAGACACACCCTAGAGAACTTAGAGTATTAACATTGGCCCCATGGCGATTTTTCTAAAAATCTCTCATCAAAAGCTAGAATTTCATGCTTTTTTTCTTGAAATCCTTACACCTTCAAAGATGATGTCGGGGCCTATCCATGTCTAAAACTAGTTGGTCAATATAGGGATGATATATTGGAAGTTAGGATGGATAGTTTAGATGATATCTATATAAAAGCACGTCGGAGCACGCCGAGAAGCCAAGGTGTTCGGGTTCCCCGATTAGATTCACCGATGCATATTTCATGCTAAAAGTAAAACACCGAGAACTTTGCGCTACACACATGGAATCGAGCTAGATTTTTTTTTTTTCATAGCTGCAGAATGATAAGAAACACCCTAGAGAACTTAGATTATTAAAATTGGGCCTATGGTGATGATTCTAAAAATCACTCATCAAAAGCTAGAATTCCACGCTTCTTTTGTTGAAATCCTTACACCTTCAAAGATGATGTCAGGGCCTATCCACGTCTGAAACTAGTTGGTTAATATTGAGATGATATATTAGAAGTTAGGATGGATAGTTTAGATGATGTCTATACAAAGCATGTTGGAGCACGTCAAGAAGCCAAGGTGTTCGGTGCCCTGGTTGGATCAACTGATGCATATTTCATCTTTGAAAGTAAACCACCGAGAACTTTTCCCAACACACATAGAATCAAGCTAGATTTTTTTCATAGCTGCGCAGAATGATAAGACACACCCTAGAGAACTTAGATTATTAAAATTGGGCCTACAAAGTGATTTTTCTAAAAATCACTCGTCATAGGCTAGAATTCAGCGCTTCTTTTATTGAAATCCTTACACCTTCCAAGATGATATCGGGGCCTATCCATATCTAAAACTAGTTGGTTAATATAGAAACAATAAATTAGAAGTTAAGATGGATAGTTTAGATGATGTGTCTGTGCAATGCACACCGAAGCACACCAAGAAGCCAAGGTGTTCAGTGCCCTTATTGGATCCGCCGATGCATATTTTATCTTTGAAAGTAAAACACCGAGAACTTTGCCCTACGGACATGGAATCGAGCTAGGTTTTTTATGGCTACCGAATAATAATACACACCCTAGAGAACTTAGATTATTAAAATTAGGCCCATGGTGATTTTTCAAACAATCACTCATCATAAGCTAGAATTCAGCGCTTCTTTTTGTTGAAATCCTTACACCTTCAAAGATGATGTCGGGGCCTATCCAAGTCTGAAACTAGGTGGCTAATATAGAAATAATACATTAGAAGTTAGGATGGATAGTTTAGATGATGTCTCGTACAAAGCACGCCGGAGCACGCCGAGAAGCCAAGGTGTTCAGGTGCCCTGATTGGATCTGCCGATGTATATTTCATGTTGAAAGTAAAACACTGAGAACTTTGCCCTACGATATGGAATCAAGCTAGATTTTTTTAACAGCTGTAGAATAATAAGACACACCCTAGAGAACTTAGAGTATTAAAATTGGGCCCATGGCGATTTTTCTAAAAAAATCTCTCATCAAAAGCTAGAATTTCATGCTTTTTTGTTGAAATCCTTACACCTTCAAAGATGATGTCGGGGCCTATCCATGTCTAAAACTAGTTGGTCAATATAGGGATGATACATTGGAAGTTAGGATGGATAGTTTAGATGATATCTATATAAAGCACGTCGGAGCACGTCGAGAAGCCAAGGTGTTCAGGTTCCCTGATTAGATTCACCGATGCATATTTCACGCTAAAAGTAAAACACTGAGAACTTTGCGCTACACACATGGAATCGAGCTAGATTTTTTTTCATAGCTGCAGAATGATAAGAAACACCCTAGAGAACTTAGATTATTAAAATTGGGCCTATGGTGATGATTCTAAAAATCACTCATCAAAAGCTAGAATTCCACGCTTCTTTTGTTGAAATCCTTACACCTTCAAAGATGATGTCAGGGCCTATCCACGTCTGAAACTAGTTGGTTAATATTGAGATGATATATTAGAAGTTAGGATGGATAGTTTAGATGATGTCTATACAAAGCATGTTGGAGCACGTCAAGAAGCCAAGGTGTTCAGGTGCCCTGGTTGGATCCACTGATGCATATTTCATGCTGAAAGTAAACCACTGAGAACTTTTCCCAACACACATAGAATCAAGCTAGATTTTTTTCATAGCTGCAGAATGATAAGACACACCCTAGAGAACTTAGATTATTAAAATTGGGCCTACAGTGATTTTTCTAAAAATCACTCGTCATAGGCTAGAATTCAGCTCTTCTTTTGTTGAAATCCTTACACCTTCCAAGATGATATCAGGGCCTATCCATATCTAAAACTAGTTGGTTAATATAGAAACAATAAATTAGAAGTTAAGATGGATAGTTTAGATGATGTCTGTGCAATGCACACCGAAGCACACCAAGAAGCCAAGGTGTTCAGGTGCCCTTATTGGATCCGCCGATGCATATTTTATGCTGAAAGTAAAACACTGAGAACTTTGCCCTATAGACATGGAATCGAGCTAGGTTTTTTATGGCTACAGAATAATAATACACACCCTAGAGAACTTAGATTATTAAAATTAGGCCCATGGTGATTTTTCAAACAATCACTCATCATAAGCTAGAATTCAGCGCTTCTTTTGTTGAAATCCTTACACCTTCAAAGATGATGTCAGGGCCTATCCAAGTCTGAAACTAGGTGGCTAATATAGAAATAATACATTAGAAGTTAGGATGGATAGTTTAGATGATGTCTGTGCAAAGCACGCCAGAGCACGCCGAGAAGCCAAGGTGTTCAGGTGCCCTGATTGGATCCGCCGATGCATATTTCATGTTGAGAGTAAAACACTGAGAACTTTGCCCTACAGATATGGAATCAAGCTAGATTTTTTTAACAGCTGTAGAATAATAAGACACACCCTAGAGAACTTAGAGTATTAAAATTGGGCCCATGGCGATTTTTCTAAAAATCTCTCATCAAAAGCTAGAATTTCATGCTTTTTTTGTTGAAATCCTTACACCTTCAAAGATGATGTCGGGGCCTATCCATGTCTAAAACTAGTTGGTCAATATAGGGATGATACATTGGAAGTTAGGATGGATAGTTTAGATGATATCTATATAAAGCACGTCGGAGCACGTCGAGAAGCCAAGGTGTTCAGGTGCCCTGATTAGATTCACCGATGCATATTTCATGCTAAAAGTAAAACACTGAGAACTTTGCCCTACACACATGGAATCGAGCTAGATTTTTTTCATAGCTGCAGAATGATAAGAAACACCCTAGAGAACTTAGATTATTAAAATTGGGCCTATGGTGATGTTTCTAAAAATCACTCATCAAAAGCTAGAATTCCACGCTTCTTTTTGTTGAAATCCTTACACCTTCAAAGATGATGTCAGGGCCTATCCACGTCTGAAACTAGTTGGTTAATATTGAGATGATATATTAGAAGTTAGGATGGATAGTTTAGATGATGTCTATACAAAGCATGTTGGAGCACGTCAAGAAGCCAAGGTGTTCAGGGTGCCCGATTGGATCCATCGATGCATATTTCATCTTTGAAAGTAAACCACCGAGAACTTTTCCCTACACACATAGAATCAAGCTAGATTTTTTTCATAGCTGCAGAATGATAAGACACACACTAGAGAACTTAGATTATTAAAATTGGGCCTACAGTGATTTTTCTAAAAATCACTCGTCAGAGGCTAGAATTCAGCGCTTCTTTTGTTGAAATCCTTACACCTTCCAAGATGATATCTGGGCCTATCCATATCTAAAACTAGTTGGTTAATATAGAAACAATACATTAGAAGTTAAGATGGATAGTTTAGATGATGTCTATACAAAGCACGTTGGAGCACGTCAAGAAGCCAAGCTGTTCAGGTGCCCTGATTGGATCCACTGATGCATATTTCATGCTGAAAGTAAACCACTGAGAACTTTTCCCTACATATATGGAATCAAGCTAGATTTTTTTCATAGCTGCAGAATGATAAGACACACCCTAGAGAACTTAGATTATCAAAATTGGGCCTACAGTGATTTTTCTAAAAATCACTCGTCATAGGCTAGAATTCAGCGCTTCTTTTGTTGAAATCCTTACACCTTCCAAGATAATAACAGGGCCAATCCATATCTAAAACTAGTTGGTTAATATAGAAACAATACATTAGAAGTTAAGATGGATAGTTTAGATGATGTCTGTGCAAAGCACACCGAAGAACACCAAGAAGCCAAGGTGTTCAGGTGCCCTTATTGGATCCGCCGATGGATATTTTATGCTGAAAGTAAAACACTGAGAACTTTGCCCTATAGACATGGAATCGAGCTAGGTTTTTTTATAGCTACAGAATAATAATACACACCCTAGAGAACTTAGATTATTAAAATTAGGCCCATGGTGATTTTTCAAACAATCACTCATCATAAGCTAGAATTCGGTGCTTCTTTCGTTGAAATCCTTACACCTTTAAAGATGATGTCAGGGCCTATCCACGTCTCAAACTAGTTGGTTAATATAGAGATGATACATTGAAAGTTAGGAGGGATAGTTTAGATGATGTCTGTGCAAAGCACGCCGGAGCACGCCGAGAAGCCAAGGTGTTCAGGTGCCCTGATTGGATCCGCCGATGCATATTTCATGCTGAAAGTAAAACACTAAGAACTTTGCCCTACACACATGGAATCAAGCTAGATTTTTTCATAGCTGCAGAATGATAAGACACACCCTAGAGAACTTGGATTATTAAAATCGGGCCTACGGTGATTTTTCTAAAAATCACTCGTCATAGGCTAGAATTTAGCGCTTCTTTTATTGAAATCCTTACATCTTCCAAGATGATATCAGGGCCTATCCATATCTGAAACTAGTTGATTAATATAGAAATAATACATTAGAAGTTAAGATGGATAGGTTAGATGACGTCTCATTACAAAAGCACACCGAAGCACACCAAGAAGCTAAGGTGTTCAAAGTGCCCTTATTGGATCTGCGCCGAAGCATATTTTATATTGAAAGTAAAACAATGAGAACTTTTCCCTACGACATAGAATCGAGGTAGATTTTTTTTTATAGCTACAGAATAATATGACACACCCTAGAGAACTTAGATTATTAAAATTGGGCCCATGGTGATTTTTCTAACAATCACTCATCATAAGCTAGAATTCAGCGCTTCTTTTCGTTAAAATCCTTACACCTTCAAAGTTGACGTCGGGGCCTATCCATGTCTGAAACTAGTTGGTTAATATAGAAATAATACATTAGAAGTTAGGATGGATAGTTTAGATGATGTCTGTGAGCACACGCCTTGAGCACGCCGAGAAGCCAAGGTGTTCAGTGTGCCCTGATTGCATCCGCCGATGCATATTTCATGCTGAAAGTAAAATACTAAGAACTTTGCCCTACACACATGGAATCAAGCTAGATTTTTTTCATAGCTGCCGAATAATAAGACACACCCTAGAGAACTTAGATTATTAAAATTGGGCCTATGGTGATTTTTCTAAAAATCACTCATCATAAGCTAGAATTCAGCGCTTCTTTTATTGAAATCCTTACATCTTCCAAGAGGATATCAGGGCCTATCCATATCTGAAACTAGTTGTTTAATATAGAAATAATACATTAGAAGTTAAGATGGATAGTTTAGATGATGTCTATGTAAAGCACACCAAAGCACACCAAGAATCCAAGGTGTTCAGGTGCCCTTATTGGATCCGCCGAAGCATATTTTATGTTGAAAGTAAAACACTGAGAACTTTGCCCTACAGACATAGAATCGAGCTAGATTTTTTTATAGCTACAGAATAATAAGACACACCCTAGAGAACTTAGATTATTAAAATTGGGCCCATGGTGATTTTTCTAAAAATCACTCATCATAAGCTAGAATTAAGTGCTTCTTTTGTTGAAATCCTTACACCTTTAAAGATGACGTCAGGGCCTATCCATGTCTGATACTAGTTGGTTAATATATAAATAATACATTGGAAGTTAGGATGGATAGTTTAGATGATGTCTGTGCAAAGCACGCCAGAACATGCCGAGAAGCCAAGGTGTTCAGGTGCCCTGATTGGATCCACCGATGCATATTTCATGCTGAAAGTAAAACATTGAGAACTTTGCCCTACAGACATGGAATCGAGCTGGATTTTTTTCACAGCTGCAAAACAATAAGACACACCCTAGAGAACTTAGATTATTAAAATTGGGCCCATGGCGATTTTTCTAAAAATCACTCATCAAAAGCTAGAATTTCATACCTTTTGTTGAAATCCTTACACCTTCAAAGATGATGTCATGGCCTATCCACGTCTGAAACTAGTTGGTTAATATAGAGATGATACATTGAAAGTTACGATGGATAGTTTAGATGATATCTATATGAAGCACGTCGGAGCATGTCAAGAAGCCAAGGTGTTCAGGTGCCCTGATTAGATCCACCGATGCATATTTTATGCTGAAAGTAAAACACTGAGAACTTTGCCCTACAGACATAGAATCGAGCTAGATTTTTTTCATAGCTATAGAATAATAAGACACACCCTAGAGAACTTAGATTATCAAAATTGGGCCCATAGTGATTTTTCTAAAAATCACTCATCAAAAGCTAGAATTTCATGCTTTTTGTTGAAATCCTTACACCTTCAAAGATGATGTCAGGGCCTATCCACGTCTGAAACTAGTTGGTTAATATGGAGATGATACATTGAAAGTTAGGATAGATAGTTTAGATGATATCTATATGAAGCACGTCGAGAAGCCAAGGTGTTCAGGTGCCCTGATTAGATCCACCGATGCATATTTCATGCTGAAAGTAAAACACTGAGAACTTTGCCCTACACACATAGAATCGAGCTAGATTTTTTTCATAGCTGCAGAATGATAAGACACACCCTAGAGAACTTAGATTATCAAAATTGGGCCCATTGTGATTTTTTTGACAATCACTCATCATAAGCTAGAATTCAGGGCTTCTTTTGTTGAAATCCTTACACCTTTAAAGATGATGTCATGGCCTATCCACGTCTGAAACAAGTTGGTTAATATAGAAATAATACATTACAAGTTAGGATAGATAGTTTAGATGATGTCTGTGCAAAGCACACCAAAGCACGCCAAGAAGCCAAGGTGTTCAGGTGTCCTGATTGGATCCGCCGATGTATATTTCATGCTGAAAGTAAAACACTGAGAACTCTGCCCTATAGACATAGAATCGAGCTAGATATTTTTCACAGCTGTAGAATGATAAGACACACCCTAGAGAACTTAGATTATTAAAATTGGGCACATGGTGATTTTTCCAACAATCACTCATCATAAGCTAGAATTCTACGCTTCTTTCGTTGAAATCCTTAAACCTTCAAAGATGAAGTCAGGGCCTATCCAAGTCTGAAACTAGTAGGTTAATATAGAAATAATACATTAGAAGTTACGATGGATAGTTTAGATGATGTCTGTGCAAAGCACGCCAGAGCACGCCGAGAAGCTAAGGTGTTTAGGTGCCCTGATTGGATCCGCCGATGCATATTTCATGCTGAAAGTAAAACACTAAGAACTTTGCCCTACAGACATGGAATCGAGCTAGATTTTATTCACAGGTGCAAAATAATAAGACACACCCTAGAGAACTTAGATTATTAAAATTGGGCCTATGGTGATTTTTCTAAAAATCACTCATCAAAAGCTAGAATTTCATGCTTTTTTGTTGAAATCCTTACACCTTCAAAGATGATGTCAGGGCCTATCCACGTCTGAAACTAGTTGGTTAGTATGGAGATGGTACATTGGAAGTTAGGATAGATAGTTTAGATGATATCTATATGAAGCACATTGGAGCACGTCGAGAAGCCAAGGTGTTCAGGTGCCCTGACTAGATCCACCGACGCATATTTCATGCTAAAAGTAAAACACTGAGAACTTTGCCCTACACATATAGAATCGAGCTAGATTTTTTTCATAGCTACAGAATGATATGACACACCCTAGAGAACTTAGATTATTAAAATTGGGCCCATTGTGATTTTTCCGACAATCACTCATCATAAGCTAGAATTCAGCGCTTCTTTCGTTGAAATCCTTACACCTTCAAAGATGACGTTAGGGCCTATCCACGTCTGAAACAAGTTGGTTAATATAGAAATAATACATTACAAGTTAGGATAGATAGTTTAGATGATGTCTATACAAAACATGCCAAAGCACGCAGAGAAGCCAAGGTGTTCAGGTGTCCTGATTGGATCCGTCGTTGCATATTTCATGCTGAAAGTAAAACACTGAGAACTTTGCCCTACAGACATAGAATCGAGCTAGATTTTTTTCACAGCTATAGAATGATAAGACACACCCTAGAGAACTTAGATTATCAAAATTGGGCCCATAGTGATTAATATAGAAATAATACATTAGAAGTTAAGATGGATAGTTTAGATGATGTCTGTGCAAAGCACACCGAAGCACACCAAGAAGCTAAGGTGTTCAGGTGCCCTTATTGGATCTGCCGAAGCATATTTTATATTGAAAGTAAAACACTGAGAACTTTGCCCTATAGACATAGAATCGAGGTAGATTTTTTTATAGCTACAGAATAATATGACACACCCTAGAGAATTTAGATTATTAAAATTGGGCCCATGGTGATTTTTCTAACAATCACTCATCATAAGCTAGAATTCAGCGCTTCTTTCGTTAAAATCCTTACACCTTCAAAGTTGACGTCAGGGCCTATCCATGTCTGAAACTAGTTGGTTAATATAGAAATAATACATTAGAAGTTAGGATGGATAGTTTAGATGATGTCTGTGAGCACACGCCAGAGCACGCCGAGAAGCCAAGGTGTTCGGTGCCCCGATTGCATCCGCCGATGCATATTTCATGCTTTGAAAGTAAAATACTAAGAACTTTGCCCTACACACATGGAATCAAGCTAGATTTTTTTCACAAATTTGCCGAATAATAAGACACACCCTAGAGAACTTAGATTATTAAAATTGGGCCTATGGTGATTTTTCTAAAAATCACTCGTCATAGGCTAGAATTCAAACGCTTCTTTTATTGAAATCCTTACATCTTCCAAGAGGATATCGGGGCCTATCCATATCTGAAACTAGTTGTTTAATATAGAAATAATACATTAGAAGTTAAGATGGATAGTTTAGATGATGTCTATGTAAGGCACACCAAAGCACACCAAGAATCCAAGGTGTTCAGGTGCCCTTATTGGATCCGCCGAAACATATTTTATGTTGAAAGTAAAACACTGAGAACTTTGCCCTACAGACATAGAATCGAGCTAGATTTTTTTATAGCCACAGAATAATAAGACACACCCTAGAGAACTTAGATTATTAAAATTGGGCCCATGGTGATTTTTCTAAAAATCACTCATCAAAAGCTAGAATTTCATGCTTTTTTGTTGAAATCCTTACACCTTCAAAGATGATGTCAGGGCCTATCCACGTCTGAAACTAGTTGGTTAGTATGGAGATGGTACATTGGAAGTTAGGATAGATAGTTTAGATGATATCTATATGAAGCACATTGGAGCACGTCGAGAAGCCAAGGTGTTCAGGTGCCCTGACTAGATCCACCGACGCATATTTCATGCTAAAAGTAAAACACTGAGAACTTTGCCCTACACATATAGAATCGAGCTAGATTTTTTTCATAGCTACAGAATGATATGACACACCCTAGAGAACTTAGATTATTAAAATTGGGCCCATTGTGATTTTTCCCGACAATCACTCATCATAAGCTAGAATTCAATTCTTTTCGTTGAAATCCTTACACCTTCAAAGATGACGTTAGGGCCTATCCACGTCCGAAACAAGTTGGTTAATATAGAAATAATACATTACAAGTTAGGATAGATAGTTTAGATGATGTCTATACAAAACATGCCAAAGCACGCAGAGAAGCCAAGGTGTTCAGGTGTCCTGATTGGATCCGTCGTTGCATATTTCATGCTGAAAGTAAAACACTGAGAACTTTGCCCTCTACGACATAGAATCGAGCTAGATTTTTTTCACACACGACTATAGAATGATAAGACACACCCTAGAGAACTTAGATTATCAAAATTGGGCCCATAGTGATTAATATAGAAATAATACATTAGAAGTTAAGATGGATAGTTTAGATGATGTCTCATTGCAAAGCACACCGAAGCACACCAAGAAGCTAAGGTGTTCAAAGTGCCCTTATTGGATCTGGCCGAAGCATATTTTATATTGAAAGTAAAACACCGAGAACTTTGCCCTATAGACATAGAATCGAGGTAGATTTTTTTTATAGCTACAGAATAATATGACACACCCTAGAGAATTTAGATTATTAAAATTGGGCCCATGGTGATTTTTCTAACAATCACTCATCATAAGCTAGAATTCAAGCGCTTCTTTCGTTAAAATCCTTACACCTTCAAAGTTGACGTCAGGGCCTATCCATGTCTGAAACTAGTTGGTTAATATAGAAATAATACATTAGAAGTTAGGATGGATAGTTTAGATGATGTCTGTGAGCACACGCCAGAGCACGCCGAGAAGCCAAGGTGTTCAGGTGCCCTGATTGCATCCGCCGATGCATATTTCATGCTGAAAGTAAAATACTAAGAACTTTGCCCTACACACATGGAATCAAGCTAGATTTTTTTCACAGCTGCCGAATAATAAGACACACCCTAGAGAACTTAGATTATTAAAATTGGGCCTATGGTGATTTTTCTAAAAATCACTCGTCATAGGCTAGAATTCAGCGCTTCTTTTATTGAAATCCTTACATCTTCCAAGAGGATATCAGGGCCTATCCATATCTGAAACTAGTTGTTTAATATAGAAATAATACATTAGAAGTTAAGATGGATAGTTTAGATGATGTCTATGTAAGGCACACCAAAGCACACCAAGAATCCAAGGTGTTCAGGTGCCCTTATTGGATCCGCCGAAACATATTTTATGTTGAAAGTAAAACACTGAGAACTTTGCCCTACAGACATAGAATCGAGCTAGATTTTTTTATAGCCACAGAATAATAAGACACACCCTAGAGAACTTAGATTATTAAAATTGGGCCCATGGTGATTTTTCTAAAAATCACTCATCATAAGCTAGAATTAAGTGCTTCTTTTGTCGAAATCCTTACACCTTTAAAGATGACGTCAGGGCCTATCCATGTCTGATACTAGTTGGTTAATATATAAATAATACATTGGAAGTTAGGATGGATAGTTTAGATGATGTCTCGTGCAAAAGCACGCCGAACATGCCGAGAAGCCAAGATGTTCAGGTGCCCCCGATTGATCCACCGATGCATATTTCATCTTTGAAAGTAAAACACCGAGAACTTTGCCCTACGGATATGGAATCGAGCTGGATTTTTTTTCACAGCTGCAAAACAATAAGACACACCCTAGAGAACTTAGATTATTAAAATTGGGCCCATGGCGATTTTTCTAAAAATCACTCATCAAAAGCTAGAATTTCATACTTTTTGTTGAAATCCTTACACCTTCAAAGATGATGTCATGGCCTATCCACGCCCGAAAACTAGTTGGTTAATATAGAGATGATACATTGAAAGTTACGATGGATAGTTTAGATGATATCTATATAAAGCACGTCGGAGCATGTCAAGAAGCCAAGGTGTTCAGGTGCCCCGATTAGATCCACCGATGCATATTTTTTATCTTTGAAAGTAAAACACCGAGAACTTTGCCCTACGCATAGAATCGAGCTAGATTTTTTTTTCATAGCTATAGAATGATAAGACACACCCTAGAGAACCTAGATTATCAAAATTGGGCCTATAGTGATTTTTCTAAAAATCACTCATCAAAAGCTAGAATTTCATGCTTTTTTGTTGAAATCCTTACACCTTCAAAGATGATGTCAGGGCCTATCCACGTCTGAAACTAGTTGGTTAATATGGAGATGATACATTAAAAGTTAGGATAGGTAGTTTAGATGATATCTATATGAAGCACGTCGAGAAGCCAAGGTGTTCAGGTGCCCTGATTAGATCCACCGATGCATATTTCATGCTTTGAATGTAAAACACCGAGAACTTTGCCCTACACACATAGAATCGAGCTAGATTTTTTTCATAGCTGCAGAATGATAAGACACACCCTAGAGAACTTAGATTATTAAAATTGGGCCCATTGTGATTTTTCCGACAATCACTCATCATAAGCTAGAATTCAGCGCTTCTTTTGTTGCAATCTTTACACCTTTAAAGATGATGTCATGGCCTATCCACGTCTGAAACAAGTTGGTTAATATAGAAATAATACATTACAAGTTAGGATAGATAGTTTAGATGATGTCTGTGCAAAGCACACCAAAGCACGCCAAGAAGCCAAGGTGTTCAGGTGTCCTGATTGGATCCGCCGATGTATATTTCATGCTGAAAGTAAAACACTAAGAACTCTGCCCTACAGACATAGAATCGAGCTAGATTTTTTTTCATAGCTGTAGAATGATAAGACACCCTAGAGAACTTAGATTATTAAAATTGGGCCCATGGTGATTTTTCCAACAGTCACTCATCATAAGCTAGAATTCTACGCTTCTTTCGTTGAAATCCTTAAACCTTCAAAGAAGACGTCAGGGCCTATCCAAGTCTGAAACTAGTAGGTTAATATAGAAATAATATATTAGAAGTTACGATGGATAGTTTAGATGATGTCTGTGCAAAGCACGCCAGAGCACGCCGAGAAGCTAAGGTGTTTAGGTGCCCTGATTGGATCCGCCGATGCATATTTCATGCTGAAAGTAAAACACTGAGAACTTTGCCCTACAGACATGGAATCGAGCTAGATTTTTTTCACAGGTGCAAAATAATAAGACACACCCTAGAGAACTTAGATTATTAAAATTGGGCCTATGGTGATTTTTCTAAAAATCACTCATCAAAAGCTAGAATTTCATGCTTTTTTGTTGAAATCCTTACACCTTCAAAGATGATGTCAGGGCCTATCCACGTCTGAAACTAGTTGGTTAGTATGGAGATGGTACATTGGAAGTTAGGATGGATAGTTTAGATGATATCTATATGAAGCACATTGGAGCACGTCGAGAAGCCAAGGTGTTCAGGTGCCCTGACTAGATCCACCGACGCATATTTCATGCTGAAAGTAAAACACTGAGAACTTTGCCCTACACACATAGAATCGAGCTAGATTTTTTTCATAGCTACAGAATGATAAGACACACCCTAGAGAACTTAGATTATTAAAATTGGGCCCATTGTGATTTTTTCGACAATCACTCATCATAAGCTAGAATTCAGCGCTTCTTTTGTTGAAATCCTTACACCTTCAAAGATGATGTCATGGACTATCCACGTCTGAAACAAGTTGGTTAATATAGAAATAATACATTACAAGTTAGGATAGATAGTTTAGATGATGTCTGTGCAAAGCACGCCAAAGCACGCCAAGAAGCCAAGGTGTTCAGGTGTCCTGATTGGATCTGCCGATGTATATTTCATGCTGAAAGTAAAACACTAAGAACTCTGCCCTACAGACATAGAATCGAGCTAGATTTTTTTCACAGCTGTAGAATGACAAAACACACCCTAGAGAACTTAGATTATTAAAATTGGGCCAATGGTGATTTTTCTAAAAATCACTCATCAAAAGCTAGAATTCTATGCTTCTTTTGTTAAAATCCTTACACCTTCAAAGATGATGTCAGGGCCTATCCACGTCTAAAACTAGTTGGTTAATATAGAGATGATACATTGGAACTTTGGATGAATAGTTTATATGATGTCTATACAAAGTACGTCGGAGCACGTCGAGAAGCCAAGGTGTTCAAGTGCCCTGATTGGATCCACCGATGCATATTTCATGCTGAAAGTAAAACACTGAGAACTTTACCCTACACACATGGAATCGAGCTAGATTTTTTTATAGTTGCAGAATGATAAGACACACCCTAGTGAACTTAGCTTATTAAAATTAAGCCCATGGTGATTTTTCTAACAATCACTCATCATAAGCTAGAATTCAGCACTTCTTTCGTTGAAATCCTTACACCTTTGAAGATGCTGTCAGGGCCTATCCACATCTAAAACTAGTTGGTTCATATAAAAATAATACATTAGAAGTTAGGATGGATAGTTTAGATGATGTCTGTGCAAAGCACGCCAGAGCACGCCGAGAAGCCATGGTGTTCAGGTGCCCGGATTGGATCCGCCGATGCATATTTCATGCTGAAAGTAAAACACTGAGAACTTTGCCCTACACACATGGAATCAAGCTAGATTTTTTTCATAGCTGCAGAATAATAAGACACACCCTAGAGAACTTAGATTATCAAAATTGGCCCCATGGTGATTTTTCTAACAATCACTCATCATAAGCTAGAATTCAGGGCTTCTTTCGTTGAAATTCTTACACCTTCAAAGATGACGTCAGGGCCTATCCACATCTGAAACTAGTTGGTTAATATAGAAATAATACATTAGAAGTTAGGATGGATAGTTTAGATGATGTCTATGCAAAGCGAGGCCGTGAGCACGCCGAGAAGCCAAGGTGTTCGGTTGCCACCGATTGGATCCGCCGATGCATATTTCATCTTTGAAAGTAAAGCAACGAGAACTTTGCCCTACGGACATGGAATCGAGCTAGATTTTTTTCACAGCTGCAGAATAATAAGACATGCCCTAGAGAACGTAGATTATTAAAATTGGGCCCATGGTGATTTTTCTAAAAATCACTCATCAAAAGCTAGAATTTCATGCTTTTTTGTTGAAATCCTTACACCTTCAAAGATGGTGTTAGGGCCTATCCACGTCTGAAACTAGTTGGTTAATATGGAGATGATACATTGGAAGTTAGGATGGATAGTTTAGATGATATCTATATGAAGCACGTTGGAGCACGTCGAGAAGCCAAGGTGTTCAGGTGCCCTGATTTGATCCACCGATGCATATTTCATGCTTTGAAAGTAAAACACTGAGAACTTTGCCCTACACACATGGAATCGAGCTAGATTTTTTTTTATAGTTGTAGAATGATAAGACACACCCTAGTGTACTTAGATTATTAAAATTGAGCCCATGATGATTTTTCTAACAATCACTCATCATAAGCTAGAATTCAGCACTTCTTTCGTTAAAATCCTTACACCTTTGAAGATGATGTCAGGGCCTATCCACATCTGAAACTAGTTATTAATATAGAAATAATACATTAGAAGTTAGGATGGATAGTTTAGATGATGTCTGTGCAAAGCACGCCAGAGCACGCCGAGAAGCCAAGGTGTTCAGGTGCCCTGATTGGATCCGCCGATGCATATTTCATGCTGAAAGTAAAACATTAAAAACTTTGCCCTACACACATGGAATCAAGCTAGATTTTTTTCATAGCTGTAGAATAATAAGACACACCCTAGAGAACTTAGATTATTAAAATTGGCCCATGGTGATTTTTCTAACAATCACTCATCATAAGCTAGAATTCAGTGCTTCTTTCGTTGAAATCCTTACACCTTCAGAGATGACGTCGGGGCCTATCCACATCTAAAACTAGTTGGTTAATATAGAAATAATACATTAGAAGTTAGGATGGATAGTTTAGATGATGTCTATGCAAAGCACGCCAGAGCACGCCGAGAAGCCAAGGTGTTCAGGTGCCCAGATTGGATCCACCGATGCATATTTGATGTTGAAAGTAAGACACTGAGAACTTTTCCCAACACACATGGAATCAAGCTAGATTTTTTCATAGCTGCAGAATGATAAGACACACCCTAGAGAACTTAGATTATTAAAATTGGGCCTATGGTGATTTTCCTAGAAATCACTCGTCATAGGCTAGAATTTAGCGCTTCTTTTGTTGAGATCCTTACATCTTCCAAGATGATGTCAGGGCCTATCCATATCTGAAACTAGTTGGTTAATATAGAAATAATACATTAGAAGTTAAGATGGATAGTTTAGATGATGTCTACACAAAGCACGTCGGAGCACATCAAGAAGCTATGGTGTTCAGGCACCCTGATTGGATCCACCGATGCATATTTTATGCTGAAAGTAAAACACTGAGAACTTTGCCGACACACATAAAATCAAGCTAGATTTTTTTCATAGCTGCAGAATGATAAGACACACCCTAGAGAACTTAGATTATTAAAATTGGGCCTATGTGAAAGCCCTAGTTTGGTTTTGGCTAATTGATGAAACCTAGGACTAACCCTATTGCTAAGTGTGTAGCATTAGAGAAAGGAAAGGTCCAAGCCAAGTGGTGGAGTGGTGATCAAGATGATGAAGGTGACCACAAATGATCAAGTACCACACTTGGTGATGAAGGAAGATGAGGAGCAAGATGGAATGCTAGAGGCAAAGATATATGCTAGGGCATTTCTATTTTGCCGACCATAGGCGAGTAGAGAAGTTAATGGCCGGGTTTAGGATTGATAACCGTACTATTAAGAGGGGCGATGTCGCGCAATATCGGTTATCTTAGTGCCACTAGGTGAGCAATGACTTTGCATATGCATTAGGGATCTAGTGTGCTAACTAACTCTTGCAAAATCTATTTGAAAATGCTAACACACGTGCACAAGTGGAGAGACACTTTGGTGTTGGCACATGAGGGCAAGAGGTGATGGTGTTTGGGTATGGAACCCTCCCGCCGAGCTCGCGAGGTGGGACTTGGATGTTTTTGGGAAGTATATGGTCACTCAGAGGTGACCGGACGCTGTCTCGTTAGGGACCGGACGCGTCCGGTCAAGCTGTGGAGTCCGGCGTTTTTCAAGGGTCACCGAACGCCGCGCGACCGGACGCTCCGGTGCTGCGTCCGGTCGACCTGCTGAAGCAAGGGTTTGCTAGACCGGACTCGGGACGCGTCTGGTCAGGGTGCAACGGACGCGTCCGGTCAAGTTTTTCACGTTTTGGAGCTCTGGTAGTAGTGACCAGGACTCTCTTGTCTTTGGCGTCGGTGATAGCACGAGGATGCGTCCGATCGTGGCCGATCACCTTGTGGCAAAGTTCTGGATGTTGGGCGCGAAGAGTGGAATTCAAACGGCTAGTACACGTGTCCCTTTATGTTGGACCGGACGCTAGACCGGACGCGTCCGGTCAGGGCGTTTCGGGCGTCCGGTCAGTACTCAGACAAGGCTGTTTGTGTGTAACGGTTGGATTACTTGGTGGGCGCCTATATAAGTTATTTGGCCGGCTTGGGGGACTGTCTTTTTGGCATTCTGACACACTTGACATCCTCTAGAGCTAAGCAAACCTCCTCCCACACTTTGCATTCATCTTGAATCTAGAGAGTAATTGGGAGAGCTTCTAGTGCATTTGCCTTCTGATGTAGCATCTAGTGGCACTAGTGAGCACTCTTGCTGCGGATTGAGCTTATTACTCTTGGTGATTGTCGTCACCTAGACGGTTGGAGCAGCGAGCCGGAGTTGAGCAAGGTTGAAGATTGTTCTTGGCCACTCTGGAAGTGATTGTGAGGGGTGTTGATCCCACCCCGCGGGAGATCGCGAAAGGAATCCTTAGTGGAATCTCGTGTCATTGAGTTACCCTCACTTTGTGTGAGTTCTTGTGGCGCCCGGTGAGGGCTTGGCTTGTGACGCCAATTAGCCACCGAACTACCGAGTGTGTGGTCGACACAATGGGGAGTAGCGTGCCGGCAAGCACGTGAACCTCAGGATAAAAATCTTGTGTCCCTCGGTGTTCTTGTGTGGTTTGATCCTTCGAGATCAACTTGGATTTCTATATTGGATCATCTCTTCGGATTTCATTGTATTGATAAGACGGTGATTGGTTATCATCCCGAAGGCATGGTTTGCACACTCAATTTCCTTCCTAACGATTACTCTTATGCAAAGTAGTGTATTAGGTTGTGTAGCATAGTTGAATTGCTAAGGATCCTATTCTTAGTGTGCCTAGTGTATAGGTTTGCTAGAATTGATTAGGTTGGCTTGCAACCCCCACTAGGCTAGCGCAACACTTGCTCCGCCATTTGTTATACTAACCGGTTTGTTTAGTGCTTTGTAGAAATTTTAAATTAGGCTATTCACCCCCTTCTAGCCATTTAGGACCTTTCAAGTGGTATCGGAGCCGAGGTCACCGTTGATAGAGGCTTAACAACCTACGGTGTGAAAATAGTTCAAGTCAACCATATCAACTATGTGGGGAAGCCACCGCACCTCGATGGTACCGGTTATGATCATTGGAAGAGAAAGATGTGTGCATACTTGAAATCACTCAACCGAAAAGTTTAGAAGGTTGTGGACAAGGATTTTACCGTGATTGATCCAACCAATCCAACTCCAAGAGAAGAAGAGAAGCTCCAATTCAATGATATTGCAATCAACACATTCTATGAAGCATTGGAGTCAAAGGTGTTTGAGCAAATCAAGGATTTGGAGAGAGCTCATGATATGTGGACTAGGTTGGAGGAGACATATGAGGGCACACAAGCCGTAAAGAGTGCCAAGCTATACATCCTCAAGGACAAGCTTTCAAGTTTCAAGATGGATGATGATGAGAGTGTGCCGAAGATGTTCCATCGCCTTCAAGTGATTGTCAATGACTTGAAGAACTTGGGTGAGAAGGTGGACAATGCGGATTTCTCTCACAAGTTCCTTAGAAGCCTACCATCAAGATCTGAGTTCTTGGTCACAATGTTGGTGAGAGAAGGATTAGATACAAAGACCCCTAACCAAGTACTAGGTGAGGTGATCACTCATGACACCTACCATGTGGAACGGGAAGGAGGATCTCACAAGGATGAGAAGAAGGACAAAGAGAAGAAGAAAGACAAGGAAGTGGTTGCATTCAAGGCTACTTCATCAAGAGGCAAGAAGAAGCAAGAATCAAGTGATGAAGCTAGCACAAGCTCAAGTGAGGTGGATGATGAAGCAATGGCTCTTCTTGTGCGCAAATTTGTCAAGTTCATAAAGAAGAAGGGCTATGGTGCAAGGAAGAGAAGAGATACAATCAAGACCAAGAGATGCTTTCGGTGCAAGAGCAAAGATCACTTTATTGCCAATTATCCTCTCTCAAGTGATGATGATAGTGATGGGGATGACAAGAAGAAGAAGGAAAACAAGAAAGAGAGGAAGGACAAGAAGGAAAAGAAGGAGAAGAAGCTTGAGTACAAGAAGAAGAAGAAGGGGCAATTATATTGTGTCACATGGGATAGTGATGCCTCAAGTGATAGTGACGATGAGAGCGAAGATGACAAGAAATCAAAGAAGAAGTTGCTTGCTAGTCTTGCCATCTCCAACAAGCCTTCACTCTTTGATGCTCCATCGACATACTTAATGGCTAAGCCATCGAAGGTACAATCCGATGATGAGAGCGATAGTGAGAGTGATGATGATGAGGAGTACTCAAAGGAGGACCTCATTAGCATGCTACGAGATGCTCACTCTTATATTGAAGAAAAGAGGAAGGAGTGCAAAGAGTTGTGCAAGAGCAAGAAAGCTCTTGAGCAATCCTTTGATGAGCTCAATGCTATCATGAGAGGCTAATGGAAGCCCATGAGAAGCTTGAGAAAGCTCACACCAAGCTTGAGAAGGCTCACTCCTCCCTCCTTGATCAAGCTAAGATTGAGGATGTCGTAGACACATGCAACGTAGGAGTTACTTGTGATATTCTTGATGAAGCATTCTATACTCCTATTGTTGTTGGTCCCACTAACCCCTCTTGTAGCTCAAGCAATGTAACATCTACTATTAGTAATGGTTTCACTTGTGATGCCTCACTCATGGTGGAGAATAAGACCCTCAAGAGAGAGGTGAATGAGCTCACTCATGCCCTAGACAAGGCCTATGGTGGAGATGCCCGCTTGCTAAAGTGCTTGGGTAGCCAAAGGTTCTCCCTTAATAAAGAGAGATTAGGCTATATTCCCAAGAATAGCAAGGCGGCCTTTGTCACTCACAAGACTAGTTTTACTAAAAATCACTCATCGTAAGCTAGAATTTAGCGTTTCTTTCGTTGAAATGCTTACACCTTCAAAGATGATGTCAGGGCCTATCCACGTCTGAAACTAGTTGGTTACTATAGAGATGATACATTGGAAGTTAGGAGGGATAGTTTAGATGATGTCTGCGAGCAGAGCACGCCGGAGCACGCCGAGAAGCCAAGGTGTTCAGGTGCCCTGATTGGATCCACCGATGCATATTTCATGCTGAAAGTAAAACACTGAGAACTTTGCCCTATAGACATGGAATCAAGCTAGATTTTTTTCACAGCTGCAGAATGATAAAACACACCATAGAGAACTTAGATTATTAAAATTAGGCCTGTGGTAATTTTTCTAAAAATCACTCATCATAAGCTAGAATTCAGCGCTTCTTCGTTGAAATGCTTACACCTTCAAAGATGATGTCAGGGCCTATGCATGTCTAAAACTAGTTGGTTAATATAGAGATGATACATTGAAAGTTAGGAGGGATAGTTTAGATGATGTCTGTGCGAAGCACACCGGAGCACGCCGAGAAGCCAAGGTGTTCAGATGCCCTGATTGGATGCGCCGATGCATATTTCATGCTGAAAGTAAAACACTGAGAACTTTGCCTTACAGACATGGAATCCAGCTAGATTTTTTTCATAGCTACAGAATGATAAGACACACCCTAGAGAACCTAGATTGGAAAAATTAGGCCAATGGTTATTTTTCTAAAAATCACTCATCATTAGCCAGTAATCAGCGCTTCTTTTATTGAAATCCTGTCCCTTCAAAGATGATGTCAGAGCCCACCCGCGTTTAAAACTAGTTGGTTAGTATAGACATGATACTCTAGAAGTTAGAGTTGATAGTTTAGATGGTGTCTATATAAAGCACCTAGAGCACACCGAGAAGCCGACCGCTTCGATGTGTCCCGATTGGATCCGCCGATGCATATTTCATGCAAAAAAAGTAAAACACCGAGAACTTTGCCCACCGGAATGGAATTGATCTAGATTTTTTTACAGCTATAGAATGATAAGACACACCCAAGAGAACTTAGATTATTAAAATTGGGCCTATGGTGATTTTTCTAAAAATCACTCATCATAAGCTAGAATTCAGCGCTTCTTCGTTGAAATGCTTACACCTTCAAAGATGATCTCGGGGCCTATGCATGTCTAAAAAACTAGTTGGTTAATATAGAGATGATACATTGGAAGTTAGGAGGGATAGTTTAGATGATGTCTGTGTGGCGAGCACACCGAGCACGCCGAGAAGCCAAGGTGTTCAGATGCCCTGATTGGATGCGCCGATGCATATTTCATGCTGAAAGTAAAACACTGAGAACTTTACCTTACAGACATGGAATCGAGCTAGATTTTTTCATAGCTACAGAATGATAAGACACACCCTAGAGAACCTAGATTAGAAAAATTAGGCCAATGGTTATTTTTCTAAAAATCACTCATCATTAGCCGAATCATGTTTCTTTTATTGAAATCCGTCCCTTCAAAGATGATGTCGAGCCCACCCGCGTCTCGAAACTAGTTGGTTAGTATAGACATGATACTCTAGAAGTTAGAGTTGATAGTTTAGATGGTGTCTATATAAAGCACCTGGAGCACACCGAGAAGCCAGGCCGTTCAGATGTCCTGATTGGATCCGCCGATGCATATTTCATGCAAAAAGAAAAACACTGAGAACTTTGCCCACCGGAATGGAATTGATCTAGATTTTTTTTACAGCTATAGAATGATAAGACACACCCAAGAGAACTTAGATTATTAAAATTGGGCCCATGGTGATTTTTCTAAAAATCACTCATCGTAAGCTAGAATTTAGTGCTTCTTTCGTTGAAATGCTTACACCTTCAAAGATGATGTCAGGGCCAATCCACGTCTGAAACTAGTTGGTTACTATAGAGATGATACATTGGAAGTTAGGAGGGATAGTTTAGATGATGTCTGTGCAGAGCACGCCGGAGCACGCCGAGAAGCCAAGGTGTTCAGGTGCCCTGATTGGATCCACCGATGCATATTTCATGCTGAAAGTAAAACACTGAGAACTTTGCCCTATAGACATAGAATCGAGCTAGATTTTTTTCACAGCTGCAGAATGATAAAACACACCATAGAGAACTTAGATTATTAAAATTAGGCCTATGGTAATTTTTCTAAAAAATCACTCATCATAATCTAGAATTCAGCGCTTCTTCGTTGAAATGCTTACACCTTCAAAGATGATGTCAGGGCCTATGCATGTCTAAAACTAGTTGGTTAATATAGAGATGATACATTGAAAGTTAGGAGGGATAGTTTAGATGATGTCTGTGCGAAGCACACCGAGCACGCCGAGAAGCCAAGGTGTTCGATGCCCCGATTGATGCGCCGATGCATATTTCATGCTTTGAAAGTAAAACACCGAGAACTTTGCCTTACGCACATGGAATCCAGCTAGATTTTTTTCATAGCTACAGAATGATAAGACACACCCTAGAGAACCTAGATTGGAAAAATTAGGCCAATGGTTATTTTTCTAAAAATCACTCATCATTAGCCGATGTCATCGCTTCTTTTATTGAAATCCCGTCCCTTCAAAGATGATGTCAGAGCCCACCCGCGTCTGAAACTAGTTGGTTAGTATAGACATGATACTCTAGAAGTTAGAGTTGATAGTTTAGATGGTGTCTATATAAAGCACCTAGAGCACACCGAGAAGCCAGACCGTTCAGATGTCCTGATTGGATCCGCCGATGCATATTTCATGCAAAAAGTAAAACACTGAGAACTTTGCCCACCGGAATGGAATTGATCTAGATTTCTTTACAGCTATAGAATGATAAGACACACCCAAGAGAACTTAGATTATTAAAATTGGGCCTATGGTGATTTTTCTAAAAATCACTCATCATAAGCTAGAATTCAGCGCTTCTTCGTTAAAATGCTTACACCTTCAAAGATGATGTCAGGGCCTATGCATGTCTAAAACTAGTTGGTTAATATAGAGACGATACATTGGAAGTTAGGAGGGATAGTTTAGATGATGTCTGCCGAAGGCACACCGAGCACGCCGAAAGCCAAGGTGTTCGGATGCCCCGATTGGATGCGCCGATGCATATTTCATCTTTGAAAGTAAAACACCGAGAACTTTGCCTTACGACATGTAATCGAGCTAGATTTTTTCATAGCTACAGAATGATAAGACACACCCTAGAGAACCTAGATTAGGAAAATTAGGCCAACGGTTATTTTTCTAAAAATCACTCATCATTAGCCAGTAATCAGCGCTTCTTTTATTGAAATCCTGTCCCTTCAAAGATGATGTCAGAGCTCACCCGCGTCTGAAACTAGTTGGTTAGTATAGACATGATACTCAAGAAGTTAGAGTTGATAGTTTAGATGGTGTCTATATAAAGCACCTGGAGCACACCGAGAAGCCAGACCGTTCAGATGCCCTGATTGGATCCGCCGATGCATATTTCATGCAAAAAGTAAAACACTGAGAACTTTGCCCACCGGAATGGAATTGATCTAGATTTTTTTTACAGCTATAGAATGATAAGACACACCCAAGAGAACTTAGATTATTCAAATTGGGCCCATGGTGATTTTTCTAAAAATCACTCATCGTAAGCTAGAATTTAGCGCTTCTTTCGTTGCAATGCTTACACCTTCAAAGATGATGTCAGGGCCTATCCAGGTCTGAAACTAGTTGGTTACTATAGAGATGATACATTGGAAGTTAGGAGGGATAGTTTAGATGATGTCTGTGCAAAACACGCCGGAGCACGCCGAGAAGCCAAGGTGTTCAGGTGTCCTGATTGGATCCGCCGATGCATATTTCATGCTGAAAGTAAAACATTGAGAACTTTGCCCTATAGACATGGAATCGAGCTAGATTTTTTCACAAAAGAGAATGATAAAACACACCATAGAGAACTTAGATTATTAAAATTGGGCCTGTGGTGATTTTTCTAAAAATCACTCATCATAAGCTAGAATTCAGCGCTTCTTCGTTGAAATACTTACACCTTCAAAGATTATGTCAGGGCCTATGCATGTCTAAAACTAGTTGGTTAATATAGAGATGATACATTGGAAGTTAGGAGGGATAGTTTAGATGATGTCTGTGGTGAAGCACACCGAGCACGCCGAGAAGCCAAGGTGTTCAGATGCCCTGATTGGATGCGCCGATGCATATTTCATGCTGAAAGTAAAACACTGAGAACTTTGCCTTACAGACATGGAATCGAGCTAGATTTTTTCATAGCTACAGAATGATAAGACACACCCTAGAGAACCTAGATTGGGAAAATTAGGCCAATGGTTATTTTTCTAAAAATCACTCATCATTAGCCAGTAATCAGCGCTTCTTTTATTGAAATCCTGTCCCTTCAAAGATGATGTCAGAGCCCACCCGCGTCTGAAACTAGTTGGTTAGTATAGACATGATACTCTAGAAGTTAGAGTTGATAGTTTAGATGGTGTCTATATAAAGCACCTGGAGCACACCGAGAAGCCAGACCGTTCAGATGTCCTGTTTGGATCCGCCGATGCATATTTCATGCAAAAAGTAAAACACTGAGAACTTTGCCCACCGGAATGGAATTGATCTAGATTTTTTTTACAGCGATAGAATAATAAGACACACCCAAGAGAACTTAGATTATTAAAATTGGGCCCATGGTGATTTTTCTAAAAATCACTCATCGTAAGCTAGAATTTAGCGCTTCTTTCGTTGAAATGCTTACACCTTCAAAGATGATGTCAGGGCCTATCCACGTCTGAAACTAGTTGGTTACTATAGAGATGATACATTGGAAGTTAGGAGGGATAGTTTAGATGATGTCTATGCAAAGCACGCCGGAGCACGCCGAGAAGCCAAGATGTTCAGGTGCCCTGATTGGATCCGCCGATGCATATTTCATGCTGAAAGTAAAACACTGAGAACTTTGCCCTACAGACATGGAATCGAGCTAGATTTTTTTCACAGCTGCAGAATGATAAAACACACCATAGAGAACTTAGATTATTAAAATTGGGCCTATGGTGATTTTTCTAAAAATCACTCATCATAAGCTAGAATTCAGCGCTTCTTCGTTGACATGCTTACACCTTCAAAGATGATGTTAGGGCCGATGCATGTCTAAAACTAGTTGGTCAATATAGAGATGATACGTTGGAAGTTAGGAGGGATAGTTTAGATGATGTCTGTGTGAAGCACACCGAGCACGCCGAGAAGCCAAGGTGTTCGATGCCCTGATTGGATGCTTGCCGATGCATATTTCATCTTTGAAAGTAAAACACTGAGAAATTTGCCTTACAGACATGGAATCGTGCTAGATTTTTTTCATAGCTACAGAATGATAAGACACACCCTAGAGAACCTAGATTGGGAAAAATTAGGCCAATGGTTATTTTTCTAAAAGTCACTCATCATTAGCCGATGTCGGCTTATTTTATTGAAATCCTGTCCCTTCAAAGATGATGTCAGAGCCCACCCGCGTCTGAAACTAGTTGGTTAGTATAGACATGATACTCTGGAAGTTAGAGTTGATAGTTTAGATGATGTCTATATAAAGCACCTGGAGCACACCGAGAAGCCAAGCCGTTCAGGTGTCCTAATTGGATCCGCCGATGCATATTTCATGCAAAAAGTAAAACACTGAGAACTTTGACAACCGGAATGGAATTGATCTAGATTTTTTTATAGCTATAGAATGATAAGACACACCCTAGAGAACTTAGATTATTAAAATTGGGCCCATGGTGATTTTTCTAAAAATCACTCATCATAAGCTAGAATTTAGCGCTTCTTTCGTTGAAATGCCTACACCTTCAAAGATGATGTTAGGGCCTATCCACGTGTGAAACTAGTTGGTTACTATAGAGATGATACATTGGAAGTTAGGAGGGATAGTTTAGATGAAGTCTGTGCGAAGCACACCGGAGCACGCCGAGAAGCCAAGGTGTTTAGATGCCCTGATTGGATGCGCCGATGCATATTTCATGCTGAAAGTAAAACACTGAGAACTTTGCCTTACAGACATGGAATCGAGCTAGATTTTTTTCATAGCTATAGAATGATAAGACACACCCTAGAGAACCTAGATCGCGAAAATTAGGCCAATGGTTATTTTTCTAAAAATCACTCATCATTAGCCAGTAATCAGCGCTTCTTTTATTGAAATCCAGTCCCTTCAAAGATGATGTCAGAGCCCACCCGCGTCTGAAACTAGTTGGTTAGTATAGACATGATACTCTGGAAGTTAGAGTTGATAGTTTAGATGATGTCTATATAAAGCACCTGGAGCACACCGAGAAGCCAAGCCGTTCAGGTGTCCTGATTGGATCCGCCGATGCATATTTCATGCAAAAAGTAAAACACTGAGAACTTTGCCTACCGGAATCGAATTGATCTAGGATTTTTTTACACCTATAGAATGATAAGACACACCCTAGAGAACTTAGATTATTAAAATTGGGCCCATGGTGATTTTTCTAAAAATCACTCATCATAAGCTAGAATTTAGCGCTTCTTTCGTTGAAATGCTTACACCTTCAAAGATGATGTTAGGGCCTATCCACGTCTGAAACTAGTTGGTTACTATAGAGATGATACATTGGAAGTGAGGAGGGATAGTTTAGATGATGTCTGTGCAAAGCACGTCGGAGCACGTCGAGAAGCCCAGGTGTTCAGGTGCCCTGATTGGATCCACCGATGCGTATTTCATGCTGAAAGTAAAACACTGAGGACTTTGCCCTACAGACATGGAATCGAGCTAGATTTTTTTCACAGCTGCAGAATGATAAAACACACCATAGAGAACTTAGATTATTAAATTTGGGCCTATGGTGATTTTTCTAAAAATCACTCATCATAAGCTAGAATTCAGCGCTTCTTCGTTGAAATGCTTACACCTTCAAAGATGATGTCGTCGCCGATGCATGTCTAAAACTAGTTGGTTAATATAGAGATGATACATTGGAAGTTAGGAGGGATAGTTTAGATGATGTCTATGCGAAGCACACCGGAGCACGCCGAGAAGCCAAGGTGTTCAGATGCCCTGATTGGATGCGCCGATGCATATTTCATGCTGAAAGTAAAACACTGAGAACTTTGCCTTATAGACATGGAATCGAGCTAGATTTTTTTTTTCTAGCTACAGAATGATAAGACACACCCTAGAGAACCTAGATTGGGAAAATTAGGCCAATGGTTATTTTTCTAAAAATCACTCATCATTAGCCAGTAATCAGCGCTTCTTTTATTGAAATCCTGTCCCTTCAAAGATGACGTCAGAGCCCACCCGCGTCTGAAACTAGTTGGTTAGTATAGACATGATACTCTGGAAGTTAGAGTTGATAGTTTAGATGATGTCTATATAAAGCACCTGGAGCACACCGAGAAGCCAAGCCGTTCAGGTGTCCTGATTAGATCCGTCGATGCATATTTCATGCAAAAAGTAAAACACTGAGAACTTTGCCCACCGGAATGGAATTGATCTAGATTTTTTTACAGCTATAGATTGATAAGACACACCCTAGAGAACTTCGATTATTAAAATTGGGCCCATGGTGATTTTTCTAAAGATCACTCATCATAAGCTAGAATTTAGCGCTTCTTTCGTTGAAATGCTTACACCTTCAAAGATGATGTCAGGGCCTATCCACGTCTGAAACTAGTTGGTTACTATAGAGATGATACATTGGAAGTTAGGAGGGATAGTTTAGATGATGTCTGTGCGAAGCACACCGGAGCACGCCGAGAAGCCAAGGTGTTTAGGTGCCCTGATTGGATGCGCCGATGCATATTTCATGCTGAAAGTAAAACACTGAGAACTTTGCCTTACAGACATGGAATCGAGCTAGATTTTTTTCATAGCTACAGAATGATAAGACACACCCTAGAGAACCTAGATTGGGAAAATTAGGCCAATGGTTATTGTTCTAAAAATCACTAATCATTAGCCAGTAATCAGCGCTTCTTTTATTGAAATCCTGTCCCTTCAAAGATGATGTCAGAGCCCACCCGCGTCTGAAACTAGTTGGTTAGTATAGACATGATACTCTGGAAGTTAGAGTTGATAGTTTAGATGATGTCTATATAAAGCACCCGGAGCACACCGAGAAGCCAAGCCGTTCAGGTGTCCCGATTGATCCGCCGATGCATATTTCATGCAAAAAGTAAAACACTGAGAACTTTGCCCACCGGAATGGAATTGATCTAGATTTTTTTTACAGCTATAGAATGATAAGACACACCCTAGAGAACTTAGATTATTAAAATTGGGCCCATGGTGATTTTTCTAAAAATCACTCATCATAAGCTAGAATTTAGCGCTTCTTTCATTGAAATGCTTACACCTTCAAAGATGATGTCAGGGCCTATCCACGTCCCCGAAACTAGTTGGTTACTATAGAGATGATACATTGGAAGTTAGGAGGGATAGTTTAGATGATGTCTGTGCAAAAGCACCTCGAGCACGCCGAGAAGCCCGTGTGTTCAGGTGCCCCGATTGGATCCACCGATGCATATTTCATGCCGAAAGTAAAACACCGAGGACTTTGCCCTACGCACATGGAATCGAGCTAGATTTTTTTTCACAAATTGCTGCAGAATGATAAAACACACCATAGAGAACTTAGATTATTAAATTTGGGCCTATGGTGATTTTTCTAAAAATCACTCATCATAAGCTAGAATTCAGCGCTTCTTCGTTGAAATGCTTACACCTTCAAAGATGATGTCAGGGCCGATGCATGTCTAAAACTAGTTGGTTAATATAGAGATGATACATTGGAAGTTAGGAGGGATAGTTTAGATGATGTCTGTGCGAAGCATACCGGAGCACGCCGAGAAGCCAAGGTGTTCGATGCCCGATTGGATGCGCCGATGCATATTTCATCTTTGAAAGTAAAACACTGAGAACTTTGCCTTACAGACATGGAATCGAGCTAGATTTTTTTTTATAGCTACAGAATGATAAGACACACCCTAGAGAACCTAGATTGGGAAAATTAGGCCAATGGTTATTTTTCTAAAAATCACTCATCATTATCCAATGTCATCGCTTCTTTTATTGAAATCCTGTCCCTTCAAAGATGATGTCGAGCCCACCCGCATCCGAAACTGGTTGGTTAGTATAGACATGATACTGGGAAGTTAGAGTTGATAGTTTAGATGATGTCTATATAAAGCACACGGAGCACACCGAGAAGCCAACCCGCTCGGTGTCCCGATTGGATCCGTCGATGCATATTTCATGCAAAAAGTAAAACACCGAGAACTTTGCCCACCTAATGGAATTGATCTAGATTTTTTTACAGCTATAGAATGATAAGACACACCCTAGAGAACTTAGATTATTAAAATTGGGCCCATGGTGATTTTTCTAAAAATCACTCATCATAAGCTAGAATTTAGTGCTTCTTTTCGTTGAAATGCTTACACCTTCAAATATGATGTCGGGGCCTATCCACGTATGAAACTAGTTGGTTAATATAGAGATGATACATTGGAAGTTAGGAGGGATAGTTTAGATGATGTCTGTGCAAAGCACACCGGAGCACGCCGAGAAGCCAAGGTGTTCAGATGCCCTGATTGGATGCGCCAATGCATATTTCATGCTGAAAGTAAAACACTGAGAACTTTGCCTTACAGACATGGAATCGAGCTAGATTTTTTTCATAGCTACAGAATGATAAGACACACCCTAGAGAACCTAGATTGGGAAAATTAGGCCAATGGTTATTTTTCTAAAAATCACTCGTCATTATCCAGTAATCAGCGCTTCTTTTATTGAAATCCTGTCCCTTCAAAGATGATGTCAGAGCCCACCCGCATCTGAAACTGGTTGGTTAGTATAGACATGATACTCTGGAAGTTAGAGTTGATAGTTTAGATGATGTCTATATAAAGCACCTGGAGCACACCGAGAAGCCAACCCGTTCAGGTGTCCTGATTGGATCCGTCGATGCATATTTCATGCAAAAAGTAAAACACTGAGAACTTTGCCCACCGGAATGGAATTGATCTAGATTTTTTTACAGCTATAGAATGATAAGACACACCCTAGAGAACTTAGATTATTAAAATTGGGCCCATGGTGATTTTTCTAAAAATCACTCATCATAAGCTAGAATTTAGCGCTTCTTTCGTTGTAGTGCTTACACCTTCAAAGATGATGTCGTGGCCTATCCACGTCCTGAAACTAGTTGGTTAATATAGAGATGATACATTGGAAGTTAGGAGGGATAGTTTAGATGATGTCTGTGCGAAGCACACCGAGCACGCCGAGAAGCCAAGGTGTTCAAAAAAAGCCCCGATTGATCCACCGATGCATATTTCACATGCTTTGAAAGTAAAACACCGAGAACTTTGCCCTACGACATGGAATCGAGCTAGATTTTTTTTCACAGCTGCAGAATGATAAAACACACCATAGAGAACTTAGATTATGAAATTTGGGCCTATGGTGATTTTTCTAAAAATCACTCATCATAAGCTAGAATTCAGCGCTTCTTCGTTGAAATGCTTACACCTTCAAAGATGATGTCAGGGCCGATGCATGTCTAAAACTAGTTGGTTAATATAGAGATGATACATTGGAATTTAGGAGGGATAGTTTAGATGATGTCTGTGCGAAGCACACCAGAGCACGCCGAGAAGCCAAGGTGTTCGAGATGCCCCGATTGGATGCGCCGATGCATATTTCATCTTTGAAAGTAAAACACTGAGAACTTTGCCTTACAGACATGGAATCGAGCTAGATTTTTTTCATAGCTACAGAATGATAAGACACACCCTAGAGAACCTAGATTGGAAAAATTAGGCCAATGGTTATTTTTCTAAAAATCACTCATCATTAGCCAGTAATTAGCGCTTCTTTTATTGAACTCCTGTCCCTTCAAAGATGATGTCAGAGCCCACCCGTCTGAAACTAGTTGGTTAGTATAGACATGATACTCTGGAAGTTAGATTTGATAGTTTAGATGATGTCTATATAAAGCACACCGGAGCACACCGAGAAGCCAAGCCGTTCGTGTGTCCCGATTGATCCGCCGATGCATATTTCATGCAAAAAGTAAAACACCGAGAACTTTGCCCACCGGAATGGAATTGATCTAGATTTTTTTACAGCTATAGAATGATAAGACACACCCTAGAGAACTTAGATTATTAAAATTGGGCCCATGGTGATTTTTCTAAAAATCTCTCATCATAAGCTAGAATTTAGCGCTTCTTTCGTTGAAATGCTTACACCTTCAAAGATGATGTCAGGGCCTATCCACGTCTGAAACTAGTTGGTTACTATAGAGATGATACATTGGAAGTTAGGAGGGATAGTTTAGATGATGTCTGTGCAAAAGCACGCCGGAGCACGCCGAGAAGCCAAGGTGTTCAAAGTGCCCCGATTGGATCCACCGATGCATATTTCATGCTGAAAGTAAAACACTGAGAACTTTGCCCACCGGAATGGAATTGATCTAGATTTTTTTTACAGCTATAGAATGATAAGACACACCCCGAGAACTTAGATTATTAAAATTGGGCCCATGGTGATTTTTCTAAAAATCACTCATCATAAGCTAGAATTTAGCGCTTCTTTCGTTGAAATGCTTACACCTTCAAAGATGATGTCAGGGCCTATCCACATCTGAAACTAGTCGGTTAATATACAGATGATACATTGGAAGTTAGGAGGGATAGTTTAGATGATGTCTGTGCGAAAGCACACCGGAGCACGCCGAGAAGCCAAGGTGTTCGATGCCCCGATTGGATGCACCGATGCATATTTCATGCTTTGAAAAGTAAAACACTGAGAACTTTGCCTTACAGACATGGAATCGAGCTAGATTTTTTTCATAGCTACAGAATGATAAGATACACCCTAGAGAACCTAGATTGGGAAAATTAGGCCAATATTTATTTTTCTAAAAATCACTCACATTAGCCAGATGTCAATCGCTTCTTTTATTGAAATCCTGTCCCTTCAAAGATGATGTCAGAGCCCACCCGTGTCTGAAACTAGTTGGTTAGTATAGACATGATACTCTGGAAGTTAGAGTTGATAGTTTAGATGATGTCTATATAAAGCACCTAGAGCACACCGAGAAGCCAAGCCGTTCAGGTGTCCTGATTGGATCCGCCGATGCATATTTTATGCAAAAAGTAAAACACTGAGAACTTTGCCCACCGGAATGGAATTGATCTAGATTTTTTTACAGCTATAGAATGATAAGACACACCCTAGAGAACTTAGATTATTAAAATTGGGCCCATGGTGATTTTTCTAAAAAACTCTCATCATAAGCTAGAATTTAGCGCTTCATTCTTTGAAATGCTTACACCTTCAAAGATGATGACAGGGCCTATCCACGTCTGAAACTAGTTGGTTACTATAGAGATGATACATTGGAAGTTAGGAGGGATAGTTTAGACAATGTCTGTGCAAAGCACGTCGGAGCACGTCGAGAAGCCAAGGTGTTCAGGTGCCCTGATTGGATCCACCGATGCATATTTCATGCTGAAAGCAAAACACTGAGAACTTTGCCCTACAGACTAGAATCGAGCTAGATTTTTTTCATAGCTACAGAATGATAAGACACACCCTAGAGAACTTAGATTATTAAAATTGGGCCCGTGGTGATTTTTCTAAAAATCACTCATCATTAGCTAGTAATCAGCGCTTCTTTTATTGAAATCCTGTCCCTTCAAAGATGATGTCAGAGCCCACCCGCGTCTAAAACTAGTTGGTTAGTATAGACATGATACTCTGGAAGTTAGAGTTGATAGTTTAGATGATGTCTATATAAAGCACCTGGAGCACACCGAGAAGCCAAGCCGTTCAGGTGTCCTGATTGGATCCGCCGATGCATATTTCATGCAAAAAGTAAAACACTGAGAACTTTGCCCACCGGAATGGAATTGATCTAGATTTTTTTACAGCTATAGAATGATAAGACACACCCTAGAGAACTTAGATTATTAAAATTGGGCCCATGGTGATTTTTCTAAAAATCACTCATCATAAGCTAGAATTTAGCGCTTCTTTCGTTGAAATGCTTACACCTTCAAAGATGATGTCAGGGCCTATCCACGTCTGAAACTAGTTGGTTACTATAGAGATGATAAATTGGAAGTTAGGAGGGATAGTTTAGACAATGTGTGTGCAAAGCACGTTGGAGCACGCCGAGAAGCCAAGGTGTTCAGGTGCCCTGATTGGATCCGCCGATGCATATTTCATGCTGAAAGTAAAACACTGAGAACTTTGCCCTACAGACATGGAATCGAGCTAGATTTTTTTCACAGCTGCAGAATGATAAAACACACCATAGAGAACTTAGATTATTAAAATTGGGCCTATGGTGATTTTTCTAAAAATCACTCAAAGATAAGCTAGAATTCGCCGCTTCTTTTGTTGAAATGCTTACACCTTCAAATATGATGTCGGGGCCGATGTATGTCTAAAACTAGTTGGTTAATATAGAGATGATACATTGGAAGTTAGGAGGGATAGTTTAGATGATGTCTATGCAAAGCACACCGAGCACGCCGAGAAGCCAAGGTGTTCGGATGCCCCGATTGGATGCACCGATGCATATTTCATCTTTGAAAGTAAAACATCGAGAACTTTGTCTTACACACACATGGAATCGAGCTACATTTTTTTCATAGCTACAGAGAATGATAAGACATACCCTAGAGAACCTAGATTGGGAAAATTAGGCCAATGGTTATTTTTCTAAAAATCACTCATCATTAGCCAGTAATCAGCGCTTCTTTTATTGAAATCCTATCCCTTCAAAGATGATGTCGGAGCCCACCCGCGTCTAAAACTAGTTGGTTAGTATAGACATGATACTCTGGAAGTTAGAGTTGATAGTTTAGATGATGTCTATATAACGCACCTGGAGCACACCGGGAAGCCAAGCCGTTCAGGTGTCCTGATGGGATCCGCTGATGCATATTTCATGCCAAAAGTAAAACACTGAGAACTTTGCCCACCGGAATGGAATTGATCTAGATTTTTTTTACAGCTATAGAATGATAAGACGCACCCTAGAGAACTTTGTTAACACTGGATTTTGGTAAAGACCAATGACAAAATGGGCCGATTCGGTAAAATCTATGAGAAAGCGTAAAAATCAACGCTGTTCGGCAAATGAGCGTGCGGTCGGCTAACTTTGAGCTATTCGGCAAGCGTATGTGCAATTGACTCGGGTGATTCGGCAAGCATTGGTGCGGTCGGCTATCTTTGAAGACAGTGGCTCCATTCGGGAAGCGAAAGGTGGCAAGCGAGAAGCCGAATAGAAGGAGAAAAGCGATGATCAAGGACTCCGAGGAGAATTATAGCAAGAGTCTCGCCATACTTTTGAGTTACCTTTAACATATTGTGTACGTCGTAATCTCTTAGGATTTATGTTATGTCCGTGGTATAAATATAGACCCTCGACCATTGTAAAGGATATTCACAATCAAATCAATACAACCGCCCCGTGCCACGTTTCGAGTCCCTTTTGTCGTGTCGCCGAAGTTCTTCGAGAGGGGCCAATCGATCCGTCGACCTCTGTAAGTTTTCGGCAACCTTGCTATCATGTCTAGTATCATGCGGTGGATTTAGATCTTGATGCAAGTAGTCTTGTTCGCCTCGATGGGATGGCCGTGCGGCGGCGCGCTACTTGATGATCAAGAAGTCTTTGCTTATGCTTTGTCTATCTCGACTAGATGGTCGTGGCGGCAAAAGGCCCGCTTGATAGATTAGCGAGGCAAGATAGTTATCGATTCTTGGTTAGATCGTGAGTCGTGCGGCAAAGCTAGGATCCGCTCAAGGATTAGTTATCGTCTCTATTAGATTTGGCAAGATCTAGTAGATTCATTAAGTTATCACGTGTTGCATGACTTTAATATTTTATTTATTTGTAACACTCTTTTTGCCCAATCTAGATTTGATCGGTTTCGGCTTCTTATTTTATAGATCTATTTGCTCTCTAATGTTCTTTACTCTTATATTATCATAGATCGTATGCTTACGTGGCGAATTGGATCAATCTAGATTGTTACATGTTGCGGGTTCTTGCATGTTAGAAACGCTTAGACTTTGATAGGATCGGGTATCGTCGGCGGATGCAGGCCTTTGATTAGTTTAGTCGTGATAATTTGTATGTTCCTTCTTCATGGACCCCGAAGTCGGTTGTATTGCCGAGCTTGGTTATGCTTCAATTCATGGTTAACTTTCACTTGTTCAAACATGTCTTCTTATGCATGCATGTTCGGTAATCAATACACTATGTGTTTCACCTTCATATTAGCCGAATGAATCGTATGCATGATTGGTAGACGCCTTCTATAGCCGTATGTCGTCGTAAGTGGCTTCGAGGGGTCGTATATACGGAACTGCCTGCGGTCTTATCCGACACGTTTCGATTTTGTATTTAACAGTTTCTTTGTCCCTTGTCGGTTTTTTTTCAGTCAAACCGACCGGCACGCTCCGATCTCCAAACCCGTGCGGGCCGTCCGATTGAAGTCACGCTTTTCGGCTTGCTTTGTGTGCTTGGCGCGGGGTGCGATTTTGTGCCAACACACTTTTTTGGCACGCCCAGTGGGACCATCTCCCCGATTCAAGATGTCGGACGTCAATAACAATCATGTTCTCGATGTGACGCTAGATGAATTGCCGCACCAATTGAGAGCAACAAGTGGAGCAAGCATGCGAGCAATACAAGCATAAATGCTTAATGTCTTTCTCCAAGAACAAGAGCAACAAGGTTTTTCGTAAGGCCATTGCCAAGGGTTCTTCTTGCACATCAAACCGATTGCTCAAGAGGAAGAAGCTCAAAAGGTATCGATTTGGTCCATAAAGCCTTGGCGTATACCATCAGGGAACCACAACACGGCCTTTCTAAATACTTTCCGAGTAATCATGGCTAATACTTTCGGCCAACAGGCGATAAGTATTTTGAAGATGGTGTGGGACCAATTCATGGACCAGTGCTTTTCGATATTCCAAAATATCAAGAGAAGCAAACCGAAGATGAAGGGAACATCCGGAGTTAACAAAGATGAAGTAGAAAATCATGAAAAACAACCACCTCCTACTTATGGCCAAGTGACGTTTGGCACTACTTTGAAAGAGTACCGCAATCTGCATACAAGATATCTCCAAAGATCAAACAAAGGTTACAAAGGAACATGTATGGGGATGGATATCATGAGTTCACCGACTATACTTTGCTCTAGATGCTCTACCGAATCCAGGATATAGAAGTGCGGCAGGAATACCATCCGGAGGACAGCACGTGGAACTCCGAAGACAGACATTGACATAATCATGCGGGGATGGCTCGATATGATGCAACATCGGTTCGTCCTAAAGCCAAAGAATCAATCCTATTTATACAAGTCTGCGTACCCGCAATGGTATAACAGGGTTGCACTACCAAAGAAGGGTGAAGCCACCAACGGACTTAACCAAATTTTCTTCTGGTCGATGATACAAGTACCACGTAGAGCATATTAGCCGATACCGATATATAGCTTGGGGAGGCGTCCACGCATTTAAGCTTGGAGGATTCGGTATTTTCCATTGTCTCTCACACAGCCCAAATTTTCACCGTTTTACTTCTCTACCAAATGATTCTATTGGTACTTGGGCGAACTTGAACGAAGTTTCATGCTTATTTCTTCATCGAACTATCGAAAAGAAGCCGGTAGACCTTACCAGTTTAAGGCGTAAAGCTAATGAGACACCATAAGAATATCTTCGCAGATTCGAGAAACTAAGAGTCTTTGCTTCTCGCTGAATTTACCGCACGATCGCTTGCCTGGAATAGCAATAGCGGGATGCCGCCGAATGTCGTGGAGAAGTCGTTCGGCATGGAATTTGATGATCTCGGTCAACTCGCCGAGAGATTAGCCGTCATGAGTAATCGGCTCGGTTTTTGAAGGGATAACCGCTATCGAAGGGTAATGTTGCTAGTGAGATGTATCGAGTTTCCCCGGAAGAAGCAACCGAGTACGAGGATGAAGATGAAATAGTCAAGCAAATGAGTTGACTTGGGATAAAGAGCCTACCCAAGTAAGTCGGGCCGGTGGCTGAAACAACAAAAAGGGGACTTACGATTTTGATGTCTCCAAATCGATAAGCTTTTTGATCTGGCGGTGAGGGAAGGACGCATCAAGCTACCGTAGGGACATCCCATGCTACGCCCTGAAGGAGTGAAAGATAAGAGATATTGTGGTTATCATAACACTAATTCTCACTCCATCAATGATTGCCGAGTATTTAGAGTTCGAATTCGAAAAGCAATTCGGGAGGGGCATCTGAAATTTGATGGCAAGATGAAGATTGATGGCAAACCTTTCCCCTCGAACATGATTTCTTTCTCTCGTCGGAATGGTCTCTGCAGATGACCCTAAAAGCAAGGGAAAGATGAAAGTGTTGACATCGAAAAGAGCTAAGAAAAGTGGCAATCAGAGACCCCAACCGATGATTACTGGCGAAGAGTTAAAAGAGAAAGTTCGGTTCAAAAATAGCCGAACCGAGAAAGGTGAAACGTCCGTGCCAAGGGTGACATCACGAATCTTGCTGAATAAATGGCGTAGACAAAGAAGAACAAGAATATTATGAAGAACAAAGGTTCTTAGAAGAACGGTGGAGATATGAAGAAGAGATGTATCACCGAGAACAAGAAGAACACATGAGGGAACTAGAACAGTCTCATTGGGGTTGTTCATTCTTTAAGCATTGTTGGAATGAAGGCTTGAAGCTGCCTCGCTAGAAACAATTGCCCGTAATGCAAAGATCAAGATTATGGCTACAAAGCGCCTCGAGTCAACCGCCGACCAGTCCATGAAAGACTTGGAGTTCAATTTCCCGAGGACGATCGGCGTGTAAAATTAAATGACTTTGATCATCGAGGGAAGAGATTCGCGGATCAGCATTGGGTTCATCCCAAGAGTACGATGAGGAAGGAAATACTCATGGATATAGATGGCGTAAAGGGCAATGGTGCCCACCGTGGTTGAGAAAAAGTCGAAAGAGGAGAATGCAAAAATTGAGAAACAAAGAGCCGAAAAAGTCGGCCGCAGTAAGAGAAGAAGGAATGGCGTCCCAAAGAAGAAATCCGATGAGAAGGGTCCTTCGGGTGATGCATGCATGACTTTCTTCCTCCCATCGTAATTCATAGCTCCCGACAATCAAGAAGTACAAGAGGAGATTTACTCGATTTCGATGAAAGTGAGTTTCGAGATCTAATGGCTCGCCTTATACTAACACGACAAGCAACTTTTGACAAGCCGGCCAAACATCGTCACTTGAAACCGCTTTTACGTGAAAGGATACGCCAATGGGAAGCCTCTGACCAAGATGTTTGTTGATGGAGGAGCTGCTATCAATATAATGCCATATTCCACGTTTAGAAAGCTCGGGATGACGGATGAAGATTTGCTTAAAACCGACATGATCCTTAGAGACTTTGCTGGCAATCCTTCTGACACTCGAGGAGCTGTGCATGTTGAGTTGATGATTGGGTCTAAAACCCTGATCACTACGTTCTTCGTCATTGACGGCAAGGGGCATACAGTTTGCTTCTTGGGAGAGACTGGATTCATGCTAATTGCTGTATTCCTTCAACCATGCACCAAATCCTTATTCAATGGATAGGGGATGACGTGGAGATCATACATGCCGATGATTCGGTAAGTGTGGTCGCTTCGAGCCAGCTTACCGGGAATATGATGGTGTTGATTGTTTCTCCGGCAAAGTATGGAAAGAAGGTCCCGTTAATGTATTCAACAAGGATCAACAAATTATCCAAGCAAATCGGCTCGAACAAAGAATTTTGATGGGTAACCCAATCGATGGCAACAAAGGAAAGTTGGGACACGGTTTTATGTCGGCCGACAAATTAGAAGAGATAAATGTTGGCGATGATTCCAAATCAAGGCCGATGTACATTAGTGCAAATTTGAGTCCGAATATAGAGAACAATTAGTAAATTTTCTTAAGGAGTTTAAAGATTGCTTTGCTTGGGATTATACAGAGATGCCTGGACTAGATCGTTCTATTGTTGAGCATCGATTACCTATTAAATCGGGGTATCGACCCTACAAACAACCTCCAAGGAAAATTTATAAAGAGGAAGTATTGGCCGATGTGAAGAAAGAGATTGAAAGGTTACTGGAAGCAAATTTTATTCGACCATGCAGGTACGTAGATTGGATTTCAAATATAGTCCCTGTTTACAAGAAAAATGGGAAGATGAGAGTTTGTATAGACTTCAGAGATCTTAACAAGGCCACTCCAATGGATGGGTATCCGATGCCAATTGCCGATTTGTTGGTAGACGCAGCAAATTGATATGAAGTCATTGGTTTTATGGATGGTAATGTCGGCTATAATCGATCTTCATGGCAATAGAAGATATTTCAAAACGGCTTTTAGATGCCCCGCCCACATTGGTTTATTTGAATGGATTGTAATGACGTTTGGATTGAAGAATGCCGGTGCAACTTATCAAAGAGCCATGAATTACATATTTCATGAGTTGATCGGCAAAATTGTGGAGATCTACATTGATGACGTAGTAGTCAAATCTAAAGACTATGAGAGACACTTAGCTGATCTAAGAAGAACTTTGAAATGCACTAGAAAACATGGTTTGAAGATGAATCCAAACAAATGTGCTTTCTGAGTGTCACCGGTGAGTTCTTGGGATTCCTTATTCATAAAGGAGGAATTGAAGTTGGAAAAAAAGAGCATGGAGGCAATAGATAAAGTTGTTCCCCAACTAATCTCACGTAATTACAGTCCTCGCTCGGTAAGATCAATTTCGTAAGAAGGTTCATTTCCAATTTATCGAGAAGAATCTTGCCCTTTTCTCCATTATTAAAGCTCAAGAGGAATCAAGAATTTGTATGGGGTGACGTGCAACAAAAGCCTTTTGATGAAATTAAAGAATACATGAAGGCACCACCAGTTTTGGTACCTCCACAACTTAACAAGCCTTTCAAGTTGTATGTGGCGGCCGATACCCTAACGATAGGATCGGCCCTCATGCAAGAGTATGAAGGGAAGGAGCGAGTCATAGCTTATCTTAGCCGAAAGTCATTAGACCCGCAGACAAGATATTCGGCTATGGAAAAATTGTGCTTATGTGTGTATTACTCATGTACTAAGCTTCGCATTATTTATTAAAAGCCGAATGCGTGATTATTTCAAGTCATGATGTGATCAAGCATATGTTGTCAATGCCAATTTTAAATGGAAGAATTGGCAAATGGATTTTAGCTTTGTCGAATTTGATTTAAAATACGAATCGGCAAAAAGCAAAGAAGGGTCAAATTATTGCTGATTTTATTACGCAACATCATGACCTTAGCACCAAAAGATAGTAGGCATTGTACCTTGGACTCTATTTTTCGATGGTTCATCCCGCAAAGAAAGGTGGGGGTGCTGGCATTCTATTAGTTTCTCCACAGGGGAATAACTTTTGAGTATGCTATTCCCATTGAATTTCATGTGACTAACAATCAAGGCAGTATGAAGCATTGCTTAGAGGGCTTCGCTTCTTGTAGAAATAAAAGCCGTTGTCGTTGAAATCTTTGGAGACTCTGAGCTGGTGATCAACCAGTTGATTGGCCAATATGAGTGTAAGAATGACGCCGCTAAGAGAATACTATGAGGAATGCC
>JADLZL010005053.1:0-295076 GCA_015844335.1 Chrysopogon serrulatus | reverse complement strand
GATCAATCTAGAATATTACATGTTGCGGGTTCTTGCATGTTAGAAACGCTTAGACTTTGATAGGATCGGGTATCGTGCGGCGGATGCGTGTCTTTGATTAGTTTAGTCGTGATAATTTGTATGTTCCTTCTTCATGGACCCCGAAGTCGGGCTGTATTGCCGAGCTTGGTTATGCTTCAATTCGTAGTTAACTTTCACTTGTTCAAACATGTCTTCTCATACATGCACGTTCGGCAATCAATGCATTACGTGTTTCACCCTCATATTAGCCGAATGAATCGTATGCATGATTGGCGCATGCAGCTTCTATAGCTGTATGTCGTCGTAAGTGGCTTCGGGGGCCGTATATACGGAACTGCTCGGTCTCATCCGACACGTTCCGATTTTGTATTTAACAGTTTCTTTGTCCCTTGTCGGTTTTTTCAGTCAAACCGACCGGCACGCTTCCGGATCTCAAACCGTGCGGCTGTCCGATTGAAGTCACGCTTTTCGCTTGCTTGTGTGCTTGGCGCAGGTGCGCATTTTGTGCCAACAAAGGTGCATTTCCGAAGTTTCCCTTGAAAAAAAACGCTTCGGGTGAGATAGAAGCATTCTTTTTTAGATTTTTGAGTGCCTTGAACTGAAAGATAAGAAATGACACGTCGATTATAGGTGGTCTCGGATACTCGTGTGCTTGCCTGCTCTCCTTTTCTTTTACATGTTATTAGATTTGTTCGAAGTCAAACTCAAACATTTCTAACCTTGATCATCATGCGAAATATCCATTTAGTTTGAAGAAATTAGAACTAACTATATATTGTGAAAGTATCGCTTATTGTGAATCTAAAGTCATAAATTTTCTGTTGTTAACCTATATCAATGCTTCGTGGAATAATTAATATCAATGCTTCGCCAAGTAATAAGTAGTATAATATAAAAAAGGCTATTGTCTTAAAAGGGAGCGTATGCTATGGAAACTAAGATCCTATGGAAACTATGCAAATCAGAATCGTGGTCATTGAGATCTAATCGATGGCTAGAGGAAGGGGTGGGTTATTTTTCACTTAAGCCCCCCACCAATCCCATCTAATTCAACCATTTGCAAATCCCCCTAGGACTACAAGCGAAGCGATCGCATCGCCACGGAAATGCGTCGCCCGGCCGGGATCTAGGCGGGGCGCCAACGGCCGCTAGGGGAGGCCGAGGCGGGCGTGGGCAGCTACGGGATCACGGCGCCGTCGATGGAGAGGCCGCTTGGCGGGTGTGCCGCCACCGCCCCGTGGGTCGGCATGGCGGTTGAGGCCATCCCTCATCGGCGCCGCGCCCAGCGCTGGCGATGATCTGGCCGCGTCGTCAACGTCGGCGTTGAACATGCAGTCTTGAGCTCGAACTTCGAGGTCCCGGAGCGCGCAGCCCACAACGTTGAAGACGCCCGGTGCCAAGCAATCGCCGAGGGCGTCCGGCGATAGCGATGCAGAGCGTGGGGAGGTGTGGCGCGGTCGAGGCCATCTGCCGTGCCGGGGGCCTTTACTCTTGATGCCTCGGCCGAAAGATGGTGGTTATCTGGGCCGATACGCTCTGCGATGTTGGTTCTCTGGCCGTGACTTGTGTTCTCGTCACTTGAAATTCATGAGATCGAAATGTCATCCGTAAAATTCAGTCGATTTGTTCATAAAACAAGTGATGAGATTGAATTGAGTTCTATCATTTGAAATTCATGAGCCTCAAATTTGGATGTAAAAGTAAATTGTTGTCATGCAATTCACGTGCTCGGATGGTCATGGTCAGGCCAAATTGTTCGATCATGATTGGGTGTCTAGTTGTAAGCGGCCGATAATAGTTACGAACACGAGGTTTATACTTGTGATTCAGTTGTGATGATGAGTGATTGATTCAACTACTAGCATCTCGGATGGGGTGCTATCGACGGTGGTGAAAGCCACGAGTTCCACATGTGCCTTGGTTTGTGTTGTGCGTGTGTCGAGCATGGAGGCGGTGGCCGACGGGCGAGGTGAAGGTCAAGTGATGGCGGGCCGCGCCCGAATGGACCGGGAGCGGTGAAAGGGCGGACGATCGAGACTTGCACCGGGGACCCGAATCGCCGGGCGGGATCGCGTTGGGGCACTTGGCTTCGACAAGCGCAAGGACATGGGCCGGTTTGTTGGTTTGGGCCTCAAAACCAACAGAGGCAGGTTTCGGTGGTTTGGGCCTCAAAACCACCCGGCGGGTTTCTCGGTTGAGCCTCAAAACCTCGGCGGAGGTCCCGAGGGACGGACGGCACGTGGCGGCATCGGGGGAGTTCGCGTCGAGGCGGCTACCGGTGAGAAGGCGCGGTGGCCGTCGGATCAAAATATCTATCCGGCTCGGTGGAGTTGTACTACAATGTCCTTGGGCTAGGTAGTACGCTCGGTGTCATGTAAGGGCAAAACTGGAATTTGAAATAAGCCCCAGTCGATAAGTATGGTTGGGGGAGCTCTCTTACCCCTTAACCTCTCCATTTTGCATTTTCCTTCTCCCTTTCTAGGGTTTCCCTCTTCTAGTGTGCTTGAGTGTGAGAGGTCCACTAATTCCACCAATTAGTGTGTAAGAACTCATTTCTTTGTTGGGAATGGAGGCCTTAACCTCCTCGTGTCCTCCGAGATTCGTTTTCTGAAATCTTTGTGTTGAATTCGTGTTGGTTCATCTTGTTCTTGTGGTGTTCTTCTCTCCCCCGAAATTTTTCTCTTGTGATTTCTCGAGCTATGGTTGATCGTTTTGTGCACCGTTTGTTGCTGCTCGATCCTTGCTTGTAGGAGAATACTTCCACCGAAGGGTTTCTCCCAATTCGTCCCGTGCAAGGAGATCGAAGCGATTCTTGGTGACGCCCGGTTTTTGCTCGTTTTCGTCACCCCCTTTATGATTCCCGTTGATTCATCCAACCTCAAGCTATGATCTCTTAGAGGGAGCTTCTCCACCGCCTTAGGAACCCACGGTTCAATTTTGGTTGCGCTTGGTTGAGATTTGGAGGAGATCGGACGGATTGAAGATCATGGCGATTTTCGTTCTTCTTTGTTATTGTCTTTGGAACCCGTCTTGAACCTCAAGACTTGAGGCGCCGAGCCTCGGCGGTGCAGAAGCGTTTTTGCGTCTAAGTTGAGAAGTGCTGAACCTCGGCACTTGAGGTGCCGAGCCCTCGGTCTCAGTAGCTTCTTCTGCATGCGAGTGCATTTTTCTTGAACCTCGGGGGTCTCTGCCGTCTCGATTTTGAGGAGTTTCTTGTTTCCGCTTGGTTTTTCGTTGCCTTGAGTGTTCCGCTGTGTTTCCGGGGACTACCGGAGAACATCCAGTCACCTGTTGACTCGAGAACTACTCGCGTGTGAGTTTTGGGTTTTTGGAGGGTCGAGTGGGACAGTGGCCATTCGAAAGAAATTTTGATCGGCTCCCATTCACCCCCCCTCTGGTCGCCATTTTCGGTCCTTCAATTGGTATCAGAGCCGGTTAAGGATCATTCCACTCTAACCGGTTCGTGATCCGCTAGAAGGCAACATGGAGCGCGGTTCGGGCAAGCCACCGTTTTTCGATGGATCAAATTACCCCTACTGGAAGATACGCATGTCGGCGTATATCCAGAGTCTTGGCTCACGAGTTTGGGAAATTTGCGAGGATCCGAATTATGTTGTTCTTCCCGCTCATGTTGGTCAAGAGCAAATAGAGCAACACGATGCCAATAGCAAAGCTCGCAATGCTCTCTTTTCGTCTCTCTCTCTTTCGAGTTTGAGCGAGTTTCTCACTATACTACCGCTCGAGAGATCCGGGTGAAGCTTGAGCTATCACGAGGGGACTCCCAAGTTAAGACCAGACTCTTTGAAACATATAAGCGGGAGTATGAGAACTTCACTCAGTTGGATGGTGAGACCATCGATTCGATGTTTTCTCGGTTTCAGTCGATTGTGAACAAGATGCGAGCAAACAGGGCTCAGCTACCCTATGATGATCATGAGAGGGCTCTCAAGTTACTACACGCCCTGGATCGGAGGGTTTGGGATTCAAAGTTTCAGGCCTTGGTTGAGTCACCCAACTACGCCACTCTCACGGTGGATGAGCTATTCAGCAAGCTCAAGTCGAGTGAGATCGACAACCAGACCCATGCCAAGATCCGTAACCCCTCTGCTCCGACTATGGCGCTGGTGTCAGGTACAGGTGTCTCTAGTTCTTCCGCTAACCCCTCCCTCTGCGATGTTTGCCTTGTCTTCCTTGATCACGGTGGACAGAGGAGCGGTTGGACGTGCTTTCGGAGACGATGAGCTGCTCGTCATCGGTCGGTTCTCGCGGTTCCACAACAACCGCTTGAATCGCCGGCGGGGGTGGACCGAAGGATGGATGCTATGGATGCGGCGACCCTGACCACTTCGTCGCCAACCCGTCCCCAAGCGGAACAAGCACTCCTTCGGCAAGTCCACCTCCGACAAGCACAAGGATAAGCGCGAGTACACCTCCGGCAAGCACAAGTCTAAGGGAGGCTTTGACAAGGAAGCGATGAAGCGCAAGTTCATGAAGAAGTTCAAGGCAAAAGAGCGCGCCTTCCTCGCCTCCCTCAGCGACCTCGACTCCGACGACGAGCATGCTTCCTCCTCTTCGAGCGACGACGAGTCTGAGAGGAAGGTCGAGGACAAGCTGAACGGACTCTGCTTCTTCGCCGACTCCACCCACGGAGGCTTCTGCACCATGGCACTTGGTGACGAGGTGGAGGGCGGCAACGACGATGCTCCCGGTGACGACGACGACCCATCTAAGGTATCACCTTCCGTCGATGCTCTTGTCGCTGAGGTTGATGACTTGACTGCTACTTTGCTTCGTCAAGATAAGTTGCTTAAGCGTGCTGCTAGTGATAGAAAAGAGTACAAGGCTAAGCTAGAAGATGCACTTAAGGAGCTTGAGCTAGTTAAGAACACTCCCATAGTGTCTGATGAGCCAGAGTGTGAGTTCTGTAGCGTTTACATGGCTGATCTTGCTAGTCTGCAGTCCAAGTATGCTGAGTTGGTTGACGAGTTTGATAGTGTGCGTGCTTCACCTGTTTTGTTGGGTGCATGAAAGTCTTGCTCGGACTTGCAATCTGAGTTGGCAGAGAAGAATGTCAAGCTTGCCTTGCTTAAGAAGGCCAACTCAGATAGCACTAGTGTGGCTAAGTGTGCTCTTTGTGAGGGTTTGGAGCTGGAGATTGCCAATTGCCGGCATGACAAGGTGCGTACCGAGGAGGAAAACACATACCTTCGGACCATCTTGAGTTGGGTATCTTGCAGTGAGCCGCAACTTGGCATGATGGTCAACCAATTCAGGAGGGGAATTGGTGGACCGGGATTAGGCTTTGCTTCAGGTGGGAAGGGTGATGATTCTTATGGCAAAGTTGGTGAGTGTAGTGGTGTGCTCCCGAGTGAAAAACCTACCACTACTCCCAAGCTTCTCAAAATCACACCACCTAAGCCACTTGTGCCTCCCACCAAGGATGGAGTGTTTGAAGAACCTCCAAAAGCTCCACCTCAGAAACAAGTGTGGATTCCAAAACCGAACCATCTAAGGAACCCACTTGACACATTCCCTTCCATCTCTGAGGAACCCCTTCCCAAAGCCAAGCCACCTCCAAGAGTGAACAATACCCACAAGAAAGTGAGCCAAACACCTAAGAGAGAGGTGTACCATTGTGAGTATTGTCATAGGGATGGTCACTTGGTTGAGTTTTGCTTTAGGAGGAAGAGAGATGAGAGGCGTGAGTATGAGTTGAACAACCGGAACATGTATCGTCCTCCCCATGGTGTACATGTGCCGCCTGTTCAGAGGGCGCACTTTGCTAGGCCTAGAGGTGCAATGCCTCAAGGTGCTAGGCCTCGGGTTGCGAGACCACGTGGTGGTCGTGCACGGCGAGGTTCGGGTCGTGGTCAATATGACTATGAACCTCGTGGCGGTGCTTTTTGTGTCTCACAGTTCTAGCGGACCACGTTTTCCTTCTCATGGTGATCGCTCCTCTCAAATGGGACATGGCATGTTTGGTGTTTTTCCTAACACTTTTTCAGGGCAAATGATGCATCACTGGTATCCTTCTCAGTTTACTAACCCCAGTGGTGTGCCATTTGCTCATCCTATGTCTTTCTATTGATGTAGGATGGAGGTTTGGAGAACATATGGCTCATTGATTCCGGATGTTCGCGCCACATGACCGGAAGTTCAAAATGGTTCTCCAAAATCGACCCGTGCAACACAAGGAGTACATCACATTCGGGGATAATAGCAAAGGTAAAGTGGTCTCTCGTGGAACCATTCGGGTTAACGAGCTTTGTTCTCAAGGATGTTGCTTTGGTCTTGAACTTGCATTTCAATTTGCTCTCTGTTTCGCAACTCCTTGAGGATGGCTTTGAAGTGCGCTTTTAAACATGGCTTTTCTCGAGTTCTTGACTCTCGGGGAGATCTTGTGTGTCGGATTGTCCCTTTTGGCCGTGTCTTTCGAGCTGATTTTTCTCACTCTTTTGGCTCTTCCCATTTGTTTGGTGGCGGATCCCCTTTTGAGCTTTGGAAGTGGCATAGGAGACTTGGTCATTTGAGTTTTGACCTTCTTTCTAGGTTAAGCTCACTTGGCTTAATCCAAGGATTGCCCAAGTTGAAATTTGAGAAGGATCTTGTTTGCCACCCTTGTCGTCATGGAAAGATGGTAGCCGCTTCTCACTCACTGTGAATCAAATCATGACCAAGGAACCCGGCGAGCTACTTCACATGGATACCGTTGGTCCAGCTCGGTTCGGTCGAAAGGTGGGAAGTGGTACGTTCTAGTGATTGTGGATGACTTTTTTGAGATACTCTTGGGTGTTTTTTATGGAGAGTAAGGATGAGGCATTTTCACATGCTCGAGATTTGATTCTTCGGTTGAGAAATGAGTTCCCTAAGAATGCCATGAGAGCGATTCGCAGTGACAATGGCACAGAATTCAAGAACACTCATTTTGAAACCTTTTGCAAGTCTTTGGGTCTTGAGCACCAGTTTTCTTCACCTTACGTCCTGCTACAAAATGGTATTGTTGAGCGCAAGAATCGGACCCTTGTTGAGATGGCTAGGACGATGCTCGATGAGCATAGGACTCCTAGGAGGTTTTGGGCCGAAGCAATCAACACAGCTTGTTATGTTTCCAATCACATCTTTCTCCGTGCTTTTACGAAAAAAACTTCTTATGAGTTGCGATTTGGGAGGTTACCCAAGGTGAGTCATTTCAGGGTGTTTGGGTGCAAGTGCTTCATCTTGAAACAAGGTAATTTAGATCAGTTTGAGTCCAGGTCCTCCGACGGTATCTTTCTTGGTTATGCTTTGCATTCTAGAACTTATCAAGTATTTAACCTTGAAACTAACCGTGTTGTGGAGACCTGTGAGGTCACATTCGATGAAACTATGCCTTGTACAACCCCTGTCTTTGAGTGTGCAGGTGATGAAGAGCTTGGTGAAAGCATTTTTGTGGAGGAGGAGCAGGGGCACGCCGATTGGGGTGATCCCGAGCCGACTCCACCCATTGCCTCTATCGAGCCTGCGACGACTACTTCAGCTCACGGTCCAGACCCCTCTACTTCCACGTCTTGGGGACCGTTCGAGCAGCTTCCTCAGCCTGCACCGGCTGTACCTGAGGGGGCACCAGCTGCTGTTGAGGGGGAGGCGACTTCTTCCAGAGAGGCTCCACGACACATTCAGCGTCGTCACCCCGCTCAGACGATGATCGGCGATATTGACCAGCGAGTCACGCGGTCCAGGTCATATCACCTCTCACTTCGCTTATTCTGCATTTATTGCTTCTTTTGAGCCCCGAGATGTTGGACATGCTTTATCTGATCCTGATTGGGTTAATGCCATGCATGAGGAGTTAGAGAACTTTGATAGGAATCAAGTCTGGGTCTTAGTTCCTCCACCTCCAGAGTGTCATCCCATAGGTACAAAGTGGGTGTTTAAGAACAAGCAAAGTGAAGATGGGGTGGTTGTTAGGAATAAGGCTAGACTTGTTGCTCAGGGGTACTGCCAAAAAGAGGGGATAGACTTTGAGGAAACCTTCGCTCCTGTAGCTCGCTGTTTGCTGCTGCTAAGGGCTTTAAGTTGTTTCAGATGGATGTCAAGAGTGCTTTTCTGAATGGGTACATAGAGGAGGAAGTGTATGTTAGGCAACCCCCAGGCTTTGAAAACCCCAAGTACCCTAACCATGTCTTCAAGTTACACAAAGCTTTGTATGGTCTTAAGCAAGCCCCTAGAGCGTGGTATGATAGGCTGAAAACCTTTTTGTTTAAGAAGGGGTTTAGGATGGGATCGGTAGATAAGACTTTGTTTCTCCTCAAGCAAGGTAGTGACCTTCTCTTGGTTCAGATTTACGTGGATGATATTATCTTTGGTGGCTCTTCTCAAGCTTTGAATGCCAAGTTTGCAGAGTTTATGAGCAGGGAGTTTGAGATGAGCTTGATGGGCGAGTTGACTTTCTTCCTCGGCCTTCAAATCAAGCAAACGCGGGATGGGACGTTCGTGCATCAAGGCAAGTACACAAAGGATGTCCTGAAGAAGTTTGACATGGGCGAGGCCAAGCCTCTTTCGACGCCCATGGCAACGGCGACGGCGATGGATGCCGATGAGGACGGCGAGCCCGTGGACCGGAAGAGTACCGGGAGTATGATTGGGTCATTCTTTGTACTGACGGCGACAAGACCGGACATCAATTCGCGGTGTGCCTATGCGCACGCTTCCAGGCGTCGCCGCGCACCTCTCATCGTCAGCGGTGAAACGCATCATGAGGTACCTCCGCTTCACTCCCCGAGTTTGGGCTTTGGTACTCTGCTTCTTCCTCGCTCTCTCTTTGCGGTTATTCGGATGCTGATTTTTTCTTTGGCCGCCGCTTAGATAGGAAGTCCACATCGGGGACTTGTCGGTTTTTGGGTTCATCTCTTGTGTCTTGGTCATCCCGCTAGAAGCGGTCTAGCGTTGCACAATCCACCACGTAAGTTTAGTATGTCATTTCTTTGCCGCTTGTTGTTCCCATTTGCTTTGGATGATAGCCACCCTACGTGATTTTGGTCTTGAGTTCTCTAGAGTGCCTTTATTGTGTGATAGTACTAGTGCCATCAGTGTTGCTAAGAACCTAGTACTTCACTCCAAGACCAAGCACATAGATGTCCGCTTTCACTTTCTCCGTGATCATCAAGAGAAAGGCGACATTGAGTTGCATCACGTAGCCACCCAGGATCAGCTTGCAGATCTTCTCACTAAGCCCCTCGATCAAGCGACTTTTGCTCGCTTGTGAGGTGAACTAGGTGTGTGTTTCCCTTTTTAGAGGAGGGAAACACTTTATTTGTTGTACACTAGTTTCAGTTTTTGTTGTAGTCTAGATTTTGATTTGTCTTTGTATGATAGTGCATTTGCATTGCATTTTATGATATACTTGTATTTTGAGCTTCATGTATATAACACTTAGAATGAAACTATGCTCTTGTTAATATGCCTTGTGAGTACTTTGTGGTGCTTGTCAGCTTAGCCTCTCATTGATCATCTGCTACATGTTATGAGTTGGACATGATTTTCTACTTGCTGAAATTGAAAATGTTCACCACCCAAGATGGTAACTAGCATGTGTAGGATATTGAGATCCCTTTATGCTATATTGTGCATGCTTGATTATTATGTCTCATGCTTTGAGTCCCACACTTGCTTAGATACTTTACTTGTGCTAAAATCTGAAATCTAAGTAAGTTAAATGAAAAGATCGAGATGGGTCCGTATTGTCCCACATCAAGGTATCGAGACTGCTTCCAATTGCATATTTGGATGAACTTGAGCCTTGTAGTGGATGACCGAAACCATTGCTTTGAGCTTCTGATTGTCTTTTGACATAGGCTCCGCTTGGTTGAAAAGTTAGGCTTGACAGTACGGATAACCTCTCGCACACACATGCTTGACCAATACTTGTAATTTGCTGCCAACTCTGAAAATCTGATAAAATTGACAAGTTTGGGGTTTTTGACATGATGTGTGACTCTGGTTTGGGGTAGTTCACCTTGCTTCCACATGACTAGCACTAGGTTGATTTCCAGCTTGCATTTGCTAAGTGCTATCTTTTGTGGTGAACCCCTTTCTGAAGAACCTAAAATCTGCTCAAAACTGCTTACACTTCATATTCCGTATCATTTGATCAGTTTGAGCATATGCTAGCACTTGTCTGTTGATGCTTTACTCACTTGTCTTACCGGCTAAAGCATCTTTTCACTTTGATTGCTATATACCTGAAGCTTCTGAATTTGCGCATGTCATTGCATTTTAGGCTTGCTGTGTGCATTATTCAACAAGGGGGAGAAATTTGACACACACACATATATGCCTGACACATCACATGCTTATGTCAAGGGGGAGTCACTTGACATGTTTTAAAAGGTTGTCTTCTCAGAGGGAGAGACTAGTTCTCAAGGGTTGAAGGGGAGAAGATTGTGTGCACTCATGTATGCATTTGCTTAGGGGGAGTTGTTTTGCAATGATTCTTGCTAGATGTGTTGAGCCTTTGCCTCTTTCTGAAGGATCTAGCGTTTCGAGTGCTTCTTGCTTGGCTAGCGGTGTTGAGCCCATTTTCTGCCTTTTCTTAAGGGCTAGCCATGTTGTGCTTGGTTGCGTCGAGCCGCTACCCATATCTATGGGGACCAAGTTGTGCCTGCTTCAAATGACTTCATTTGGCTTCTTTTTGGCTTTTGGTCGTTTCGTAAGCTTTCTTCTTTTCTTCTTCTTCTTCTTCTATTTTTTTTTCTCAGACGTGGTGTGTTGGTGTTGAACAATGCACTCATCAAGGGGGAGATTGCGAACACGAGGTTTATACTTGTGATTCAGTTGTGATGATGAGTGATTGATTCAACTACTAGCATCTCGGATGGGGTGCTACTGACGGTGGTGAAAGCCACGAGTTCCACATGTGCCTTGGTTTGTGTTGTGCGGTGTGTCGAGCATGGAGGCGGTGGCCGACGGGTGAGGTGAAGGTCAAGTGATGGCGGGCCGCGCCGAATGGACCGGAGCGGTGAAAGGGCGGACGATCGAGACTTGGACAGAGGGACCCGAATCGCCGGGCGGGATCGCGTTGTCGGCACTTGGCCGACAAGCGCAAGGACATGGGCCGGTTTGTTGGTTTGGACCTCAAAACCAACGGAGGCGGGTTTCGGTGGTTTGGGCCTCAAAACCACCCGGCGGGTTTCTGGGTTGAGCCTCAAAACCCTGGCGGAGGTCCCGAGGCGGACGGACGGCACGTGTCGGCATCGGGGAGTTCGCGTCGAGGCGAAGCTACCGGTGAGAAGGCGCGGTGGCCGTCAGATCAAAATATCTATCCGGCTCGGTGGAGTTGTACTACAATGTCCTTGGGCTAGGTAGTACGCTCGGTGTCATGTAAGGGCAAAACTGGAATTTGAAATAAGCCCCGGTCGATAAGTATGGTTGGGGGAGCTCTCTTACCCCTTAACCTCTCCATTTTGCATTTTCCTTCTCCCTTTCTAGGGTTTCCCTCTTCTAGTGTGCTTGAGTGTGAGAGGTCCACTAATTCCACCAATTAGTGTGTAAGAACTCAGATTTCTTGTTGGGAATGGAGGCCTTAACCTCCTCGTGTCCTCCGGGATTCGTTTTCTGAAATCTTTGTGTTGAATTCGTGTTGGTTCATCTTGTTCTTGTGGTGTTCTTCTCTCCCCCGAAATTTTCCTCTTGTGATTTCTCAAGCTATGGTTGATCGTTTTGCGCACCGTTTGTTGCTGCTCGATCCTTGCTTGTAGGAGAATACTTCCACCGAAGGGTTTCTCCCAATTCGTCCCATGCAAGGAGATCGAAGCGATTCTTGGTGACGCCCGGTTTTTGCTCGTTTTCGTCACCCCCTTTATGATTTCCGTTGATTCATCCAACCTCAAGCTATGATCTCTTAGAGGGAGCTTCTCCATCGCCTTAGGAACCCACGGTTCAATTTTGGTTGCAGTTGGTTGAGATTTGGAGGAGATCGGGCGGATTGAAGATCATGGCGATTTTCGTTCTTGCTTTGTTCGTGTCTTTGGAACCCGTGCTGAACCTCAAGACTTGAAGCGCTGAGCCTCGGCCGGTCTGTAGCGTTTTCTATCTAAGTTCGAGAAGTGCTGAACCTCGGCACTTGAGGTGCTGAGCCTCGGCGGTGCAGTAGTTTCTTCTTTGTGCGCCTGCAAATTCTGTTTCTGCTGAACCTCGACCAAGCGCCAACCTCGGGGGGTGCTGCAGCCTCCAGTTTTGAGGAGTTTCTTGTTTCCGCTTGGTTTTTGTTGCCTTGAGTGTTCCAACTGTGTTTCCTGGGGACTACCGGAGAACATCCATCACCTGTTGACTCGAGAACTACTCGCGTGTGAGTTTTGGGTTTTTGGAGGGTCGAGTGGGACAAAGGCCATTCGAAAGAAATTTTGATCGGCTCCCATTCACCCCCCCTCTGGTCGCCATTTTCGGTCCTTCAATAGTGAATCAGCTTGGCAAACATTTTACAGTTCCCAAATAAGAGATTAAGTCAACATTGACATGCTCATGATTTCAGAATAACATAGGAAAACAAACATGAATTTTAGGAAATGTTCACAATACGAAAACAAAAATGTCTCATTCAGAAGCAAGTAGAGGGATACGGGTTCATAATAGCAGCCATCATGTACACTTGCAAAATTCTATGAGCAAACTGTAACACCCCTGGTGTTACGTTAACCTAAACCCACCATAAACCCACCATGTCATCATATTATGCATTAAGCATCATGTTTATTAATTCTATGATAATGCCATAATGCATTAGTTAAGCTTCATTAGGTCAATTTGAGCCATGATGTGACATGCATCTCTCATATGAATGCTAATATTTTATCAATGTTTGTGACTTGGTTATTTACCTTTGAGCTAGGATTAGTGGTGTGATGTTCATCACCTAAGCAACTTAGCAAGTAAGTAAGGTTTCTAAAGTTGGTTAAGCCCTAAAACTTATCTTATGGTTTGATCAAGTGCTTGAGCTCCTTTATATTGTATGTGTAGGTGTATATCATTTAAACTTCACTCACCGCTTAATTTTGTTTATAAAAAGCAAACCACTAAAATCAACCTTGATGTTTGCAAATGTTTGATTAACCCCGACTCACACCCCAACCATGTTTTACAAGCCAAATTATGGCAAGGAAGAATCAAAATTGGTATTTGAATTCAAATCCCAACCCCGAGTCAATTTGGCTAGGTGTTGGAAATTGAATATCATTTTCAATTTTGAGGAGCTAACCATCATTAATTTTCTAAATAAAATTTGCTAATCTTTGGCACCTTTTCAAAGTATAAACTTTATACTTTGAAGATGTGCTATTGGTTAGGTTCTAAGATCACTAATTAATCTCTAATTAATTGTCCAAAGATTCAATTTGAAAATCCTTTTCAAAAGCTTGAATTTCAAAGGTGTTTTACCCCTTTTTCAATTTCATCTCAAAGTATTCAAAATTTGGTGAAACTTCCAAAATACAGTTTGTGCATCTCTTTGAGCTATACAAGTTTGGTAAATAAAGTTTTTTAAGTTTTTGAATAAAATTTGAAGTGATTTCAAAAGTCCCCAAATTGGAAATTGTCTCCTTTTTTTGATTTCAAACTCCAATTCAAAATCTATTTGGTTTCATGAAAAACTTTCTAAATAAAAGTTGTAGATCCAATTCAAAATTTGAAAGTAATTTTAAAAATCCTAAAAGTTTGAATTTGAACCCTTTTCAAAATTCAAACTCTATTTTCAAAAATATTTGGAATTTGGCAGAGGTCCAAAAATGAAAGTTGTAGACCTCTTTGAGTGAAACAACTTTTATTTTGGAAAATTTTTGTGTTGCTACGTACTTTTGGGAGTAATTTAAAAAGGAAAAGGGGAACACTGCTACGGTGCTCGAGCCACTCACCGGCCGCCACCATCCTCGCTTCACCGGCGTGCCGCCGCCCGGCCGGCCGTTCGCGTTGCCACGACACAAGGAGCTCCAGCAGCTTCGCCCGTGCGCTGTCCAACTCCTCGAACCATCGCTGCACCTTTTTATCCACCCGAGCGCCGGCGAGCTCCTCTTCTTCCTCCTCGCACCACCGCCGCTGTCTTCGATTGCCGTCGAAATTCGCCCTATCCACTCCATCGCCGCCCTCCAGCCTCTGCTCTCGCCTTCGCCACTCCATCGCGTAAACACCAAGCCGTCAATCGCTTCCCCGCATCGCCTAAGCCTCCCAAAGCGCCGCCGTCGTCGTCCTCGGGGGCCGGCCGAGCTCCGCCGCCCGTGCTCACACGCGGCCGGGGCTCTCGGGTGAGTCCCATGATCACCCCCTTTGCGTCCTCGCTCCGCCGTGACGTTGCGAATGCCATCGGCCCAACACCGCCACCTCTATCGCGCCAGCCGAGCGGGAACAGCCGCCGGAGCACGCCGTCGTCTCCGCTTTGCATCGCCGCTCTCGCTACTCCGTCGCGTCCCAGCTTCAATTCAAGGGTCGACCAAGTCCTGGTGAGCACATTCTTGCTTCCACGAACTTTGGTTCATTCAATTCGAGCCCGTAGCGGCTCACCGCCGTCATGCCACCGCTGCCGTGTGCTTGCTGGTCGCCACGGCCGCCGGTGTGCCTCCACCAAGCACCAATCGACCCCGTGCAGCGGCTTGTCGTGTTCGTCCCTGGTTGAGGAGAAGGTGATGGTGCCTTCGCCGTCGCCATCGGTCTCACCGCCCGGCAAGGTGGCCGGCCGTCTTGCCGCCGTCTCGCCTCTGTTGAGCGGGAGAAGGAGGGAGAAGAGGAGGAGATGGAGCCGGGCCAGGCCACTTCTGGGGCGAGTTGGGCCGCGGCCCGGTCCAAGAGAGAAAGGGATAGGGTTTTTCTTTTTCAAAAAGAATTTCTTTTTCCTGGGTTGTGTCAATTTCATAAATAAATATTCTAGGCAAATAAAAATATAACAAAAATATGTATGTGATCCTCATAATGTGTAGTTTTATAGAAAAATATGTTTGTATCATGTTAAGTACTTTTGTCATGTTTAATAATTGCATGCTTTAATTAAGAAATGCTTAGTGTTTGATTTTTGTAGAGCAATATGTTAAACCAAAAATCTTGAAAAATTAGGAGTAAGATTGTCATGCTAAAAGTGATCTCCACAAAAAGTTATGCACTGTTTTGAGCAAGTTTGCTATAAAGACTAATTTTCACCTTGTTTAAAGTCTGTGAAAATGATTAATAAAGTAACCATTATTTAATTAGTTTTCTAATTAAAATGTTGAATGAATTATGGTTTGTTTGAAGTCCATGGATCACAAAACCTCCCTGGTCCATGGCATTGTTTTATATAGACTAAATATAGAGTTTGCTTACATGCTTAATAATTAATAAAATGATTTAAGTAATTTATGAATGCAACACTTAGGATTGATTTCCCTTTTAGTATGATTTGAAGACTAAGAATCATTATCACCCTAATGATTCATGGCTTGGTTGTATAGTAATAGTTAGTTAATTAGTAAGTGTAATTAGCGGCTTTCAACAACTGTAAAAATGGTCAATAAATTAGTAATTAACCTTAATCATTATAGGGTTGATTGGTTTTGGAATTGAGTGATGACCCTAGGTCATTAACCCTAATGTTCTTTAGCAATTTACATTGATTGTGTTGTGTTATCCACTGTCGTCATAATTGCTATCTGTGATCCCTTGATGCAACTATACCGTGAAGGAAAGTTGTACTCAAGATGATGTGAAATAAAGTTGTTTCATCCATGTTGCTTTGCATCACGCATCATGTCAAGCGTACCATTAAAGCATACATCATTTCATGTACGTATAGTTTATGTGAGAGCGAGATTCGCGTGGATCAAGCCTTGGAGAAGGTTCGTGTTGATCCCAGCCCCGAAGAGAGGAATCCACCAAAGGTGTTGCTGTCAAGATTAACAGCTAACTTCTCTGCAACGCAGGCAAGCCCCGGATGCATTTAAACATTTTCTTGTATTTTGAAAAGCTTTATATTTTATGTTCTAGATATGATGCATTAGGTGTTAGGAGTTGTGTGATATCCTACTTTGATGCATTTACCGTACCTTGATATATTACCCTGGATACCTGTTTTGATTTTGAAATGCTTAGTATATGCTTAGCCTTGCTATTAGAGTAGGGTTTTGATAAACTGTTTCCAAAAGTGTGATAACAATACCCTCTGAAGGGAAGTTATGAAAATCTGATGTTGCTTGTTGTCTATCCTTGTTCCGACAGAGTCAAGGGTACACCACAAGAACATGATGATGAGTAAATCGAGACATCGGTGGAGTGACTTGCACCAGGATGGGCTAGTGCCCTGGTGTAGTGTCGTCCACTTGTGTCGGTTAAGGACCGTCCGTTGTTTGGCCCTGGGATCATGAGGTTATTGGATAGTACTAGTCGCATGCTAATGGCGGTAAGCTCTCTTGTATGATCCATGCGAGAACGGACAACCGGGACGGGAAGTAGCGTGTACCCACACTACGAGCGCACCGTCGACGGTTAGACTGACGGCGTAGGGAGATGGTGTACTGTACTCTCGTGGGTAGGACCCGTTCTGGCAGGGAGAAATGCAAGCGTGAGTTGATGTATGTAAGATGTTCGGTCCTGCATACATCGTGTGGCTAGGAAGCCCCAGCTGGGTATATAAAGCGATTCGAATCGTCATTGCTCCACGATATGGGAGACTTGATCCGAGTCCCAGCATCGTAGTAATGATGGAAGTTGTGAGACTAGAAAGTTTTTGAATTCGTTACATATTTGACAAGTGATTGTTATAGTAAGGATCGGCTCAGTCTCTTTTTCGCAAAGGTGTCTTTGATTCTTGCTAAAGCCTTACTTGTTGACGGTCCTTAATGATCAAATCCAACTGTCAACTAATCTTCCAAAATGATATAAAACCAATCCATCTACCTAGAGTAGGGCTTTAACTAACGAATTCCACGAGTTTTGGTGAATCAATGGTTTTGCGGTGTAAACGCCGGAAAAAGACACACTTTTGAGCTACACTGCGCAACATAGAATGCCGGAATGAACGCCACGGCAACACAAGAACATTCCGAAAGAGACGAGAAGGTACCACACCGAGCCGGGGGCCGGGGCGGCCAGGCGGACGGCCCCCCGGCCTGACCGCCGGTGCAGGGCAGCCCCGTTGCGCCCGGTTCGCTCGGTTTATTCCACCGCCTTTGAGGAACGATCTCCACCATCCGTCAAGGTCGGTTTGATCCAAGGGCTCACGTTGATTCGCCAGGGCTATAAAAGGAGAGGCACACCCCCCCAGAGGAGAATCCAAGAGAAGAAGAGAAGAGCTTTAACTAGAAAACCTAATTAGGATTCTCGGAGGTGTCCCTTGAATGGATGACCTCTCGAGTTAGCATTCCAAGAGTGAGCTAGTTCTATACCTCTAGAAGCTAGTTCTTCGAGGGGGAGAAATAGAGTTTAAAGAGAAAGTTTTGGAGGAGTATCGACACTGTCGGTGCTACCTCTACGGCTTGTATCTGAGACTACTTTGGAGTCAACTTCTGTGTTCAAGTAAGTAACATTGTTTATTCTGTTTTGCTAGTTTACGACTCTTTTTGAGTACTTTAATCCTTGTAGCTTTTGGGTTAAAGTAGTAATCATAGTGTAAGCGTGGTGCTTAGACTCCGTTGCTCGTAGATGTACCCTACTATCCGGATTTGGTGGTAGCTCGCGGAGGTGACTTATAGCTCCGTTGAATCTTACTTATTCCACTATCCCGTTAGTAGGCCTAGCAGGAGAATAGTTGGTAGTTAAGTATAGTTACATGCATGCTTATCCTATCCAACTCCCTAGTGAAACATTTTAATCATAATTTGCTTGAGCCTGAACTAGAAACCCTAGTTGTCCCCTCTATATCCCTACCTTCTACAGCCTTGTTTGCTACTCAGTTGGTTAAGTGTAGTTTAGAAGACCCTCACACATCTTCCTTTGGGTTCGATATTAAAACTGGGTATACTTATCTGGGTGAAGTGCTACAACGTATCCGTGCGCTTGAATTATTCAAGTAGGCATTAGCGGATACTAACAAGCATTTCTGGCGCCGTTGCCGGGGAAGACGTCGCTGAGATCACTCTGAACTTATCTTAACCTGTACTATAATCTTATCTTTTCTTTGTAGACTATCACTCTTTACCTTTTCTATTTCTCTTTACCTTTTCTATCCTTCAATGGATCAACTTAATTCCACGTCTATCTATAAATATAACTTCATGAGCCTACGCTTAGGGCCAGAGCCATCCGCAAAGCCAATCTTAGCCTCTGACTATAAGCTACGCCCATGTTTAATAGACATGGTCAGAAACCAATCTTTCTCAGGAGAAGACAATGCTAGCCCTTATTCTCACCTCAATGAATTCGAACAAACCTGTGCGTGTTTGCGCATTAAGGATATGTCCGATGAGACTATACGATGGAAGCTTTTTCCTTTCTCTTTGACTGGAGAAGCTAGACATTGGTATGATCTCCACGTTGAGAGTGTTAAAGGTGACTGGGAAGCATTATATGCTGAATTCTGCCTTTAATTCTATCCTATTTCTAGGGTAGTGGATCTCCGCTTAGAAGTCCTATCCTTTAGGCAAGAGAAGAAGGAGACTTTAATTGAAGCCTGGGAACGCTTTAACTGCTTAACTCATTCTGGACCTAGTCTATCCATACCAGACCCCGTCCTACTTCAACATTTCTATAAGGGTCTAAATAGAAAAACCACGAAATTCCTTAACCTTGCTTCTGGAGGATCATTCTTGCATATCACTTCTGATGTTGCAAGAAATGTCCTTACAAAAATTCATGAAAATGAAGCATGTTTAAAGAAGCTAGTAGAGGAAGAAGATCCGATAGTTGATCAGGAATCCACACCTACCACATTTCAACCTACAACTATCAACGAGCTTGAACCACAGGAGGAGGAAGAAATTCCACTTCCAAAATTCATGCTCGAGATCGAGGATGATATATTTGCTGATTATGGAAACACCTCGAATTATTATGCCATTAGGAGACCACAGAAGACAACAAAGTCGTCACCTAGTAACAGAGTCTTAAATTCTTCTGAGGTGGCTTTCCTTAAGCAAAATGCTAAAGAGCTTGTGTCGATTATAAGCAATGATTGGTTGAATGAATCAGAGCTTTCCTCTGACATCATCCGAGTTGATTTTACATCAACCACCATACCTTGCCGAATCCACAAGGGATCTTTCGAAGCATTATACAACCCTATTGTGGGAGTTAACATCATGTCTACAATATTTGCTCAAGATCTTTTAAAAAACATGCCCTTAACCCCAACAACAAAGTTTATGAAAAGTGCTTTAGGCCATCTTATTCCAAGTTTTGGAATTCTCTATGTCTTACCTATTTATGTCAAAGAGATAAGAGTTCATTTGAGCTTCTATGTCTTTGATGTTATAGAGTTTGACGTATTGATTGGACAACCTATAGAGAGACTTTTGCAAGAAGGACAAGAAGGGAATTTGAACATTAGCCTTGGGAAGAACTTTAAACTGCCTATATCCATAACTCGTGTTCTCAACAGTGAGATTGAGTTACTTCCTGAGCCTGATCCTATGGAAGAAGTCTTAGAGACAACCCTTGAATCATCTTTCGAACCAGATCTCGAGGATGATCCCGAACCACTAGAAGAGGAAGGAGATAGTACGTTAGAACCCCGACCCTCTAGATGAGTCTCGAGGAACCACCTAAGCCTCCCATAGAGCTCAAACCCCCATTACGGACTTAAATATGCATTTCTGAATAATGATCGAGAATCTCCTATAATAATTAATGACAAACTCTCTCGAAAGGGGAGACCTTCCGATTGATCACGGTCTTAGAAAAGCATAAATCGCTTTTGGCTATTCACTCCAAGATCTTAAAGGAATCAGTCCCCGTTCTTTGCACCCATCGCATTCCTACAGATCCTGAGATAACACCCTCTAGAGAACCACAATGTAGATTAAATAATGCGATGAGAGAGGTTGTTAAGAAAGAGGTTTTGAAACTGTTACATGCCGGGATCATATATCCTGTGCCACACAGTGAGTGGGTAAGCCCTGTGTAAATCGTGCCTAAAAAGGGAGGCATAACAGTTGTTAGAAATGACAAGAACGAATTAATTCCACAAAGAACTGTCACGGGATGGCGGATGTGTATTGATTACCGAAAGCTAAACAAGGCAACAAAGAAAGATTATTTTCCACTTCCCTCCATTGATGAGATGTTGGAAAGATTGGCGAATCATTCTTTCTTTTGTTTCCTTGATGGGTATTCAGGATATCATCAAATACCAATCCACCCCGATGACCAAAGCAAAACCACATTCACATGTCCATACGGAACTTATGCTTACCGTAGAATGTCTTTTGGACTATGTAATGCTCTAGCTTCATTTCAAAGATGCATGATGTCTATATTTTCTGATATGATTGAAGTGATAATGGAAGTTTTCATGGATGACTTTTCTGTATATGGAAAAACTTTTGATAAATGCCTTGAAAACTTAGATAAGGTTTTGCAAAGATGTGAAGAAAAGCACCTAGTTCTTAATTGGGAAAATATCATTTCATGGTGAAAGAAGAAATAGTACTTGGACATTTGGTGTCCGAGAGAGGGATAGAGGTAGACAGAGCTAAAATTGAAGTAATTGAACAACTACCTCCTCCCGTTAATGTGAAGGGAATTCGAAGCTTCCTAGGTCATGCAGGCTTTTATAGACGGTTCATACATAACTTTTCATACATTGCTAGACCTCTAACAAACCTGCTAGCTAAGGATGCTCCCTTTGAATTTGATGACGCTTATTTAAAAGCTTTTGAAACCCTTAAGAAAGCGCTCATCTCAAAGACCAATCATTCAACCCCCTGATTGGTTGCTACCTTTTGAATTGATGTGTGATGCAAGTGATTATGCTGTGGGGGGGCAGTTTTTGGGACAAACTAAGGAAAAAAAACATCACGCAATCGCATATGCTAGCAAAACTTTGACAGACCTCAACTTAATTATGCAACTACCGAAAAAGAGCTTCTAGTCATTGTTTTTTTGCTATAGACAAGTTTAGATCTTACTTAATAGGAGCAAAGGTAATTGTTTATACTGATCATGCTGCTCTTAAATACCTGCTCACTAAGAAAGATGCTAAACCCCGACTCATAAGATGGATTCTGTTACTCCAAGAATTTGACTTAGAAATAAAAGATAAAAGAGGAGTAGAAAACCCTGTTGCCGATCACTTGTCTAGAATGCAGTTTAAGAATATGCAGGAACTACCAATCAATGACTCTCTTCGAGACGGCAAGCTCTACGCCATCTCCAGGTCAGATCCCTGGTACGCGAATATTGTCAATTTTATGGTTGCAGGATATGTACCACCAGGAGCGGACAGGAGAAAGCTTATTTATGAAAGTCGTCTACATATATGGGATGATCCTTATCTCTTCTGAGTATGTGCCGATGGACTACTCAAGATGTGTGCCCACTAAGGAAGGACTACAGATCACTGAAAAATGTCACTCATCACCATATGGAGGTCATTATGGTGCATTCCGAACCCATGCAAAGATCTGGCAAAGTGGATTCTTTTGGCCAACCATGTATGAAGACACCAAGAATTTCATTCGAAGATGTGGAGCATGTCAGAGGCACGGCAATATCAACTCAAGAGATGCTATGCCCCTCACCAACAATCTTCAGATCGAGCTCTTTGATGTCTGGGGAATCGATTACATGGGACCATTCCCGAAGTCAGGCAACTATGAGTACATTCTAGTGGCAGTTGATTATGTCTCAAAATGGGTAGAAGCACAGCCATGCAAAGCTGCCAATTCTACAAATTCCAAGAAGATGTTTCAGGAGACAATATTTCCAAGATTCGGTGTTCCAAGAATGGTGATTAGTGATGGAGGAACTCACTTCATTGACAAAGACTTTCGTAACTACTTAATGAAGCAAGGGATTCAATATCACGTGGCTACTCCTTACCATCCTCAAACAAGTGGCCAAGCTGAGACTTCCAATAAGCAAATCAAGAATATCCTACAGAAGACAGTTAACGAGATGGGAACCGCTTGGAAGGAGAAGCTACCAGACGCACTATGGGCATACCGAACTGCCTACAAGACAGCTCTTGGCATGTCACCTTATCAGCTGGTGTGACGGAACCGCCCAAATTATACATGATCAAGCATGAACGTCATCGCTGATTTCGATGGCACGCATATACTCTCACATGTATAAACCCAGTAGTCCGCCGAGTGTCACGAAGGACCTCGGTAAATCAACTTCACAATCAGGATCGTACTCGATTAAGCAAATACATATCATATACTCGAGTTCGCAGCAGAAAAAGTTGTTACAATAGGATAAAGAATAATAAATAAAAGTTTAGTTTCAAATTGATTTACAATAAAACAAGTTTGGAATGATTACCAAATCGAGAAATAAAGTGATATTGCTAGCTCGAATGACATTCTCCGGTGAAGTATAGATGAGAACATATCTAGAGTAGCCGTGCCCATCGGTTTTTAGTTAATACCTTCAAAAAACAAAGCAATTCACCCCAAATGGGGTGGGATAAAACCCCGAGTACTCAATTGTACTCCATAAAGACTTACCCGTCGGGGAGGAAAAAAAAAAGGACACCAAGGATCATGATAGGCCATATGTGGAGTTTGATGGCTAGCATCATTTACGTAAAAAGCAACTAATGTCATACTTACTTCAAGTTTTAGTAGCGAGATTACTATTGAGCTATTTAGAACTATATTAGCACCTTTTTACATCATGTCATTTTAATCATAGAAACCATAGTTTGTGGATGGGATACCAATCAAAATCCTTACCTTCACCATCCAAGGTGTTCTTTTATCACTACGCGTCTCGCGAAAAGGTATGAGTTTCTCACTATCCGGAGAGACGGCGATTCGAATCGATTACACCAGCTGGGTAAAAGCCCGTATCACACACCCACACGGGTTTGTACATCACCCGCGCGAATCACCGTTCACTCTATTCGAAAGATAGGATTGAACCGTTTCGCAAAACTCATGGTCCTCGAGCCTCACCAGTCAGTACCCCAACGACCCGTGGCCTGTAGTTCTTTGTTGGATCTTGGATCGGTCCCCTCACACCATTTGCTCTCCTCCCCAAAGAATGCTAACGGTTCAATACCTACCTCGAACGAGCTAATCGGTTTTACAGTCGAAACGAGTTATTCGGCTATTATGTGAAGGTACGTTCAATCTCACACCTAGATCCAGAATACGGTATGGTCCTTAATCGACACAGACGGAAAAGATATAGACATACAAGACCTCCATGTCCTGTAGCCTCACCAACACCGAATTCCGTCCGGTCTCCAATTATCATCCACCTCATGGTTAAGGATATCGCATATATATCCCATAGTATCAAGTAACCATCCTATATCTCGCGGGAGACAGGAAAGCACCCGACTTCTACCGGTCTACGCATGGCTAAGCATTTAGGGAAAACGTCCTACACATACTAGTGGGATAGTATCTGAAAAAAACTGTAGATCAAGATGGTCATGCAGCAACGGTTTCAACCAACTCCTATTTACTTAATGCACATTATACTAGACTTAAGGTGTAGTAAAGCATTTGTAAATCAAAGAGAGGGTCATGCTCCGGGGCTTGCCTGTGTTGCAGGGAAGGTTAGCGGTTAGTGTTGCCATCGGCATCTTCTGTGGAAACATTTCGTTGGGGTTGGATCCTCCCGATTCTCCTCCGAAGCTTGATCATCTCGGACCTTCTCACTCACGCACTACATATAATGAAATGATGCGTGTTTAATGCTATGCGTGACGTGATGCATGATGAGATGCTTTGCGGATAATAATAAAGGAAAACTACATAAGGTTTCATGTGTGCAGTTCTCTATCTCTGATGATAACACTGTATTATCAAAATTGCTTTTAGCTTCTATTGAGTATGTGTATATCTCTTCTCCGATAGAGAAGGCAAGGATTCTAGTTCATCTTAAACATATAAGCATTCCATCATAAAAGTTATTAACCTAACACAAATCAGTACGTACTTAACATAACAATATGGAGTAACACACTTATGTTTGGGTAAAGAAGCATCAAGATCATTCATATATCAACTAATGAAACATCATTAGTTTAAGTTGGATATTCCTTAGTCAAGTTCAAGATAATCTAACTATGATGAACTACACCACTGAAGTTATTAACTAAAGCTCTTAGGCATACAATGGTGGTATGGTTCAAGCAATCATTTCAGATTATAAAAGGCAAAACAGGACAGCAGCAAAATAGCTAACTGTTTTAACTATAACAGAAACTCTAGACATCCAAAAGAGGTGTTCTTAGACTTTTTGGAAAGCTTATAAAGTTGTCTATAACTTTGTTATAATCATCTCAGATTGATTCAATTACTAAAAAGGCCAAACAACTCAGATAATTAATTCTGTCCAGAGGTTGGACAGAACTAGATCCTGAATTTAATATTTTCATGGCCAGAGCTAGAGATCACCAAAATTAATGATTAAAGACAATTTGGAAAGCTTATGAAAAACACCACAACTCTCTAGTTATGACCAAAAGGTGATTCACAAGTTACATAGCTCAAAGAGTAACATCTTCCAGATTAGGACAGAAAATAAACAAAAGCTGATAGGTAATTTATAAAATTCATAACTCTTAGATTAGCAGGCCTAACATTATAAAATTCTAGGACAAGCAAGATATGAAAGTTAACTACAACTTTGGTATTCAACATTGTCTCAGAAAATATCATTATCACTATGAAGTGATCACCACAACAGAAACTGCACATGCAGTTATTTTCAGAATTCTAGCAAAACAAGTTTCCCCTTTGGACCTTTATCTAAGAGCACACATGTATGAGCTATTTAAATAGCTTCAACCACCATTACATGATCATACAATACTCAGCTCAGATCAAACATAGAAAAACATCACAAGAACCATGTATCTACTCATTCTCTACATAAGCATGTCCTTAACTTATATATAAAGGCTATTTATATTATTTTTAAGTGGTATTTCAAACATCTAATTTGGACTTGATATTTTTATAGGTGAAAGATAATATTAAATCATGACAATTGCAGAAGTATCACATGCTCAAGTTTTATAAGTTAATTATTACAAAAATAACAAATGTTAATTACCAACAAGCATGTGAAAGCAAGTTAAATGTAAAACTCAATATTTTCTATAACATATGGCCATGTTAAGTGTTATTAGGGTTAAATAACATCATGCAAAGGCAGTGGAAACATATTTCCCATTTTTGCATTTTTATTTCAATTATAATTTATTTAAAACTATCCACTAGGCATTAAGCAAGATAGTTCAATAACTCAGTGACATATGCTCAATAAATCCTGAAATTGTTACCCAAGCATTCACATCACATAAATAGCCTATCATAAAATTTTCACACCAACTGGTGCAATACACAAGCAGTTATGAAATTAACAAGAGCAACTCTATTTAATAAAGAACAAAAATTACAGCAAAAAACTTTAAACTTAAACATACTATATTATGACTTCACTGCATAGATTTATTTACAAGGATTCCAAAACATCCTCGTTTGTTATTTTATGATTTTTCTACAATTTATTATGAATTTCCAAAGTTTCAGCCATAATATGCATAAAAGAAAAAGGAAAAAGAAAAACAGCACTGTGCAGAACTATTCATATGAGTCATTTACTTCGCAGATAACCCCCTGGCTGTTGTTGAATTTGAACGCGAAGCCCTTGGCGCAACTCGAACAGGGAGGCTTCGAAATCGGCGACTCCGGCGATGGTGGTGCTTGCTGGCAGCTAGGAGGAGGCGGGGAAGCATGGGGGTGCCCGTGCTCACTCGTTGGCGGCCGCGGTTGTTATGTGGTGGCCCGAGACGTACTAGCCGCCGGGCGGAGGTGAAGCTCGACGGCCATGGCGGCTCGCCGAGACGTGAACCGCGGCGGCGCGGCCGATTTCGGCGACCGCAGTCTGCGATTGGTGGCTTGGGAGAAAGGTGGGGAGGTGGTGAAGCTGTGCATGCGAGCTGTGAGGTGGCGAGGGAGTGTGCAACTCGAATTTGGCCGGGCGGAGAGAGGTTCTCCGCACGACGATTTTATGCCGGAAAGAAAACGATGGCGGCGGCACGGTGCTCTAGCATTTATGGGCATGGGCGAGCTCCGAGAGATAGCCAGCTGCCTCACGAGTACCTCCACGCGGCCAGCACGGCGTGGGCTGCGCGAAGCACGGGAGACCGTTGCGGTGGGCGGCGGTGCACAGTGGAAAGAAGGAAGGCGAACGGCGGCGAAGCCGGCGGCCTCTGGCGGCAAGATGGGCGACGCATGGGCGGAACGAAGCTCTCCAATCTCCTCTAGACAACGCGACATGATCTATTCATTGCCTACGGCGTGGCAGCAGCGGCGAAGTGGCAGACGGCACATCGACGATGACATGAAGCTGCCATTTCTGTTGCAAAAAACAAAGGACTGAAACCGCTATCTTTGCTGCTCTCTATCTCCCCGATCGCTTGATCAAAAGGCAAACCAGTGGCACCGTGGTATACTCCTATAAGTATACTCCAACTTTGATTAAGGAAACACAAGCTACTTCTCAGCGGTTTGTAGACTACCAGTCATCAAACACGAGTAAAAATAAACCGAGCACACCTTATTCAGTTAAGCGAGTTCATCACAGTGATTAGCAAAGTTTTAGCATTTATTTAAAGAGTAACCAACTATCATTATGCTCAACCAATTCGATGATACTCAAGTATAAACTTTGTACTAACAATCAATGAATTAGATTCCAAAATTTTATTTGTGAAAAACTATTCTAATCAGCCCTGAAAATTGAATTTAATTTCTGAAATCCCAGACACAGAAAAGAGTCAACTTTCCAATTAATATTGAATTCAGTTTTAAATGCACCTTTTGAGCAAGTTAAAAAGAGATTTAGCCCTGGATCCTTAAATAAAGTTTGTAGCTTAGACTTTATACTACAACTTTAATTTAGAGGTCAACACCAAAAAGTGAAGAAAACATGTACTCGCATTTAAAGCCATTTAGCAATATGATAAAAACTCAAACAACATTTTCATCACATGTGGGCACATTTTAGCAAAATTATCAATACAGACCCTACACCATATTTAATTTTAAAACATTCTAAGCCATTTTTGAGATTATTTATCAAACATATATGTTGCACACATAGTCCTTACATTATCACATGCTTATGATATTATGCATAATGATGCTTATGCTTTATGAAATGCAATGCAAAACATGATTAACACCTAGGGTGTTACAGCTGGTCTACGGCAAGACCTGTCATTTGCCAATAGAGCTCGAGTTCAAAGCTCATTGGGCAATCAAGAAATGGAATATGGATCTCGAGGCTGCTGGAACAAAAAGAAAGACGCAACTCTCAGAACTAGATGAATAGCGAGAAAAAGCATATCATAACTCGAAGATCTATAAAGAGAGAACTAAAAGGTGGCATAATAAGCGAATCAAGAAGAAAAGCTTCAATCCTGGAGATAAGGTACTATTATTCAACTCCAAAGTGAGATTATTCAGACATGAAAAGCTACGAAGCAAATGGGAAGGGCCATTCACGGTGGTAAATTCATCATCACATGGGGCAGTGACACTTCAAAACCACGAAGGTACGTTATTCAAGGTAAATGGCCAACGTTGTGAAGTTTGTTCCGTTAGGGTTCTGAATATTCGGCCGTGATCCATATCCGCCGCCGCTTTATCGCGATAGATGCTCGGGATAGATTAGGATGGAATGACCCCTACCCCAAGGAACCAGGACTATATAAACAAGCCCTTGGGGTCATTCTTCCCTCATCCCAAGAGCTCTCCTCTCTTAGCGCTAGCAAGGAAGCTCTCCAATCTCTCCATCTCTCACCAAATGGCCAACCCAAACCTTCCCTACACCGTTGAAGAGCCGGAGGAGGTCCTCCCACTAGCGATCATCCCGCCAAAGCAGCTAGCGGTGGTGCCACCGAAGGTGATCGTCCCGGTGCCATCGAAGGAGGTCGTTCGAGCTTGACCTCATGGAGCTCCACTGGAGGAGGCGCGCTTCGCTCAAGCCATCAGGAGGCCGACCATTGCGCCTCCAGCCCCTCGGCCGCTTCTCGGAGATAAGCCTCGCCCGCTCGGTCGACCTAGCATCTCTCTCCCCCCCAGGGCACCAAGTTACTATCCGCAAGAGAGGGGAGAGGCTGTTGGGTGTCACCACCAAGTTTGGGGTGGTTCTTGGAGCCGGCACACCACGTAGAAGGAGCGAATGACTCGGATGGTGTACGGGTGGATCCAAGCAAGGTCAAATTCCATCCACCACCAAGAGCCAACCCGGAGCCGCCGAAGAAGAAAGCTAGAGCTGCACCAGTCCCTCGTCAACCACAACTTAACCTAGCCACGCTGGAGACTAGGATAGATCTGCAGGGCCGTACGCTGTCGGAAGTGCTCAACACCCTGACCACGGCTATGCAACGCATAGCTAATCTAGAGCTAAAACAGGAGGAGATGCGTCTCAAGAATAAGGCGCTGAAGGCTAGGGTTGAGGAGCTGGAAAAGAAGGAATAGAGATAGAGATGTATAGGCACACGTGTAACACCCCTGGTGTTACGCACTTAACCTCTTGCTAAACCATCTCATGAGCATCATGATTTTGTGCTAATGCATGTGTTGAAGTGCGTAGTTGATTGTTTGCTATCCGAGAATGTCAATAAAATTATTAAAGGAAAGCTAGTTCTTTTGCTCTTTATATCACTTAAGGTTAAAGATCAATTTTTATTGAGTAAAATTTATATAGAACAAGTATGTGACACCTAAATAAAAATTAAAGTATGAACTTTGTAGGTTGCAATGCAATTTGTGTCACTGCAAAATAATTGGGTTAACTAGATTTTCTTGTAGCTCGAAAATGCAATTTGGAAATGGAATTCAGTTCTTCACTTGAATTTACAAGGTCGCAACAGTCGACAACGCCATGTTGGCATTCCATTTCTACAAAAAATTTAGTTAAGAAGTTATAGTATGTTTTGGCTCGGTTTAGTAGCCCAATGAACCTTCTTTTGAGTAGTTAGATTGTTGGGTCAGGTATCTAGCTAGTTCGCGCCGAAAACCTTGCCCCGAAGGCTTTAAAACTTCACTGTTCGACCTGGTTCACGCTTTGGCCGAGCTCAGCAACGTCGCTGACAAGGACGAGTTGGTAGGCCCACGGTTTCTTCCCTGGTTGAGCACAGTCCGAGTAGGTTGTCCTTTTTAGTATTCTTAAGTGCTCTCTTGAGCCTTGTCGAGTTGGTTTGGTCGTAGCTGAGCTTGATTGGTCTCGGCCAACGCTTTAAAAAGCGTGCACAGCACCGGGTTCGTCGGTTCGGTTCGTGGCGCTCACGCGTCCCACGATGCGGCGTCGTCGCCTTGGGCACGTCGCGGCTGATTCGCGCCGCGTGCGAGGCTGGTGCGGTCGCCGCCTTGAGCTGTGGCCAGGTGGCGCTTTTGTGGGCTTCTCTGCCCGGCTGGCTCTCTAGCCCACTCGCTGGCCGAGCCGACCGCCGCCAGCGTCCGACGAGCGTCGTGGCTGCTCGCGACGCCAATTGCCTAGTCGCCCGACGCTAGCCGGTTCCCCATCTGCGCTGGACTGCCGCCGGCGCTGCTGCGCCTCACGCTGCGTCTTCGTCGCGTCGATCCGGGCGATTGGGGTATCAACGCCCGGCTGCCGCTTGCGTCGCGTCCATTGCGATCGCGTCGCATCGCGGTCGCCGACCACCTTTCATTGTCGCCTTGCCATTATGGCACTGCGGCGGACGGCGATGCCTCCCAACTCCTCCCCTTGTCGCACGCTTTCCTCGAGTCGTTGGGCCCGAGTCGTGCGCGAGTGCAGACCGACTAAGTAGGGACGAGCCGAGCTCTCCCCTCGTCTCCCCCCACCGCCATGATCCCTTGGAGGCGCCATTAAATTCAAAGCGAGGGAGAGGTCATCTCAAATCAATTCCTCGCGTCTAGTACTCCGCCATCAAGTCCTTGAGCTGTCCAACCCCACGCCTCCTTGATTGGTGCCATGCCAAGCTCCAATTCGGAGTTTTCCTCGTCGTCGGACCATGAAAGGCCGAGAGCGCCTCATCCGAAACCATCACTTCCTCAGAGCCTCAAAACCCAATTGGATGGCATCCATAGCTTCGCCTCAACCTCCTTCCCACCCTGTGCCTCTTCGTTGAAACTCTATCGCCACCCTTGGGCCGCTGGCACGGTCGTGCCGGCCGCGGTGAGCCGCCATGCTCCCTGTTCGCACGCGGCCAGCCTTCCTCGGCCTTCCTCCACCCCAACCGACGTCACCTCTCGTGTTCGGGGTAAGACCCCAGTGCCCAAGCACCTTTTCCCTCCGACTTCCGCGGCTCGGGTTCGTCGGAACGGCTCACGCCGTCGCCATGGACAACCAGCGGTCGCGCCCGCCACCGTGGCGATTATGTCACGCGGCTCCTCTTGCCTTGAAAGCGCCGCCTAGGCTTGCGCGCGATATATATATGGGTTGTAGGTCACCTCGTGGCCGCCGGCAAGGTCCCGACCGGGTGGCCGAGCCACCGCATGCCCTTCTGCGCCGGCGCCGTGCCGTCTTGCACCGCCGGGGCTAGCCCGTGGCGAAGATAGGTTGTTACAGGGTGTTAGATGCGAAGTATGAGTCTGTTAGAATAGTGTCAATAGTTCTGCGCGAATAGTTAGAATATCAGGGTGTTTTCTGCAAAAGCGCCAGAGCGCGCGTGGGTCTCCCCTGCATGGGCCGCCTTGCGCGTTGGGCCGCGCCCGAGTGGGCCGCTCTGGGCCGTTTGGCCGTTTTCCTTTTCTGGAGTTTTGAAATAGCTTTTCTAATTAGTTTTTGAACTGGATCTTGTAAAATCAATAGTAAATCGTATAAGTGTCCAAAAATTATGAAACCAATTTTGTTAGATTCATAAAATCATGATCTATCCTCTGGTGTAATTGGTTCATGCAGTTGTGTGATGTTCCTAGGTTGCATTTATTTATCCTTGAACGCTCTTCGTTATTAGAATTATTTAGATAATGAATTTTTGTTGCAAATCGGTAATCGTTGTGACCATGAAATTCATGCAAAGAGCCTTTGCGATGCTATTACATGCTTACTTGTAATTATGGTGGCCCTTAATTAGCTAGTTTGATAAGGTAGCAAAAATACCTTAGTTGGAACATATTAAAAAGACTAGGAAGTGATTATAAAATCATCGCTTGACACGGAACGTTACTTTGTGAGAGTGACACCTAATTAATCATGTTAGCCATTAGAGTTAGCTGTTAGTATAGTTGTACGTGTTATATTTTAGGAGTTGTTGTTGCCTTATATTGATTGCGTCATTTTCGCATCGCATCGTTGCATATCATAATAGGAACGATGATGGGTCGATGTAACCGAAGGACTCGGTGTTTTTCGCGAAGGACGGCGTCATGGTGGTCATGTCTTGAAGATTGGAATACTAACTTTGGTTATGTGCTTTTACCCGTGCAAGCCCCTGTTCATAACCCCTACTATTCTCGCACTTATTATTATATATGTTGCATTAAGTTTTGAGGAGTTGAATGAAACCCACCTGCATAAATATCCTTATCCTTTGAGTCTTACTAGTATGACAGGACCGTATAGGTTTGCTATGCTGTAGGTTGCCGGTAGAAGTCGAGTGATCCGGTCACTCGCGAGAGATAGGGTTATTGTTAATACTATCATGTTACTATCATATTGATTATATATGGATAATAAATGGAGACCGGGCGGGATGGTATCATGGACCGTGGATGGGCGTTGGGTTTGTTGGGCAACAGAGCGAGGCTCTGGTTGCGTTTTTGTCCCGCCTGAGTCAGTTAAGGACCGATCGTTGCTAAAGGGTTGAAGGTTAAGTCACAGATCTCCTTATCCCGAACACATACTTGTGTATGGGCGCTCGGAAGGCTTGCTCTCTCTTGTCTTGGGTTCCGGCTTCATCCGGACCGGCTGTTCAGGGTGGTGTATACGTGTGTTTTCTTTTTGGGTTGGAGGTCCTTGCACCACATTACGGCTAGGCCGGGAATGTCGGGGGCTTGGAGTCCCAGTTGGACGGGGACACGGCCCCTGGCGCGAGAGAAAGCAAGTTGTTCTTGTGCGTGTCTAGGATGCGGATGAGGAGTGTGTTTTGGGGTACCCAGCTGGGCACATTGATTCGCGAATCGCCGTTCTTGAACGGTAACGACGAGGACCTTATTCTGGCATCGTAGTAAGAAACGGAAGATGAAAGATGGATAAAAGAGATTCTGATTGCTCACCACTTGCTTGAAAGTAGTTCAGGTGCTCACCTAGAATGGTTAGCTAATGAATTAATCATGGCTACTAAAATTGAACATAAGGATGCACTCTTTAGTAATGCTTTCCTGCAAATATAAACCCAGCAAGCCAAACAGCCTTGTATATTCCTTGGAGTCATTTTATTCCTCCCAATCGGGTAAGTCTTGCTTTGAGTACAATTGAGTACTCGGGGTTTTATTCCCACATTGCGGTGTAACAATGTGGATGCTAGCTATTGACTCTTGTGTGGGAATACCTCTGGTGGGCTCAAATGAGGAATTCCAATTACGCTACGATAGTAGTTTATTTTCAACTTCACCAAAGGATTTTATAAAGAAAAGTTCTATAATGTTATCATCATGTTAAATGGTTAGTCATGAATTGAATAAATGTTTATTTTCGCTGCAATAATGATCAAGGGTATAAGATACATCAGTTAAGTTTAAAATGAATCAACTTTCATTTTGCTACACTGTATTTATCCTTTCCGCTGTTATATTTAATACTCTGATCAAATGTAAACATGTGATGTAAGAAATGTAAGATTGTTGTAAGCTTTATTCCCTTATTTGTGATCCTAAGGAAAACTGTGGATTTTCGAGTTCTCCCGTTGGGTGTGCTCGGCGTAATCGATTAAATTAGTGCGCTCCCTTGGGTACTTAGTGTCTAATGGAAGACAAGTACTCTTGTGAGTGTATTAATTTAGGCGGTTACTCCCCAGTGTGGTATCGAGCATAAATGAGCGGATAAAGCTACGCGAACCCTTTTCAAAATTAAAATTTGACAACAAGTTCTTCTTAAAAAGTTAGGGCGTTTACATGCGAAGTTATATAAGTAGCCCTATTACTATGGTTATGTATCTAGGATAGATGGCACTCTGCTGACTTAGATAGACTTAATTCTATCTTCTGCAGGTACACTAACTCTCGAGCATAGTTCGATAGTAATCGACTAGTTATAGAGAACGAACGATGTGCCAAAAATCGGAGAACGGCTGCTCTATATGTGGCAGCAGGGTGAGGACGGATAGGACGTGCATTTATGCATATCCTGTTTGTGCAATTGTTGTGTTAGTTAGAGTGTGTTGACCTCCCGTAAATCTAGTTAGACCAAGGTTAAATCTTTCGTCTATCCTCTTCTCAAAACTCTAAGGTCAGTGTCGTGTAAATTAGGTGCAGCATGGTTAGGAATCCTATGGCCTTCGTTCCATCGTCCTGTTCACCGTCGCTGTGCCGCATTTAAATCGCTGGGTCACATCTAGTTTGTTTGCACGCTTTCTTTCTCCCTCTTCTCTGCGCTCGTGTCGGTCCTTCGCTTCCACCTCGGTGCTCGAGCCCGACACCCGCGCATGGCCTCGGTCATTCACTCATTTCACGTCGCGTGAATTCTGCTGATCCCTCGAACGTGATGTCACAGCCATGCCTTTAAAGCCACTGATGCCGGCACATCGAGCCTCGACCCATCTGTCGACCCGTCCTTACCACCACTATAGCCACCCATGGTGTCTTCCCATTTTTCACTACGGTCTTGCCATAGACCGGTCAAGCTTCTCAGAGAAGCCTTGCCCTGGGCCTCTACAAAAAGAGAGTCACCCCGGTTGTTTTCACCACACCCCACACTTGCTAAACATTTTCCCCAACCGTTCCTGAGCAAAAACCAATGGCCTCACAAGAGCCACCATGCCCTTGCCTTCTACCCACCAACCCTCCTAGCCGGCCCGGGGCGACGGGAGTAGTTTGGACCAAAGCGGCACTGCCGGGTGTAGAGGGATTTCCCAAGCTTCGTATACCACCGCACGTAGGCCGGGGATCCGAGGCCGTCCCCTTTACGAGGGCTATGAGTGCTTACAAAGATGGCATTGAGCGGTGCGAGGTTACCGCCTACATTGGGAAAAGTGACAACTTTCCCGGGTGTAGATGAATGGAGCGCCACCACCACCGGTTTTCGCTTTCCGGACACCTATCGCCAGAGCCCACAAGGCACCGAGGATCCCGTGCCGGATCCATGCGGATGCTCTCGCCCGCTTCACCTATGAGGTTCTTTCCGCCTTCGACCGGACTCTCCATTCCGAGAACCCGCATGGAGGCTCTGCGTGGACGTCCCCCGCAGTGCGGTCGATCCCACCGTGGTGTCCCCGCCACGTATTTGTTGGCCCCGATGAGCACCACGAGCAGCTTTGCCTCCGAGCCGAGGAAGTGCATCACCCGTGCCGAGGAGACCGAGCTCTTCATCCGGAAGCTCCATGTGAGCCTTGCCATGACACGTGCTCAAGCTGCCACCGCCGAGCCGTGGAGACCGTCACCGCCCGAGCCCCGCGGGAGGCGGACGACCGCTACGCCGAAGCGGATGAGGGATGCCTACTTCGCCGCCGAGATCAGCGGAGGGCTCCTCGCTCCGGATGGGCAACAACCCCGGATCTTGGAGGGGATACCCGCCTATCCCGTGGAGCGGGTGAGGAATGTGGCAAAGACCCGCCGCCCGCCACCTACTCCCTGTGGAAGACTCGAGGTTGAGTCTCCTCTTCCTTGCACGCAGCCCAACCCCGCCGCCGAAGAGCCTCGGGAGAACGTACGTGAAGCCCTCTGCCTCGACGATGTAGACTAGTTGCCCGTGGTGATGTGCCTTGGTTCTGCAGCACGAGTCCTTGCCTTCTCCAGATGTTGTATCCTCGTTGTATCTCGAAGCAGTGTGTTTGCCTTGCAGTCTAGTGACGTTGTGTGTTGTCCCCTGAAATGATTTATCGCCTTTCTGCGGTGGTTATGTTGTGCGTGATTAATGTCTTGCTAACGCGATTAATCAAGAGGGTTAAGTAGTCACTTTAGTCTGGAAGCGGTATAACCTTTTGGTACAGTTTTAGAACTATGTGAGACGACCCTTGCCACCCTCCTTCTCTGCAAAAAAAAAAAAAACCCTCGATTCTCGCCCTCGCAACCGTACCGGACCCCCCCCTCTTTTCTTTTTCCTCAATCGTTCACGCGCCTCCACGTGGCGCTGTCTTCACCGTCTCTTTTCCCCGCTCAGGCTTGAGTGCAGGCGCACCATGGCCGCAGGCCGCCCCACCCCGGACCCACCGCCGTTCCCCTCCCACTCAACCTCATCGCCTTCGTGCGCCGCACAACACCACCACTCGCCCTCCTCGCCGAGCTATAAACGCGACCTCGAGTCTCTCCCTTCGCCACCCAACTTCCCAAATCCTCAGCGCAAAAATCGTTGCGCACCTCTCTTCCCGCTGATAAAGCTTGGCTCAATCCAGAGAGGAGCTAATCTAGAGAGAAGGGATTTCCAGTCCAGTGCTACGAGTCAAGCCTAGCCCGGGGAATCAGATCGTCGGAGACCACCAAATGCGTTGACGAAGCGGAGGATCTGATTTCCATCCCCGTGAGGTTGAATCTAGCCTCGAGCTCAAGATGATTGAGTTCCCGCCGACTGTTTCTGGATTTGTTGGATGTACGCCATGTTTTGGATTATCATTATCTTGTTGTTTTTCCATTGTCCTCGCTCTAGCCCGGCTGGCCGGATTGAGTGGTTAGGTGTGTTGAATTGCTTTGATCATGTAATCTCTCTCGGTTGTTTTAGTTCTATGCAATGTAATCGTGTTTTCCTCGTTCTCTTTCCCTGCTTTGAATCTCGGGACGAGATTCTTTTTAAGGGGGTAGGATGTAACACCCCTGGTGTTACGCACTTAACCTCTTGCTAAACCATCTCATGAGCATCATGATTTTGTGCTAATGCATGTGTTGAAGTGCGTAGTTGATTGTTTGCTATCCGAGAATGTCAATAAAATTATTAAAGGAAAGCTAGTTCTTTTGCTCTTTATATCACTTAAGGTTAAAGATCAATTTTTATTGAGTAAAATTTATATAGAACAAGTATGTGACACCTAAATAAAAATTAAAGTATGAACTTTGTAGGTTGCAATGCAATTTGTGTCACTGCAAAATAATTGGGTTAACTAGATTTTCTTGTAGCTCGAAAATGCAATTTGGAAATGGAATTCAGTTCTTCACTTGGAATTTACAAGGCTGCAACAGGCTGACACTGCCATGTTGGCATTCCATTTCTGCAAAATTTAGTTAAGAAGTTATAGTATGTTTTGGCTCGCTTTAGTAGCCCAATGAACCTTCTTTTGAGTAGTTAGATTGTTGGGTCGGGTATCTAGCTAGTTCGCCGAAAACCTTGCCCCCGAAGGCTTTAAAACTTCACCTGTTCGACTGGTTCACGCTTTGGCCGAGCTCGGCTCAACGTCGCCGACAAGCACGAGTTGGTAGGCCCACGGTTTCTTCCCCGGTTGAGCACAGTCCGAGTAGGTTGTCCTTTTAGTATTCTTAAGTGCTCTCTTGAGCCTTGTCGAAGTTGGTTTGGTCGTAGGCGAGCTTGATTGGTCTCGCCAACGCTTTAAAAGCGTGCACAAAGACCGGGTTCGTCGGTTCGGTTCGTGGCGCGCTCACCGCGTCCACGGTACGGCGTCGCCGCCTTTGGGCACGTCGCCAAGGCGCTGGCGCCCGGCCGGGTGCGGTCGCCGCTTTGAGCTGTGGCCGCGGTGGCGCTTTGTGGGCTAGCCGCCCCGCTGTTGGCCACTCGCTCGCTGAGCCGACCGCCGCCGCCAGCGTCGACGAGTCGTGGCTGCTCGCGACGCTGTTGCCTAGTCGCCGCACCGCTAGCCGGTTCCCATCAAGGCTGGATCGCCGCCGCTGCTTGCGGCTAACTGCGCCTCACGTCAGCGTCTTCGCCGCGTCGATCCGGGCGATCAACGCCGCGCCGCCGCTTGCGTCGCGTCCCGCTGCGCGCGTCGCATCGCGTCGCCCCTCGCTCACTGCCGCCTTGCCATTATGGCACTGCGGCCGGACGAGCAGTGCCTCCCAACTCCTCCCTTGTGCGCACGCTTTCCTCGAGTCGTTGGGCCCGAGTCGTGCGCGAGTACAGCCAGCTAAGTAGGGACGAGCCGAGCTCTCCCTGTTCTCCCCTGCCGCCATGATCCCTTGGAGGCGCCATTAAATTCAGGCAGGGAGAGGTCATCTCAAATCAATTCCTCGCGTCTAGTACTCCGCCATCAAGTCCTTGAGCTGTCCAACCCCACGCCTCCTTGATTGGTGCCATGCCAAGCTCCAATTCGGAGTTTTCCTCGTCGTCGGACCATGAAAGGCCGAGAGCGCCTCATCCGAAACCATCACTTCCTCAGAGCCTCAAAACCCAATTGGATGGCATCCATAGCTTCGCCTCAACCTCCTTCCCACCCCAAACCTCTTCGTTTGAAACTCTATCGCCACCCTTGGGCCGCACGCGTCGTGCCGGCCGCGGTGAGCCGCCATGCTCCCCTGCTTGCACGCACGGCCAGCCTTCCTCGGCCTTCCTCCACCCCAACCGACGTCACCTGTGTTCGGGGTAAGACCCTGGTGCCCAAGCACCTTTTCCCTCCGACTTCCGCGGCTCTGGTTCGTCGGAACGGCTACGCCGTCGCCATGGACAGCCTTGATCGCGCCCGCCACCGCGTGGCCGCTTATGTCACGCGGCTCCTCTTTGCTTGAAAGCGCCGCCTAGGCTTGCGCCGATGATATAGATATGGGTTGTAGGTCACCTGCGTGGCCGCCGGCAAGGTCCCGACTGGGTGGCCGAGCCACCGCATGCCAGCTTCTGCGCCCGCCGCGCCCGCGCGCCACCGCCGAGGGCTAGCCCGTGGCGAAGATAGGTTGTTACAGGGTGTTAGATGCGAAGTATGAGTCTGTTAGAATAGTGCCAATAGTTCTGCGCGAATAGTTAGAATATCAGGGTGTTTTTCTCGCAAAAGCGCCCGAGCGGTCTGGTCCCCTGCGCATGGGCCGCCTTGCGCGCGTTGGGCCGCGCCCGAGTGGGCCGCTTCCGGGGCGCTTTTGGCCGTTTTCCTTTTCTCGAGTTTTGAAATAGCTTTTCTAATTAGTTTTTGAACCGGATCTTGTAAAATCAATAGTAAATCGTATAAGTGTCCAAAAATTATGAAACCAATTTTGTTAGATTCATAAAATCATGATCTATCCCCTGGTGTAATTGGTTCATGCAGTTGTGTGATGTTCCTAGGTTGCATTTATTTATCCTTGAACGCTCTTCTTCGTTATTAGAATTATTTAGATAATGAATTTTTGTTGCAAATCGGTAATCGTTGTGACCATGAAATTCATGCAAGAGCCTTTGCGATGCTATTACATGCTTACTGTAATTATGGTAGCCCTTAATTAGCTAGTTTGATAAGGTAGCAAAAATACCTTAGTTGGAACATATTAAAAAGACTAGGAAGTGATTATAAAATCATCGCTTGACACGGAACGTTACTTTGTGAGAGTGACACCTAATTAATCATGTTAGCCATTAGAGTTAGCTGTTAGTATAGTTGTACGTGTTATATTTTAGGAGTTGTTGTTGCCTTATATTGATTGCGTCATTTTCGCATCGCATCGTTGCATATCATAATAGGAACGATGATGGGTCGATGTAACCGGGCGGACTCGGTGTTTTTTTTCGCGAAGGACGGCGTCATGGTGGTCATGTCTTGAAGATTGGAATACTAACTTTGGTTATGTGCTTTTACCCGTGCAAGCCCCTGTTCATAACCCCTACTATTCTGCACTTATTATTATATATGTTTCATTAAGTTTTGAGGAGTTGAATGAAACCCACCGCATAAATATCCTTATCCTTTGAGTCTTACTAGTATGACAGACCGTATAGGTTTGCTATCTTTAGGTTGCTTGGTAGAAGTCGAAAGTGATTCCGGTCACTTTCGCGAGAGATAGGGTTATTGTTAATACTATCATGTTACTATCATATTGATTATATATGGATAATAAATGGAGACCGGGCGGGATGGTATCATGGACCGTGGATGGGCGTTGGGTTTGTTGGGCAAATGAGCGAGGCTCGTTTGGGCGTTTTTGTCCCGCCTCGAGTCGATTAAGGACCGATCGTTGCTAAAGGGTTGAAGGTTAAGTCACGAGATCTCCTTATCCCGAACACATACTTGTGTATGGGCGCCGGAAGGCTTGCTCTCTCTTGTCTTGGGTTCCGGCTTCATCCGGACCGGCCGCTCGTGGTGGTGTATACGTGTGTTTTCTTTTTTTTGGGTTGGAGGTCCTTGCACCACATTACGGCTAGGCCGGGAATGTCGGGGGCTTGAGTCCCAGCTTGGACGGGACACAGAGAGCCCCGGCGGGAGAGAAAGCAAGTTGTTCTTGTCTGTGTCTAGGATGCATGAGGAGGAGTGTGTTTTGGGGTACCCAACCGGGCACATTGATTCGCGAATCGCCGTTCTTGAACGGTAACGACGAGGACCTTATTCTGGCATCGTAGTAAGAAACGGAAGATGAAAGATGGATAAAAGAGATTCTGATTGCTCACCACTTACTTGAAAGTAGTTCAGGTGCTCACCTAGAATGGTTAGCTAATGAATTAATCATGGCTACTAAAATTGAACATAAGGATGCACTTTGTTAGTAATGCTTTCCCCGCAAATATAAACCCAGCAAGCCAAACAGCCTTGTATATTCCTTGGAGTCATTTTATTCCTCCTGTCGGGTAAGTCTTGCTGAGTACAATTGAGTACTCAGGGTTTTATTCCCACTGTTGCAGGTAACAGGTGGATGCTAGCTGTTGACTCTTGTGTGGGAATACCTCCTGGTGGGCTCAGCGAGGAATTCCAATTACGCTACGATAGTAGTTTATTTTCAACTTCACCAAAGGATTTTATAAAGAAAAGTTGTATAATGTTATCATCATGTTAAATGGTTAGTCATGAATTGAATAAATGTTTATTTTCGCTGCAATAATGATCAAGGGTATAAGATACATCGGTTAAGTTTAAAATGAATCAACTTTTATTTTGCTACACTCAGATTTATCCTTTCCGCTGTTATATTTAATACTCGATCAAATGTAAACATGTGATGTAAGAAATGTAAGATTGTTGTAAGCTTTATTCCCTTATTTGTGATCCCGAGGAAAACTGTGGATTTTCGAAGTTCTCCCGTTGGGTGTGCTCGACAGAATCGATTAAATTAGTGCGCTCCCTTGGGTACTTAGTGTCTAATGGAAGACAAGTACTCTTGTGAGTGTATTAATTTAGACGGTTCTGCCACAACACGTGAGAGTCAGTTCATTAGTTTGCTTAATTAGTTCATTAGTTAGTTTGTTAGTTTGATTAGTTAATTCCTTCATTCATTCATTGTGTAATAAATGTGCCTCATTTATGATAAAAAGTCAAGTTTTAGAGTCATCATCTCTCTCTAGATATATGTTTTGTTTTTGTCTCCACCTTGTTGTGCATAAAAGGAAACAGAAACGAGTGTGGGGGGAGACAACCAAGAAAAAACACGTAAGAACATCTACAGGAGCCGTGCACGCACTCTAAAAGCACTCTCATTTATTAAACAACTGAGCTTAATGTCCTTTAATGAAACATGATTACACCTCAAGGATGAGTGGCTTAGTCATAACTTAAGGCAAGAATCACATAAATTCATCTTCTCGACACTTGCAAATGTTGGGGAACTCTTTATAGGAACCCCAATGCTTCTTAAGTTGTTGACAAGTATGAGATAGTAAAACATAAAAACCTAAATTTCTCTGCCTGATTATTGGAGCATTATTTCAAAAACACAAAAACAATAGCTAAGCTACTCCTCTATGGTTTTAAAATACCTATAGAGCCATACATGATCATAACTTGCTACATAAGTTACTTATCTTGCACTGAGCTCTGTCAGCTTTTGAGACCCGTGTTGTAGAGACTTATCATGCTCTCAAGATCAAGATCCACTTACACTCCATATATGCACTATCCCTACACTGGGGGTAGGCGCAGCTTTTCCATCCACATAGAAAATGTGCTGCTCTTACACTGAGAGTACGCACCCAAAAAGATCTTTGGTAGGACTATGTTTATCTATGCTCTAACATTATCGAAAAATCTCTGCCTTGCACAAAGTTTTTGTACAGGATGACATAGGCTATACAAAAAAAAAAGGAGAGTTAAAAAAAAAAAAATGGACAAGGGTCCAAATGTTAAAAAGAACAAAAGGCACAAAGATGCCTAACTCTCAAGAAAAAATTCAAGATAGCCCATTGTCTCCAAGCACTCCAATTTAAGCAAGAGAGATATATCCTTCGAAGAGTATGAGCATAAGTAGAACATGATAGCCACCATATATTCCACACACATGCACATCTTGATCTAAGAGTATGACATTTCTCTCCTTGGGACTCTTACTGCTGGCTCAAGAACGTGTAAGGTAAGTATACTATTCCTTGCCAAACCTTCAAACTCCAAATAAGCCTATTAGAGGTAGGTTGCATGGAAGGGCAACACTCATTCATGCCTAAATGAGATCCACAAATACCACATAAATCAGTGATTTGAGAGTACCACATTGAGGAGCAGGTAAGCTACATATTTCAAAAATCTTACAAAAAAAAAAATCCAATGTTCCTAGCAAATAAAATAAAGGTAATCTGTTTGATCGTTCTACTTTTCAACTTCTCAAAGTTATTTGGTAGACACTTTTGAATCTCACAAAGGCAGAATCATCGAGGAATGAGCATAAGTTGATCTCTTCGTCCTAAAGCTATGTTCGATCCAATCTTTTCTCGAGGACGAGTAAAAGCCTAAGTGTGGGGGTGTTGTTGACGGTCCTTAATGATCAAATCCAATCGTCAACTAATCTTCCAAAATGATATAAAACCAATCCATCTACCTAGAGTAGGGCTTTAACTAACGAATTCCACGAGTTTTGGTGAATCAATGGTTTTGCGGTGTAAATGCCGGAAAAAGACACACTTTTGAGCTACACCGCAACATAGAATGCCGTAATGAACGCCACGGCAACACAGAACATTCCGTAAGAGACGAAAGGTACCACACCGAGCCGGGGGCCCGGGGCGCCAGGCCGCATCGGCCGGGTCCGGCCCCCCGACCGGCCGGTCTGGGGCAGGCCCCGGTTGCGCCCCGGTTCGCTCGGTTTATTCCACCGCCTTTGAGGAACGATCTCCACCATCCGTCAAGGTCGGTTTGATCCAAGGGCTCACGTTGATTCGCCAGGGCTATAAAAGGAGAGGCACACCCCCCCCAGAGGAGAATCCAAGAGAAGAAGAGAAGAGCTTTAGCTAGAAAACCTAATTAGGATTCTCGGAGGTGTCCCTTGAATGGATGACCTCTCGAGTTAGCATTCCAAGAGAGAGCTAGTTCTATACCTCTAGAAGCTAGTTCTTCGAGGGAGAGAAATAGAGTTTAAAGAGAAAGTTTTGAGGAGTATCGGCCTGTCGGTGCTACCTCTACGGCTTGTATCTGAGACTACTTTGGAGTCAACTTCTGTGTTCAAGTAAGTAATATTGTTTATTCTGTTTTGCTAGTTTACGACTCTTTTTGAGTACTTTAATCCTTGTAGCTCTTGGGTTAAAGTAGTAATCGTAGTGTAAGCGTGGTGCTTAGACTCCGTTGCTCGTAGATGTACCCTACTATCCGGATTTGGTGGTAGCTCGCGGAGGTGACTTATAGCTCCGTTGAATCTTACTTATTCCACTATCCCGTTAGTAGGCCTAGCAGGAGAATAGTTGGTAGTTAAGTATAGTTCTGTCTGTGCTTATCCTATCCAACTCCCTAGTGAAACATTTTAATCATAATTTGCTTGAGCCTGAACTAGAAACCCTAGTTGTCCCCTCTATATCCCTACCTTCTACAGCCTTGTTTGCTACTCAGTTGGTTAAATGTAGTTTAGAAAACCCTCACACATCTTCCTTTGGGTTCGATATTAAAACTGGGTATACTTATCTGGTGAAGTGCTACAACGTATCCGTGCGCTTGCGGAATTATTCAGTAGGCATTAGCAGATACCAACGAGGGGTTTGCTCAAGATTTTTGTTTGTAGGGCGTGAGGGGTTTTTTGAATTTTGATTTTATGTAAGGCGTGTGGTTTGGATCGAGGCAAGGGAAGTGAAGAGATCGGCAACATTAACTCATACGCATGGAACCCGAAGCGTTTGCATGCAAAACGCCGTTAAAAATAGATGCGACGCGTGCATGTTCTGTGTCTTTGGCGGCTTCTTGTTTCCGCCGGTGCGCGATGGATGGAAACGACCTCCGCCGGCATGGCGCTCGTCCGTGGAGTCAATTATGTGCCGATTCCGAAGAGGAGGACTCACTCGACGACGGAGGCGCGGCGCCGGCCATGCTCAACGCGGCCATGAAGCTCGGCGAGGCCATGGAGTGCAGCCGAGGCTCGGAAAGGGGGAGGACCCGGGGCCGATGAAGGCAGCGCGCCACGGGCTTCGGCAAGGCCGCCCAAGTCGACGAGTCCCAAGGTGCGTTCGACGACGATGAGCTGCCGTGGGAGGATGAAGAAGAAGCGCAAGCTCTTCTCGCTCCTCGCATCGACACCCACGGACGTCTTCATGTCGACTTCCGCAAGCATAAAGCTTTCATGATCATGGGGCCGCTCTTGATCCCTGCATACTTCAGCGCCTCGGATGGTGACGTCGGTGAAGCCGCGTTTATCATCGACATGATTCACCACGGTTATCACGTTGGTAATCACGTTGATGCTTAAATCGTTTTTTTTCCTAGTGAGAGACGGATGACTATGTTATTGTTTTTCCCGAGATATCAACTGCTATGATTATGTTACTGTTCTTTTCCTGAGATATCGGGTGATTATTTATTTATTTATTTATTTTCCTGCATACTTCTAGATTGAGATAGGACCACACAAGTGAGTTTTTTCAATTAACAAAGACACGAGTACAAACACAAAAGGCACATGCACACGAGTAGTACAAACAAAAGGCACACAGAGCCAATCTAACCAAGAAATTCCATCGCTTCTCGCACAATGGCCGGATCACATGGCAAAGTCTTCGGTAGTTCTCCTAATCTCTCCAAAGCCCCCTTCTTCATGTGAGGAACTTTGTAATGTTGGCCACCCTTTTCTCTCAATATTTCTTGCATGCATGCTTGATAAGATAAGAAAACCCTGTTTGTCAATCCTGCTGGATAATTCTGATAAGCTTGCTCAACCTTCAGCACGATGTCATCAATATCCTTCGGCATGCCTGTCCTCCGAAACATAGCCTGTAAGGCTGCAAACAAGCCAAGATCCAATACATTACAGTCTGGGGAATTTGCAGGTTGACACGTCAAACGGATATCCCACCCATCTGCTTGTGCCACAGCACAAAACTCAGGATCATTGACGTCAATGTGAGTTCTACAATTGTCTTGCTGTATCCATATTGTGTTATGTCGATCCTCAACTGGCCATTTTGCCTTGATGTCTGGCACCACTTTGTCAATAACAAACCTCCTGAAGATCTCCCTGTTTACTGATGTCATTACCTTCGTGATCAAAGTACCATGGGGTCTATTAGGGTTCTTCCTCTTTGCAGGTTCTTTCTCAACAAATGCATGTACTCCAAGCTTTCCATCCCATGTCATGGCATTCTGATCATCATATCTAGGCCGTGCAACTGCAGTCACAAACATCACCTTCTCAATATAATGTTTGCTCTTGCATGTTCGATGAGGCGTTTCCTCACCCGGTGTGCAATAGACCTTCTGATTAGCCTGTGTCCGGTGAAACCACTTTTCGTCCATGTGCACCACATTGTACATGGATTTGAAAACCGGACGATCATGAATTGTGTCTGGTTCTAACATTTTGAGGCAGTACCGAACACGAGCCTTCTTGTTCTCTTCTGTTAGATAGGGTTTGATGGCATTTGAATGCCGTTCAAGTTTCTTCTCCTTGAGACACCTAAAAACTACGCCCGTAGAGACACCAAGTTCCCTTGCTAAATCTACCATTGTTGTGCGATTTTGAAATGGAATATTGCGAATTGATTCTGGCTGGATGTGAACTCTTTTTCGGCCACAATTCTTAACCCTTTTGTTCACAACTGCATGTATGCCACCATGCTTTTGTCCATTATTCCAAATACGCTGCACAGATCTCAAAGACACACCCATGGCCTCAGATACATGCAGTGACAATCCATCTGGCAAATGACCATCTACAGATCCCTCTAGAAGCATTGCGTACACAGCTCTTTTTGTTGCATCACTATACTGCTTCCTCTTGTGGCCAGCACCTAGCACCCAAACAACAATGCAAGCACGTACAATTCTTAAACTAAGCCATGCATACTAAAAAAAGTACGAACTGTTCATGAACTGAAGCAATAGGTATTACACGTTCGACAAAAGGATGTTGGTCATTAAACTAAGCCATGCATACTAAAAAAGGTACGAACTGTTCATGAACTAAAGTAATAAGTATTACACGTTCGACAAAAGGAGGTTGGTCATTACCAGAAACATTCGACTCCGGCAAATCTTCTCCTTCGTCACCGGCAGAAACATTCACGTTCAAGTCAGGCAGCTCGGGCTGCTCGGCTTCATGCCGTTCACCTCCTTCATTAAAAAAAGAAAAAGAAATCGTCTTTTGTTAAACAAACAGATCAACAAAAACGTGAAAGGTACTCAAAAATTAGTAGCAGAAAACAACTCACCTTCTTCGGTCGGTTCCCAGAACAAGTGACTCAAATCAGATAAATCTTCCCAATCATTTGGATTGGGAAGGTAAACCTCGACAGCGTTGTTCCGGTCCATCGAAGCACCTTCTTCGTCATCTTCTTCGACCACAGGATCATTGAGATCAATTCCAAGAACTGGCGCTGGTTCGTTTAGATCAATTTCTAGGTCTCGAGGTGGGTCTGCCATGTCAGAGAACTGGACATGATGAAAGAACTGTGCACACATGTATTTATAGACACGGCAGCTGAGAAGACTAACGTGTACGTACTGGATGGAAGCAGCGCGCGTTTAAGTTTTGGCCAATTCAGTTTAAAAATTGGCGGTCTTTGTTTTTTGGCAACGAGTACACATTTTAGCGATTTCGTGAAACTGGCTTGCGTGGAGCCGGGCGGGCCGCTTGCGGCTTTGCGCGCACCCACCGCGCTTTTTTTCGTTTCACCGCGCGCTCGTACGTAGCAACCGAGGGGTTGTTTGGATGGTGTGGAAAAAGTTCTGCCTGTGTCACATCGAAATGTCGGAGGGATGTCGGAAGGGGATTTTGAATACTAATAAAAAACAAATTACAGAACTCATCAGAAATCATGAGACAAATTTTTAAGTATAATTAATCCGTCATTAGCAAATGTTTACTGTAGCAGCACATTGTCAAATCATGGATTAATTAGGCTTAAAAAGATTCGTCTCGCAAAGTTATCGCAATCTGTGTAATTAGTTATTTTTTTTCGACTACATTTAATACTCCATATATGTGTAACTAAATTCGATGGGACAGGGGCAAAAGTTTTGTCCTGCCCATCCAAACACCCCCTGAAACGCCGCTTTGCATGCAGCCATGCAGACGCCGGCGCGTTATCCCGCGGCACGCGCGGCTCGAAGCCAATAACTGCTCCTCCGTCTTGTTATCAGGATTTCCTTGGTATATGAGATACTACCCCTCACGCCCTATAAACAAAAATGGAGGGAGTAGTCCATAAAGATTCAAACAGGTGAACTAATAGATAAATTAATGGCTAAATTAAAGCTCAACTAATACTAGTTCACTAGTCCACAAAACCTAACTATTTAAACTAGTTGGTAAGAAGAGAAATTTTCTAAATCTCAATTGACAAAAGACAGAAAAAAATGTCAGTTTGTGCTATATACGTGATACCTCGACGAAAATCTCTTCTCTTATACTCAAATTTTGTGAGGACGCTGTTGTAACAAAATAATAAAGTGTTTTAGAGGAGTTTCACATCCAAATTAAAGGTGTTTGTAAGAAAAAGGGTAAAGCGTCGCCTGAGAGATTTGAACTCTCGCGGGGAAACCCCATGTACTTAGCAGGCACACGCCTTAACCACTCGGCCAAAGCGACTACTTTGCAGTAAATGTTTTAAAGGTCATCTAAAGTAAGTTTACTATAACAAAGGCATCACTCAGCCAAGCTCCAGTAAATATTGACGTGTTATTTAAATTATTTATTATTGGGGAAAGAAGTGGAAAAATTTTAACTTTGCAACTGAAGACGTTTAGTTTGTATGTAGCAAATATTGTCCAATCGTGGACTAACTAGACTCAAAAGATTCGCCTCGTGATGTACAAACTAAACTGTGCAATTAGTTTTTTTTACTTACATTTAATGCTCCATGTATGTGGGTAAAAATTTGATGTGATGGAGAAAGAGTGAAAAAAGTTGGAATCTAAGGCCTTGTTCAGTTGGAATGAAAGTTGCAAGTTTTTTCCGCTCTCTCCATCACATCAATTTCTACCCGCATGTATGGAGCACTAAATATAAGTAAAAAAAAATAACTAATTATACAGTTTTAGTTGTAAATCACGAGATGAATCTTTTGAGCCTAATTGGTGCACAATTGGACAATATTTGCCAAATACAAACGAAAGTGCTACAGAAGTTTGAATGAAGTTTTTTGCGAACAGAACCAGGCCTCAAATACGATTTTGACACACATGTCTGGTTCGTTTGAGCCTTTGTTCATTCCCAGGAGTAGACAGACGAACCTGGCTGCTGCCAGTTTGCATAAAAGTGACATGACGACACCGCACGATGCCACGATCAGAACAAAACGCAATATAATGCTGGCCGCCTGGTCCATTGTCTCCTGCATGTACAAGCTACTTATGAAGCAAGCCAATCAGGCAACAACAATGGGCTTGCGAAGCAAGCATGCATGAGCGATTGCTGCTGACTCTCGAGTCTCGACCCTGCCAAGCAGCACTGAGCACTTAGCTTGCTTGGCTTGCAAGAGGCAGCTTAGCTTAGCGGCCTGCTGGAACCGCGTCCGGAGAACCCGGCCGGCCGGCTAGATAGCCGCCGCCACGTGAGCTCACGTTATCCTGTCGTCACTCCGTCCTCCTGTGATGATGAGTTTCAGGTCGCCAACCAGAAATAAAATGACACGAAAGAATGGATCGCGCCCTCTAATCCTAACTTGTCCTATCTTTGAGCTACTACATACCAATATATGCATCATCAGGCAAACGTCAACCTAAGTCCAAGAAACTTTTCAGTTCCGAGGTCTGGTACGGTACAGACAAATATGAGTAGCCTGACGAAGCATCCTAATCAAGCTTCGGTAGTGGAAACAAAACATGTGCAGCAGGCTTGCTTGCGTGCCTAGCTCCTTCCTTCCTTCGCCCACAAGCACCAAAACCGCCCTGATGAGCGATCGATCGATCGACACCACCGCAGCCGAACAAACACAAACACGTATCTGAAATCCCAGCACACACTATCACTTGCGTACAAGCCTTACTTACACGAAAAAACGGGTAGCCATCTTCGTCATCCTCCCCGGCCGGCCCGCTCTATATAAACCGCCGTCCGATGCACTTGACATGACGCATACAAGAACAAGAACTAGCTAGCTGCTTGCACAGTCATCGCCGAGAGCATCATACCACCGCCTTCGATCGCTGAGCATCATACCACCGCCTTCGATCGCCGGCAGCGATCGAGCAATGGGCAACACGGTCCTGGAGGCGACGTCGTCCATGGTGCCACCGGAGCTCGGCGGCGCGCTGGTGAAGGTGGCCGTGTTCGCGGTGGTGCAGGCGCTGGTCTACCTCATCCTGCGCAAGTCGTCCGATGTCTTCGCCCCGGCGGGGAATAAGACGGCGGCGAGGTCCTTCAGCTTCCGCCCCATGCGGAGCATGAGCGTCCGCCGCGTCCTGGCCGCCTTCTCCGACGTCCCCGTCGGCGTCCCGGAGGCGCCGGAGGACGGCGCTAGCGCCGCTGTGCCGTCACCTCCTGCTTCGCCGGTGGATCCCGGTGCTGATGAGCCTGCTGCCAGCTGCTTCATCAAGTGAATTGTTAATCGTCGGCTCGATCCTTCTTTCTTAATTAATTAGGTGCTTTGTTCAATTATATACTCCTAGTAATTTATTTCTGTTATGTACAATAGTACTAAATAAATTGTACTAGTACTACTACGACGACGACTGCTAGTACTTTGAGGTGACGTGTACCGTATGTATGTGTGTATGTACAGCTAGTTTGTGTATTGATCTTGATTTGAATTATTATTACTTGGTTCTTTTTCTAATAATCTAATTATAAACGAGCGTGTTTTCTCCTTGATTTGACTGACGTTTGGATGTTTGCTTAGGCTATCGCACACATCCTACTCTAAATTCATCCTCTAAAAGGAATATTCTATCCTGGTCAGCAAGATTCTTTACTCTATACTGTTTTTCCCCGCACCCATTTATCCTCTATATCTTATCCTCCATCTAGTGGGTCCCACGTGTCATACTCTCTCCCCTCTCTCTCCTCTACTTTTCCTCCCACCGCTCTCTCACCTCTCCCTTCTCCCCACCACGCCTGCCTATTGCCTCCTCGCCAAGCAGGGCGGCCCGAGCTTCAAGCGCTGGTTGTCCCTGTATCGCTGAGGCCGGGCGAAGCGCCTTGGAGGGGCGGGCAGCAGCCGGGGGCCGGGCGAGCGGGGCGGAGCGCCGACGCAGCCGGGGGGCGGCCGAAGCTCGCCGCGAGCTGCCGCCGGCGAGGCCGGGCGAAGCACGCGGGCGAGGCGGCCGGCGAAGCGAGCGAAGCGCGGGGCGGCCGGGCAGCGCTGGCCGGGCGAGCGCGAGGGAGCGCACGTGGGCCGGGCGAGTTTCGCGGCGGGCGGCGGGAGTGCCCCTGGCGCGCTGCCTCGGGCGCGACGGTGGCGGGCGGTGGCGCGCTCGCCGCGAACAAAGCTGCCACGGTCCTTCGACCCGTCTTCGGCGCCGCAGCACTCGCGTCGCCCTTCGCTGCCACGCAGCGCAGGCCGGGGCTCCTCGGCGTGGCGGGCTCCCTGCTCGCTCGCTTGGTGCTTCCTCGGCGGGTGCGGCCAGACGCCTTGCGCAGTGGGCCTTGACTTCGCGCCGCGGCAGCCGAGCGCGCGGGACGGCAACCATGGCCCGGCCGAGCGCTGGGTGGACCTCGAGTGCGCCCCAGCGGCTCAGCGGGGCCTCGCCCCGGCCGGCCTTCTCCCGGCCAAGCGACCCTCCTCGCCCGCGCCCACCGGCCTCCCCTTCTCGCCCCGCCGTGCTCTCCCGCTGACGACGCGGGCCCCACGCCACGCTGGCCGATGGCGGACGCACGGGAAGCCAGCTGGCTTTGGCGGGCGGCGGGGCCTCCCGGGAGGATAGCGCATGCTATCCCGGACGCCGCTGCGGGCGTTCGTCCGGCAAAACGAGCCTCCAGGATGGTTTTGCGGACACGGCTGCAGATAGCCTTTACCCCCCACCAGCTGGGGATTTGAGGCCGAAATCAACAAATGGGCGTCCACTTGCGTAGAAGGTTTGAAAATGGGCCGAGAGCGAAGCCCCGTTGTGGGGCGCTCTCTCTCTCTCTCTCTCTCACGAAAACGGATGACTGGCCGTTGCGCTGTCCCCGTCCCTGAATAATTGCAGAACTCGAAATCCCTAACCCACCTATACCTCTCTGGAGATCGAAGCCCAGTCCAACCGGACACGGGACGAAGGGTAGCCGTGTATTGCTGCATTGCATCCAATGAGCAAGATGGCGCGTCTCACATCCACAACCACACTCGGCTAGTCCATGGCTGGCGTACGCACGAACCACACCAGAATGACCTGCGCTGGTGCAAACCCTGCAGCAGCACATGCCGGCGCCGGCCTACCCTTTTCCTGATTTCCTCCCATGGCCATGGCCCATGGGCAAAAGAAGGTGGAGGCCGAATCGGACATGGCATGCATGGTCCCGCCCGTGCCGTACGTACTAGTATTAGCAGAGGGGAGAGAACATGGTGGCCATGAACTGAAAAGTATGCCGAGGTCAACATCGCACTAGCTAACCAAGCGCCACCGTCTGTGTGTGTCGACAGGACAAACCGGGCCTTTATTCATCCGTCGCTTTCCCAATCCATGATCCATCCCCCGGCCCATCACTGATGGAAACCCGACGGACTCCGCGGCCGCTCGCTCGGCCATTTGCATGCGCCTCCATCTGATCCGACCGACGCCGACGACGCGCGATCGGTGTACGCCCACCGACGGCGGACGAGATCGACCGAGCCGTCGATCGTGCCGACGACGGAGCACGCAGTAGTGTAGTGTAGTGTAGCTCGGGCTCGGCACGATGGAATGGATAGCCGGCGGGCGACGGGCGCCCAGACGTCTTTTTTTTTTTTTTTTTTTTTGACAAGGGGCGCCCAGACGTCGGCGTCGTGCCGCCGGCAAGTCGTCGTACGTGCCGCTCTTGGGAGTTGGGCTGGGTGCCCCCTGGGTCAGCAGCGGCTCTGCCGCCTCTACGTGGCTCACTCAGCCGTGGGCCGCACCAGACCGAATTGAACCAGCACTGAGCGCGGGCCCGTTCTTTCCAGGGCCCGTTAATTGCCTGGGCGGCTGGGCCCCCGCACTGTCAGTGGCAGACAGCGCGTAGAAGAGGAAAAGCCACCCGCGGAATCTTCGTGGGATGCTTTTGTTTTGCTTCTCCTGACGAAGCAAAGCAGCTCGACGACGGGGCCAGGCTGTCAGTCCCACTGGCGCTGTTGCTGTTGCTGTACTAGTATGCTTGTTCAATTGCCGTTGCCGGTCGCTCTCGACCGGATTGGATCTCCATATATATCTCCTATATAATGATGTAGTAGTACAGGACATGGTGTAATCCGCCTTGGAAAAATGTAGCAGGACGCCATGACGGTGTTCCGTATGTATGCATGCATGTGCTCATCATGTCACCGTTTGATGTGTACCGTATACCAGTATCATCCTACCGCCCACTCAGCCGCATCAGTGGCTGTGTACGGTCTTTGCAACGGCATTGACACAAGCGTTAAGCGGTCCCATCGACCTCAATCTCATCTTACTGCTCTCTCTGGCTGAAACGTGGGACCCACACAGGTCGGGACCAATTAATGTGGTAGGAAATGCCACACGCATAATCACACTGCACATTCCGCGCGCCTCCCTTGTACGTGGTAGCAAACTTCTGATCAGAAGTATTAGTAGTATACATGTTCAAATATATATTAATAAAATTTTTGTGGGTAATAATGTTCTTTGTGATAAATTTGCCATTTCGAAATTCACAATGTTTTTACTCGATATTTGTCACGAGTCATCATCCTAGACCCTCCACGCGTATGATGCCGGCCGTCTCGGCACACGCTGCGTGCATACATGCATGCATGGCACTAGCAAACCGCGAGCCGGCCGGCCGCTTTGCATGCTTTCCCTTCTTTAACCAGCTTTATAATTCAAGTGCCATGCCCATGCTTTGCAAAGCCAGGATTAAAAGCGTCAAAATGGCCTTGCCTTGCTTTGCTTTGCTTCAATCGTACTCCATGGATCTGCTGCATCCACATCTACTACTACTACTACTACTACTACTACTACTAGTAGCCTAGTACTGAGCACTTTCTCCTAGGAATGCTCAATACATTACGTGACCAACCCGTTACTCACAAAAGAAAAGGAACATTGGAAAAAACAATCATGCATATGATCGATCAGGAAATGGTAAAAGTGATCCGGCCAGTTCGTGGACCGATCAACCAAAATTAGAGGAGACAGTCGTTACGAAATCTCGGCACCATCGCATTCGTTCGCGAATTGCGATATCGGCGAATACGAATCTCTGAACCAAAAGGAGTATAGGAGTACAACTGTACTTCTGTATGATGACAGCAGCACAACTTATCAGCTACTCCTATGCACTGGTCCAGCTCCAGCCTCGCATAGTAGCAGTCTATAGCTGGCTGCTAGGGGGTGCTAGGGAGACGGCTCGAAGCGTGACTGGTTTTGGGGTGCATGTGACTCGCGAATTAAAAGAATGTTCGATCGAGACTTTGTTGCGCTTACTACTAGCATTCCACTAATACATTACTCCGTATTATATGGAATCACAAAAGTGTTGCAAACACTTTGATTAGTACGTACTATAGATCCTGATCTCTGTTGTATATGCTCCACACCAAGGGGATTGGATCGGATAGTTTATTCCGCCCCCTGTCAGCGTGCCGGCGTGTCGTCCTACACGGCTGCACTGCACATCGATCGGTTCAGATCACACGCGTAGCCCTTCTTCCGTTTTGACTAGGCCTTGCTCTAGTATTTTCTTCGTTTTAAATTATAAGTTATTTTAATTTTTTTAATTTATTTATTTTGCTATGTATCTAAATAAATTATTATTATAATTAAATATAGAATAAAATAGATGTGAAAAAAATCAAAGTAATTTATAATTTAAAATAGAGAGAGTAGTAGAGACGTGGCAAGCTGCGAGTGATGCGGACGCGCAGCAGACGCAGTGCGTGGCCGAAACACTGGCGTGGCATGGCGTCGACGTTCCCACACAGGCGTTCGCGCGCGGCACCGGAGCCGGTGAACTTGTACCTAACCTTTCGCGCGCGTTGCATTTGCAGGTTTCTCTGCCGCACAAGCGGTAGACTGAGCTTTCATTCACAGCCAGTGTGCCCAGTGCTTTCCTTTCCTCTCGGTATAATGATGATGGTGGCGCTTCTGATCAGCATTACTACTCCTGTAGTACTGTGTCCTGTCCATGTGTTTTTGGGCAGGCTAGAGTAAAAACCACTAACCGTCCGGCCTTTTGGATGGGTGAGTACACACACACACACTACTTCCTTCTGAATTTCCAGCAATCAAAACCACATCGAATTTTTCGGGCAGGCCGGGAAAGGCAAGGCACGGGATTAGGTAACGTAACCAGTTTTCCAGCTTTCCGAATTCCAATGTAAAGCACCCCGTACGCCTTTATTTGGACCGGTTCGCCAATCTCGCCACCGACGCAGATCTCCTGGCCCAAGAGGCTACATGTACGGACACGGCCACTCGGCGGGCACACTGCTACTACTGCATGTGAGCATGTCAGCATGTGTGTCTTTGTCAAACGGGCACTTACTGTATGTCAGAGACAGCGCAAGATCCACCGTAGACCGTACGAGTACCAAAGTACCAGTATACACTGTACTACGCTACAACACTACTAGTACGGAGTACTATTTAAGTTAATTTTTGTTCATGGTTATACGAGTACTCCACGGGCTAACAAAGGAAATTTTTTTTTGTACAAAAGCATGTTAAGTTAGGGATTTTTTTGGAATCCGAAATTTTTCCTTGCAGTTGCAGGCTTCAAGAAGCCAGCACTTTTGACATGGGAGTAGAGTAATTTTCAACACACATGGCGACCGATCGAGGGAAGACACGCCGATCAGCAGGTCTCAGGTGTGGTGAGACATTAATGATGTTCACCTACAGTGCCCGTGCTCACCTCAATTCGGTTACCGGATTAATAGGACGGACAGCAGCGTCATCATCGCCCTGATTAGGACTCGACGCCACGCGTCCAATCGTCGCCCACGAAGGCAAATCACGCGGCGGGATGCCCCACCTGTCAGTGTCTCCCGGAATCGTGTGCGCACCCGAAAACACGCGGCATGCGCGCCGCGAAGCAGCACCCGATCGATGGAGCAAAGATAGCTAGCTAGCTGCATGGATCGATTAAGGCCTTGTTTAGATCACCCCTAAATTTCAAGTTTTTTCACTCTCTCTCCATCACATCAATTTGTAGCCGCATGCATGTTTGGGCATTAAATATAAATAAAAAATAACTAATTGCACAGTTTGATTGTAAATCACGGGCGAATCTTTTGAGCCTAGTTGGACGACGATTGGACAATATTTATCAAATACAAATAAAATGCTACAGGACTTTTTTACTATCTCTCCATCACATCAATTTGTAGCCGCATGTATGGAGCATTAAATAAATATAAATAAAAAAATAACTAATTGCACAGTTTTGTTGTAAATCACGAGACGAATCTTTTGAGCCTAGTTGGGCCACGATTGGACAATATTTACCAAATACAAATAAAATGCTACAGGACCTTTTAATCTCTCTCCATCCCCAATCTAAACAAGGCCTTACGCGGCTTTTGGGGTGTCCCCGGTACAGTACAGCATTGCGCAAGCAGAAGCGGTGCCCCTGCAGACCCTGCCCATTGCCCCCTGTTTTCGTTGGTCCCGTTGGTGTGGTGTGTGGAACACTTATTTCAAAATCTCTTCGATCGTACTTAATTCAAAATATGTTGTATTAGTCATGCATTCTCTCTAACCTGTGCGATCGAACTCCAAGTAGATCACGATGCTCCCAATTTTTACCATTAACTATCCGTTGCTACCACGCGTAATTAAACATAATTTGACGCCCGATGTTTGTCTCACTCACTGCCTCACTGCCATGCTATACTTTTTTCTTAGTGTGTGTCCATTGTCTTTTGATTCCACACTGTACATGTCCAGCAAAACCATCCATTCAGCACTCATTTTTAGCCCCCCGTGCACGTTCTGAAAGAAATTATGTGCCCTGCCTATATCAATGTTAGGACTAAGTTTTAGTTATTTCACACTGTGAATTGAGAAATGGTTTTTGTAAGTCTCCATCGTAATCTAGTTGTATTTTTTCTCGAATACGTAAAAGAATCCCATTGTATTTTACAGGGCCGTCCCGGCATAAATGGAGGCCCTGTGCAAAATTCTAAACTAGGATATAGTAATTAACAAAATACAATCCACTACAAAAACTAACAAAATACAATAGTAAAATGCTTTATTTTCCTTCAAATTAAGTATCATTCAAACAAACAAGCTAGTACTAGTTCACTTACGAAAGACTCAGAACAAATGAAGAAAAGAAATGGAAATGAAGTTGTTAGCTTGGTGAAGGCAGATGCAACCAGTAGTACGAGTGTGGCACTTGCTGCCTTTTGCCTAGCAGATCAACTAAAGTGGATCAGCAATCCAGCACCAAAGCCTTGAGGCTTGAGCAGCCTGCAGCAACTAGTGAACAACACATGCTACTACTCTATGCATTGCAACGGAATTTAGAGCCCCTAGAAAATGGAGACCCTGGTTGCCGCACAACTTGCACTCCCCTAAAGACAGTCCTAGTATTTTAACTGTTTCGTAGGACTCCACATAATTGGTTTGAAGAAATGAGAAATGGAGCTCTATCAAACATACCTTGATACCTCAATTCTTTAATTAGTTTTTTTTAGCATATCGACTTTTTGTGTGAGTTTTCTATACTAATACATGCTATACTAGATGCATTAGCGAATAGGGAAGTAAATTCTGGTGGTACTACAAACCATACTATGATAAAAATGTGTCAAACGAATAACGAGGACAAATTTATCATTTACAATTTTCTGAATCCAGTTTAGCATGTACAATGTACTATCTCCGCCCTGAAAGAATATATATTCCAATTCCATATTTAGTTAAACTACCTAAAATTTGTTCAAATTTCAAGAAAAAGAGCTTATATTTATGACACCAAATAGATGTGTTGTGAAAATGTGTTCCATACTGAACTAGTGATTTTTTTTTTTGTATCATTAAAGGTATTTTTTTAATAAATCTGATCAAATCTAATATGGTTTGACTGTGTATTACATCAGAATTAATTTTTTTGGAAGAATATTATAATTTTATCTTTTTTCCTGAAGTAAGGATAGGGGCAAATAGGAAAGTCAACCATAAATTCGTAAAGTGATAAGATGAAACATTTCTTCATGGGATAATACCGGTTTCCTGCCATATTTTGACCAGCGCAGTCTTGCAGTTTCTCCGCTGACCTCCTTTGACGCCCCCTCACAATCAGTCGACGAAATCTCAACGGATTTGTAGTGGGTTTGTTAGTTTTTGGCACCCCAAAATTCCCATAGCCCACCACCCCCTCCTCTCCCAAAGCTTCCTCAAGCCACTCGCCTCCCACCCCAACCGCCACCAGCCCACCACCGCCACGGCCACTCTCGCTTGCTATTGCTAGTCGCCTCCACCTCCTCCACTCGCCGCGCTCCAGCACACACCGGAGCGCGGCACACCGTAGCAGCCCGGCGCCGCCGCCGCGGCCGGGCGGCATGAAGAGCCTGTGGAAGCAGAGCGGCGGCCTGGTGTGCGCGGACGCCGGGCCCCTCAGCCCGCTCGGAGGCCGCTCCCGGCGCCGCGCGAGGCTCACGCTGTACGGGTTCGCGGTCGCCTTCGCCGCCTTCACCGCCTACGTGGCCTTCGCCTCGCCTCCTCCCTCCGCGGGCGCTGGGACCGGCGCCTCGTGGTTCGGCGGAGTGTACGCGTCCACGGCACCGTACCGCTCGCAGATTTCCAGCCTCTTCTCGTCCATCCTGCCCGCCGACTCGCCCGCCCCCTCGCCGGAGCCGCTGCGCGTCACGTCCGGCGGATCGGGCGGCGGTGGTGGCGGGCAGGTGAGCCGTGATGTGAGCACCGTGCAGGTGGGGAGCGCGGCAGGAAGCAGCAACAGCTCTGCACCGGCTGTGTCTAGTAAGCAGCTGGGAAGTGGAGGTGTTGCTCCGATCGGCAATGTGGGCGCTGGGAGTGTGCCTTCCGCAGCCGATTTGGCCGGGGCTGGCATTGGCGGAGGCGGAGCTCCAACGAACAGTTCCGCCTCAAGTGACGGTACTCCGAACGACGCGGTGGATCTGAATAAACGAAGCCACGGAGGCGTTTCTACGGGAGGCGGCAATGGATCTCCTGCCAGTAGTTCAGCCGCCGCCGCCGAGGTCGGCGGGAATAGCGTCGGTGGGTCTAATAAGCAGCCGGGAAGTGGAAGCGGAGCCCTCAGCAATGCTGCTGCCGGACATGGCAGCAATATCGGAGCTGAGGCCAAAGTTGCAAGTGATGTTTCCACCAATAGTTCCGCGGGGAGTGACAGCTTGGGGAAGGTAGATTTGAGCACCGGATCTTCAAATAATTTGGCTGAGAGTGGAAGTGGCGTTTCAGGCAGTGGTTCGGCTGCTGGAAATAGCAGCACTGTAAAGCCTCATGCTGGAGATGCTGTTCGAGGCGGAAGCAGGGGTTCTTCTGGAAACAGCACAGATACCAAGGTTGAGCTGAATAAAGGTTCAAATGCTCAGCCAGGAAATCCAAATGGAGATGCAAGTCATACATCAGATGTAAGTTCTAGTTTGGGAAAGAGTAAAGATACAAAGGCTGCGACGAGTGACAGTTCAGATGCTCAACCGGACAGTGGAAGTGGAGACGCAAACCATGAATCACCTGGAAGTTCTAATCCGGCAAAGAGCAGTGCTGGAGATGGCGAAGTTGAGGGCAGTAAGGGAAATGTGAGTGTTGTTCCAGCTAGTAATCAAACTGGGAGTTTGGCATTGGTAGGGCAGAAAGATGTTGGATCTCCCAGGAACAACAGCACGGTTGTAGCTTCTTCCCCTGTGAAGAATCAGGAACAGACCGGGAGCCAAGTTGCTCCCGGTGTGAGCAGTGGAACAGTGAATAATCAGAAAGGAGATGCTGCTCAGGGCAGTGCTGGTTCATCAGAAAACCATTCGGCCCAAGCAAACTCCTCAAAATCTGGAAATAACAGTAAGGGTAGCAGGTCATCAATAAAACAGGATGGTGGTTCTGGTGGAAATAAGAAAGCTGATTGGTTCAAGGAAGTGGCTAGTTGCGATATGTTCCATGGGAATTGGGTTAGGGATGACTCATACCCTCTCTACCCTGAGGGATCATGTCCTCACATTGATGAGCCCTTTGACTGCTATCTCAACGGTCGGCGAGATCTAGCTTACCAGAAGCTCCGCTGGCAACCCATTGGATGCAGTATCCCAAGGTGAGGATAAGGTTATTAGAACAATGCAACGGTTTTAATGATTTCATTTCAAACTAGGTTTGTGATTTGCCAAAATCATGTTTGTGTCATTACAGATTGAACCCAACCGATATGTTGGAGAGGCTTAGAGGAAAAAGACTTGTTTTCGTTGGTGATTCACTCAATAGGAACATGTGGGAATCCCTTGTGTGTATTTTGAGAAATTCTGTCAAAGACAAGAGGAAGGTTTTTGAGGCATCTGGCAGGCGTGAGTTCAAGACCGAAGGCTCATACTCTTTCCTGTTCACGGTATTATAGTCTTTGAAGTTCAGATTCTACACTATGCAACATGTTTGTTGATTTAACTAATTAGTACTGTTGCCTAATTGCCTTTTCCACTCGCGTCATTCAGGACTATAACTGCAGTGTGGAGTTCTTCCGCTCCCCATTCCTGGTGCAGGAATGGGAGACGCAAGTGAGCAGTGGAAAGAAAAAGGAAACTCTCAGGCTTGATCTGTTCGAGCAATCGTCATTGAAGTACAAGGATGCAGACTTTCTCATTTTCAATACTGGGCATTGGTGGACACATGAGAAAACTGCTCTTGGGTAACTCACCTTGTTCTTTGGTTGAATAAGAATCCCCATTTCATTCTTGCTTTAACACTGACGACATATTTAATGTGTCACAGGAAGGACTACTATCAGGAAGGTAACCATGTGTATAATGAGCTAAATGTCATGGATGCCTTTCATAAAGCTCTTCTCACCTGGTCCAAGTGGATTGATGCCAATGTTAACCCCCAAAAAACTGCTGTGTTATTCAGAGGCTACTCAGCATCTCATTTTAGGTGTGCATTGCCTTTTCTGTTGCGAACTACCACATGATATATTTGATCTTTTGGTCAACTGAATAATATTTTGCTTTGCATCTCCACTATGCAGTGGCGGCCAATGGAATTCAGGCGGTAGCTGTGACAAGGAGAGTGATCCAATCACCAATGAACAGTACCTTTCAGCCTACCCACCCAAGATGAGCATTCTGGAGGATGTGATCCACAAGATGAAAACTCCAGTTGTTTACTTGAACATAACGAGAATGACTGACTACAGAAAGGATGCACACCCTTCCATCTACCGCAAGCAGAACCTGACTGATGAGGAGAGGAGATCGCCTGAAAGATACCAGGACTGCAGCCACTGGTGCCTTCCTGGAGTACCAGATTCCTGGAATGAACTGCTTTATGCTCAACTTTTGATCAAGCAGCATCAAATGGGCCAACAATAAAGGCAACTGCAGTTTTTTTTGCTGTGTGCCTGTATATGATCTGTTGTTTTCTAGGATAATAGTCAACACGGTGATCAAAGTAAGGTCGACATGAGACCTAGGATTTTCCTAAATCAATATAGAGAGTAAAGTTGTCCAGTTAGTGCTACCTCCCAATACCCAGACAAATTCTTCAGTAGAGGTTTCTGGGACATCATATTGTAAAGTTCATATCTAGTGCTAATATGAAATAAAGAATAGTATAGATGTGATGATATATATGATCCTGTGTCTTCTGTGATTCCCTTCCTGTTCTCGTGTATGTTTCTAATCATCAAGGGTGTCCTATGATATAGACTTTCATCACAGTTAAGTGGAAAAGGAAGCTGCTGTATGGATGGAGTGTTTGGTTTGGTGAATTGCATAATTTGTGGTACCAATTTTATTTGTGGGGATGGATGTGACAGTGTGAGGATGCAGTACCTAACTGTTTATACGGTCGAAAAATGGTTCTGTATAGAGACTTGTGCACTCGTGCTGGCAATTTTTTTTGTTCTAAAGTTAAAAAAAAAAAATGTATAGACACGTTCTGTGTAGCCTTGTGTTGTCCAAAGTTTAAAAAAAGTTTAGACACCCACGCATTGCTGGCATTTTTTATCCTAGCGAACATTGTACTACGGAGTACATACATGAGCAGATATGTATGTCCTGGATGCAATTTATCTAGGATGTACTCCTATTGAAAGCTCGAAGGACATGTGCCGCAGAAGGTTAGGCGCGGAGCAGATGCTGTTAATGTGGCCAGCTGTTTGACCTTACGATGTCTACTTCTGGTCTGCGTTTGTTCCCTTTTCGCAAAGAAATTCTGGCCTCCACTTTCTGCTGTTGTCTGTCGACATTTCGCAGTAAGCTAGTGACACAATTCATCTGCTAAGTCAAGGAAACAAGACGACCATGTCAGCCCATTTGGCATGATTTCTTTCTCTGCTTTCGTCAGATAACTTGTGTTAGGACAGTTAGGCCTCATTCTTGTGCACATACTCCACTATGGCTCAGCAATCTTAACCTGTCGATGATATGGGAGCTGTTCTTACCGAACGGTCTCGTACTGAATGCTTCTGTAGCATGTCAATTGTCAATGAATTCGAATTCTCACAAAATGCCTGCACTGTTGATACTTGAGCATCAGACTCATGAGCTGAACCTCGCAAATCGCATCGGACTTTTTCTGACTTCTCTGCTCTGCGACAGCACAAAATCCGTCCTCATCTACACATCGCACTGCTCGGTGAGCCCACGAAGACCCCTTTTGTACAGCCCACATCCGCGCAGCTGTGACAGTGCAAAAGTCCATGGGCCGAAGAGCCTGCATCCGTGCAATCATCGTATTCTAGGCTTCTAGCCCACGAAGGGCCCTTGTGCACAGTCCTACCTCGTCTGGCAGGTAGGTATGTATTGGGAGATTTCACCAGTTTGCAAAGCAACCACGAGAGCGGCAATTTTGCCGTGTCCAGTGCGCTTCCTCCGTTAGATCTGATCTGTTAGCCAAGCCATGCAAGCAATCAAGTACTATTGTACTATAGAGTGACCAAATCCGTATGGATCCAGTTGCGATGGTCGCGCCGAACATTAGCACTGGGACGGAAACGCCCACGAGGCGCCGTCTATATATGGGGTGCCAACTGTCCGGTGCCCGCACCGCACCGCAGGGCAGCAGAGTCGGCGAGGCGAGATGATTCATTGCCACTGGGCACTGGCTGGCATGTTTCTCCTGCCCCGCCATGCTGCCCAAAAGCTGGACGCGTCGACCCACACATGCTCCCCTGACAGCGCCCAACCCTTCGCTTTACTCCCCTGTTCGCTCCCAGTTGTTCCCACTGCTGCTGCATCTGATGAATCTGACTAAAATCACCCCCACCCTGATCTGACCGTTCCATGGCATTCGATCCATCCTCTCGCAAACCCCAGCAAGTAATGTAATGTAATCAACCAATCAAAAGCCAGAAAAGATTGGATGAGAGGGAAAAAAGTAAAAAAAAAAAAAAATCGAAGCACCCAATTATACTCGGTGCGTTTGCACCACTGGCTGTAGTTTTACATCCCCATACGTACAGGCATAACATACACTACACGATAGTATCATAGTACTGCACCGCAGCTCCAGCCTCCAGGAGCACATGCCTTGATGCCAGTTTCTTACACCAGTGGGCAGGAGGTCTGGCGTCGGGATCGGATCGATCTGCGCCGTCCGGTCGCCGATCCGACGGCGTTCCGGTGGCTGGACGAGCGCATGTGGCGTGCATGCTCAGCCAAGCCAAGACAGCAGGCCAGTGCCGAAAACTGCACCATCTACCACTATTCTATCCCACTTATACTTACTGCATCATCCCCCATAAATAAATGCAGGCGGCATGAGAGGTTGAGGTTGAGGAGGCATAACCCAAAAGGCAAGGCGGAACCAAAAGCCCTCGCCCTTTAATTTGCACCCTCCCCAAATCTCCATCTCCATTGCCCCTTGGCCTGGCCCTTCCTTGCCTATCTCTCTCATCTCTCCTCTGTCTCCTCTCTCTCTCCTCCCCCCCCCCCTCCACCCTCCCCCTCATCTCATCCATGAGGATCAGGCGGAGGCCACAGCCGCCCTCCTCAGATCTGGCCGCCACATCCACCGCGCCGCCGACGCCGCTGAATGCCGCGAGGAACCGCGGGTGGCTGCTGGCAGCAGCAGGCGCGGACGACGATGCGGAGGAGGATCGCCGCGCGGCGAAGCAGCAGCTGCATGCGACGAGCGCGGCGGATCTTGCCCTCGCGGGGCAGAAATCTGGAGTGGCCAGGCGATTGGCATTGCCCCAGGTGTGTGTATGTATGCGCATGCTATTCTTTCGCCTGGCTCTTGCACTCGTGGAGGAGATGGCTAGATCTAGCTGAATAATCCGTTCGTTGCTTTCCTTGTGGCTGGCTCTCCGACTCCGCAGGACGACAATGTGGTGGTGGATTGCGGCGTCGGCGGCGGCAGGAGCATGGGCATGGGTGCACAGCAGCATGGCGCTGATGATGGTGGTGGTGGTCGCATGAGGTACGGATTCAACAACTGTAGAGGAAAAAGAGACCGCTAGCAACTTTGCAATTTTGACGGCACAATAGGTGCGCACACACACACACACATGCTAGAGTATAGACCAATATAATAATAAACACAAAAAACAATGGAAAAGCATGCAGCTCCTAGTAGGTGTTCTCCGTTCTCCCACTTTTGATCTCCCTTCTCTGCTCTACTGTTCCATAGCGTGCGATGCCGATGCGAATGGGATGCAATGCCAGCTTGCTTGACCCATGAGGGAGGGAGGGACGCCATGGATGGATCCCAATTATTTTAGTGCACCACCTCCACCTCCCCCCTGCAGTGCAGTCAGTGTCAGACAAAACACTCCTGTAGGCACGTCCTCCCTTGACCATGACCATGATCCATCCGGCGCCGCGGCGCATGCATGATTCCTGTGTTTCCTAGCCCTGATGCCCATGCCGTCCTCGCTTTTGGTTTTGTTTGCTTCACACTTGGGTCGGGGTGCTACTGCTACTTGTCGATCACAGGGAAGCCTAGCGCCTACCGGGTTTTGTTTTGGTTGCATTCACGCGTGATCTTGCTTGGCCTCGCCCGCAACCGATGCACTTGCCACCATACCTGTTCATATTTTAATTAATGTACTTACCTGAGTTCCTTTACGCGGGTCGCGTTGAAATCACTGTATGTACGGACGGTATGTTTGCACTTGCAGATTCAGTGGTGGTGCGGTGAATGGCCATGGCGGCTCGGAGCACAAGGACGGCGGCGCCGGCGCGACGACGTGCACCGGTGGCGTCGGCGGCAGTAGGTACGAGCCGGCGGTGGTGAAGGCGGAGGAACGGGAGACGAGCAAGAGCAATGGCTTCGTCGTGCAGCCTGCTGCGGCGGTCGTCGTCAAGGACGAGGGGAAGAAGCAGGCAGCCACCAGCAACGGCACCAGCCCCGGCGGGCCCAAGAAGCGGCGCGGCCCGGCGGTGCTGCTTGAGGGGTCGCGGTGCAGCCGCGTGAACGGGCGCGGGTGGCGGTGCAGCCAGCCGACGCTGGTCGGCTACTCGCTCTGCGAGCACCACCTCGGCAAGGGCCGCATGCGGAGCGCGGCCGCGGCCGCCGCGGCGCGAGCCGGGGCCGGCGCTGGCGTGGGCCGGCTCGGGCGCACCGAGCACGGGGCCAAGACGGTCGTCACCGCCGCCGCGGTGGCGGTGGGTGCAGCAGCAGGCGTGGTCGCCGCCGCGGCGCCGCCGAACAAGGCCGAGGGGCCGAGCCTGCCGGGCTGCTAGGCCTAGGCGCGCCACGGAAGACGGAGACGGATCGGAGCCGCGGAATTCTTTGGGTTGGATTGGATCGGTCGGTGGTGGCGTTCGTCGGCGGTCGATGTGAACCGCTCGCTCGCCGCGTTTTGTGGGACTTTGATGAATGTCGGCGGTGGCATGGCGCAGCGCAGGTGCCCGCACAGTGAAGCAACCCCACCGGCGGCGTTCGTGGTGGGGTGGGTCTCTCTGGTCTCTCTGCTGCGGTGCTGCCGTGCCAGAATTATTTCGTGCAACTGTATCATCATCGGTGCAACTTCGGGTGTGTAAAAAAAAATGCGGAGGCGATTGGATTGGTCTGCTCATGAAAATTGTAGAGAAACGGGGAACGGCAAGTTGGGTTGGGATTCAATCAATGAATAATGCTACGGGCACACCTTTTCGAAATTATACTTACATTACCCCACATGTTCTCTCTATGTTTTTCCCCCCCTCGGCCGTTCAGCCGATTTGCTGTTAAACAGACGGCTAACAAGCGTAATTTCATGCTTGTCAGAAGAAGCGGCAAGTAGGCGTACGTACTCTACCGGCTGGAGGGGAGCCACCGTCGCGTCCAGCACAGCTTTTTCTGAGATGACGCTCCTGCACTGGCACGGGACGCGAGCATACGACAAACCGAGACGGGGCCGTGAAACGGTGACGAGTCGCGCTGGTGACCGACGGGCGAGAACCGAATGAGCCGGCACCGCACCTGCACCATCAGTCCATGTCCATCACCATTCACCATGCACGCCGGACGCCGCCGGCCTGGACGCCTGGTCCATCGCCGCGCGTACGTTTCTTCGTTTCGTTGTCGGGTATAGGAGAGAGAGGAGTTCGTACGTTTCTTCGTTTCGTTGTCGCGTTGGCGTTGCCCGAGTCCCGCTCCCACCAAAATTGCACGTCCCGCTCTACGGGCCGCTCGGGGCTGAGCCCGACGTTGGGAGGCTCGGCCCGCAGTGGCAGCCGATTCGTCGGGCTCTGAACAGTCATCGTCGTCTCAGGTCACAGGGTTGCGCGCGACCGGGTTGGGTCGCCGTAGTTTGCGTTGGGCTGCGTTCGTCCGCGCGCAGGAGGTGCCGCCGGCCTATGCGCGGATGCGCGACTGGCACTCTTGACTTTTCTAACAAGTTGTTACAAATTTTATCTTTCACTACCTATATTCCTTCAGGAAGCTTGCCAGCTTGGGGTTTTATAGTGCGTGGTGATATTGGAGAAGTGGTTCTGGCGGGTGCAGGTAAGGTTGCAGATATAAAATCACATAACACAATTACAGTGATTTTATTGTACATGAAGTGGTTCTAGCAGGTGCAGGTAAGGCCACTCCCAGTGACTTGTCATGCCCCGGGCGTGAAGCAACGCGACAAGGGCCATCACACCCTCACACAGGTGAGCCTGGACCCAGTTGACAGCCTCACCTTGCACACGTCCAAGCTCTTAGTACTCCAATCGCCCTTTGGTATATAAGGCTAGGAATGGGCTCATGTAGAGGGGTTCGAAACATTGGACAATGAAACCCTAGAGATCCAATGAACTCAAGATCAAACACCTAGCCTTTGATTGGCTCCTGGACCAAGCGATCAAAAGACAATAGCATAGTGCTCCCTACATCTCTCTCGCTTGTAAAAACTTGATTGAGCATTCCTAAAAGAATAACACTACTATTGAACGTAGGGCTTAGACGCCCAGACCAAGGTAACGACCTTGTGTTTTGAATGCTTAAGCCACCAAAAACTCATGCATCAACCCACGACAATAACTAGACGACTGCCGTCGTAGAATCGAACCCACGATCGATAATGACTCCATCAATGGAATAATCACAGAGTAATCACTAATAGCTGTCATGCATAACTACCACAAGAACGATAATGACTCCATCGTGCACCGCATCGATTAATGAAACCCTAGATATCCCTAAACGAAAATGGTAACAATCGATCAATTAGTCCAAGTGGAAAAACCAGCTCACGTGCACGTGCATGTTCACACCATGTCTCTATCAACCTCATAACAGGTCCACACTATTGTCACCTATTTAAGCAAAATTACAATCTTTATTCAAAGCCCCATACAGAACTAAGACTTTATTCCACCTGACATTTAACTTCGGCATTAGGATTTATTTGATTTTAATTGAATCAAGATAAGCCAAGCATAATTAAAATGTAAAACATTTTACATTATGTTATCTTACCGATGCATTATTGGAGGACTAGCTGTGCTTGCTCCAGATTAGAGACAAACTGAACATGCTGGTGCATGCCTTGAGCTAATAGAGCTAGCACGCGCGCGAATCTGTTCTTTCCCAACCGACTTTTGACTCACAGCCTAATTCTTTGATGTTATTTTGACCGACTAGAGTCTCACCAATTTGGCCGTCAAGGTCAACCAATCAACCACAGGTCTCCTGAATGTTCTTTCAACAAAAGCATGAGGCAGTAGTACTCGTGTATTTTATACCGGTTCACTTTCACAGAGGAATGTTATGTTGAGGTATTACGGGAGTACCCTTTCTACCGAACAAACGACACCTGAGTAACGGCATTGCTAGTGGTCTTACTGCTACACATATAGGTAATATTCAAAGTCAGGCGAGAACGAACAATGGAAAGTTAGAAAAGGCTCACACCGAAGAATGCTAGCGGCTAGTCCGAGTAGCTAGACCACCGTTGATGCAAAAGACTCGCACTGCACGCTGCTGTAAACATCGATGACTTCCGTAAAAAAAACAACTGAAAATAGGTTATCCATCGTGAACCACAAGTTCGCGACCGTTAATTAAGTCGTTGATGTTCTTTTTCGGATACCATAATCATAGGACTTGTTTAGTAGTGTCGGTGCTAAAACTAGTGGTCCTAGTACCAACGAGTGAATTTACGTGCGTGCTCCCAACCCTGGATGGTGTGCAAGAAGGACACAAGAAAGATTTGTATTATCCTGCACCAAGGTGCCTGTAGGTAGGGTGTACAAGCTGGTGGAGAGAGGGAACTGTCCCAAGTCTCGTGTGAGATGAGTGTGTGTGTGTGTTTGCCAAGGAGATTGCCTGACTTGCTTGGTCGGATTCACCTGTCTTCGGAAGGACCCCGTCCCCCCCTTTTATAGCCGGAAGGGGAGGGACGGGCTTTACAGTACAGTGTTTGAATAGGAAAGACGGTGGTGGGCGCCGCCTCATCCTGCCGAGGCCTTGGGGGTTCCCTCTCTCCTTGTGCCGAGGCCCTGGGTGAGGCCGGCGGTTCTGTCTTGCACGGCGCCGCACTGTCGATGGCGGGCGCCATTACGTGAGTCGGCTCCTCGTTCTTGGCGAAGGAGGGGGGACGTGCGCCTCTGCCGGGGGTCGGCGTGGGCATCATGATGAGCGTGCCCGAGCACTTTGTGGGCTCTTGTAGCTTTGACTTACTCCCGGTCCGACCCCGAGGGCAGCGGCATCGTTGTCGCATACGGGCGTGGCCGACGTAGAGATACGGTGTATGGGGCCATCTCCGTCACGCCCGGCTCGGAAGCTTTGGGTGCACGATGGCCGGGGCACCGGAAGACCCGCCGCCGCATGGGGGTGGCGCCGTGCTCCTGCCCGGGATGCGACGTGCTCCGTATTTGGACTCCCGTGATGGGACTTGTTACAGGGGTTAGTCATCATGACGCCCTACGATGGCGAGCATGGCCGCCACCGTAGGGATTGGCATGTCGTGGCCTTGGGCGCGAGGTGCGAGTGGTGACGGGGCGGCTCCCATCCACCCGAGGGGCTAGCGTCGGCCGATCCACGTGGGAAGGCGGGGCGGTAGACATACGTCAAGTCGTGGGTTTGTCTTTGACCAGGTGATGCGGCGTGCCGTCCGAGGCCTTAGCGCGGGGGCTCGGTCGGGACAGAAGGCGGGAAACTCGTCCGAGGCCTCTGCGCAGAGAGGCTTCGGGCGAGGCGGAGTGTTAGTGCCCGTCCCGAGACCTCGGCAGGGAGGGCTCGGCCGGGATGGAAGGCGGGCGCCCCGCCCGAGGCCTCTCGCCGAGAGGCTCGGGTGAGCCGGAAAGGACGCCCGTCCGAGGCCTCTACGGGGAGGCTCGGGCGAGACGGAAAATCGAGGAACTCGTCCGAGGCCTTGGCAAAGGAGGCTTGGACGGGCGTAAAGTTAGCGTTTGCCTGAAGTCCCAAGAATGTGGGCTCGGGGGTGTTAGTGTGTGGTGGTAATCGGGCCTTGGCAGCCGTGTTTTGTTCTTGTGTGGCCTAGTTTTGCATTTCTTGGGCCTAATTGTTAGGAGGGCCCTTATTTTGGTCCCCGACGGTAGCCCCCGAGCCTCTGAAAGGAGTGGGAGCACTCGTTCGTAGGCCGAGGTCGTGCTTCTTTGTCTAGTTCCTGCCGGGCTAGGCTGTTAGATGCTCTAGGCGTTCCCTACGCCGGGTGCTTGTGCGAAGCCACCCCCGGCGGGTGTAGCCCCCGAGGCCCTGAGGGGCGTGAGTGGTCCTTCGAGGGCTTGTTCGTGCTTGGTGAGGGTGTTCTGCTCACCTCGTAGATGTTTCTCCGGTGGGGGGCGCGAGCGCACCCGCCCGGTGTAGCCCCCGAGGCCTCGGAGGAGTGTGGGTGCTTCTCCGAGGGCTTACATGTTTCCGATCGAGTGTTTCGCTGTTTGCCGAGTCCCCGGGCCCGCCGGCTCGTCCGGGGCATGACGCGTGGTTAGATGACGTTTCCCTACTCCGGCCGCCGTGCCGGGTAGCCCGAGCCCATTCTCGGCGTGGGGCGGCCGCGAGGTACTTGGTCGTTAATTTCGTGAACGCCTCGCGCATCCCTTCCGCAGGAGGAGGGTGGATTTTGTCATGCCGCCGGTGACGAGTGTCACACGCAACTAGATCCGTGAGCCGTTAACGGGAGGATCCAAGTGAAACGCCTGTGCCCCGTTCGTTAGGGGGTTGGCTGGGCCCGAGGCGCGTTTCATAAGAGCCTGCACAGTGTCCCTCGAGGGCGGGGCTCGGGTCCCGTCCCGCCGGTCCCGAGGGCTCGTGCTCTCCCACGCGGGATCCCCTTTCTCGGGCGCCGTGCGGCCGCCTCGGATGCTACAAGGACGGCCCGCCGCCGCGCAGGGGCTATGCGTGTATGAGGCCGTCCCCGAGCTGCCCCGACTTCGCCGTCCCGAGGAGCTGTCGAACCCCGAGATGGGCCAGCTTTTCGTACCTACGGACCGTAATGGGCCGTCGCCGCCCGGCTCCTTCCGTGGGAAGGAAGCGCTTGAGTGTGAACACCCCGCCGTGGGGACGTGGGCGCGCCGCTTCGGGTGGCCGCCGCGTGGATGTGGGAGCGCCGCAGCGGTGGCGGGCCCCACTTTCTCCGTCATGGCGCTGCCGCGGCGCTGCTTGCCCACACAGTCCCATGTGATGTCGCGGCTGCGGCTCGCCACCCGAACTTACGCGCCGCCGCCCGCACCGGGTTTCGTGTGCGGGATTTTATGTGGTGAAAAAATTCTGCATCGTGGCGTGAGGCGCCGCGGGGCCGTGTGGCTGGCCGCCCGCTTGCCGACGCTGGGGTCTCCGTCTGCGGCGTACTCGAGTGGGAAATCCCGGGCGCGATCATGCATTAAATGCGGGTAGGTGAACCGACTGGGGTTTTTGGGTATAAATACCTAGTGTGGGCGGCCGTCTGGTTTTCTTCTTGCCTTCCTCGCCCTTGCGCCCGCTTTCGTTTCCTCCGCCGCCGCCATCTGCATCCAGCGCCCGAGAGGGAACGGGCGCGAAGGGAGAGAAACCACCGTGATCCGCCCCTAGCCCACCGTTGCCATGGCGCCCGAGGCCCGGCAGATCGTCGGCGCGAGGAATGGGAAACGAGCTCCGTGACGCCGCCCGAGCCGACGACGCCGTGGGGGAAGGGGCTTCTCCGCCCCTGCGCCGACCCAAGCCTCGCCCGGAGTGGATTGTCCCACCGGCCGACCACTGCCCCCGCACCCGCCTCGGGTACGTCGTGAGCTTCACGACGTTCCATGAGAACGGGTTCGGGATGCCGGTGGGCCGGTTCTTGAGGGCCATCCTCGAGTACTACGGGCTGGAGCTGCACAACCTCGCCCCCAACTCCGTCACCCAGGCGGCGTTCTTCGTCGCCTGTGCGAGGGGTACCTCGGGGTCGAGCCCCACCGATCTCGGCTCTATTTCTTTGAGGGCGCCCTCTACTTCAAGGGCGCCGGGAAGGGGAAGAGGATGCCCGTCTGCGTCGGGAGCTGCATACCGCAGTGCTGAATCGCCATCGGGATTCCTACATCCCGACGAGGCTCGCCTCCTCCAACCGCGGCCGGCCGGGCGCTTGGTGGTTCTATCTCCTAACGACTTGGTCACCTGCCCGCTTTCACCGGGAAGGTGTTTGAGGCGGAGCCCGCAAGGTGGAGGAGGAGATCATCGAGGAGAAGACCACTCAATAAGAAGGTGTTCCGGGCCTTGAAGATGCCGACCCGAAAAGGGTTGGATGCGTCCGTCATCATCGCCGCCTTCCACAAGCGGCGAGTCCTGCCCCTCATGTCGAGGCGGCTTTTCCCTGCTCGACATGCGGAAAGGAGCCCCCAGGCTGGGACAAGGATGTCGTGACGCGTCGATCTCGAGTTCGACGAGGTTGTCGAGCCGGGACGAAGGAGGCGGCGACGGTGACCGACCCTTCCCTCCTCTGGGGTCGCGATGCGCCCCACCCGGATGCCATCTCCGTGGTGAGTTCCTTTGATTGTGCTTGTATCGTTGATGCCCGCATCTCCCCCCTTTATCCTCACCTTGTTCTTTTTTCTCGCAGGGGATTGGCCGGGAAGTTGAAAGCGTCGAAGCTTCCGTCTCCGCAGTGAAGGAGGCTAACAAGGCCATCGCGGGCGGAGCAGAGGAAGGAGAAGAAGAAGAAGGAGAAAAAGAAGGACCGGAACATCCGCAAGGAGGGGTGAGAAACGCGCCTGGAGAAGCCGGAGGCGCCGGGGCAGAGGAGGAGGGACTCCCCGGAGCCGACGCCCTCCGACACCCGACGCTGATGACGATGATGAGAACGACGAGGAGGAGGAGGAGGACTACAGCCTTCTTTTGGCTTGGCCGCATCGCCTCCCGTGAAGGGGAAGGGAGTGGTCGCCGTGGCCGCTGAAGGACACCGCCCCCTCCCCCTCACCCGGAGGCTTCACCAGCAGCCGGGAGACGTGACCTGCCGGGAGGGGCGAGGCCCCCCGAGTCATCCCACGCCGCCGCCCTGCCCTGGGGGCGGCTCCTGACCTCGCCTGGGAACGGCCCGAGGCGGCGGGAGGACCGCCGAGGGTGAGGCGCAGCCTGCCGGAAGAGGCGGCGACGCCAGGGCTGTCCTCAGGTCCGGACCCTCGAGTCACAAGGGCCGAGGACACCTCAGTCCGAGCCCCAAATGAGCACGGGCTCCAAAGTGAGCCTGGCTGCTTCAACCGCCCGGTCGCCAGGTAGGTGTTTGTCCTTTTAGTCTTCCGCCGCTCTTCTTTCTTTTCTCTTTTCTTTTTTGAAGACTCACTCTTCTTGCTACGCAAAAAAGCGCAAAGAAGCCCGGCCCCGGCCCCGCTCAGCGCAAGCGGCCCGCCGAGGCTACAGCCAAGACGGCGAGCGCCCACTTGCTTGCCCACGGGGGGTGGCGCCCGGCGACCGAGGAAGCGGTGATCGAGGCGCCCGGCGAGGAGCCACCCTCCGCCCGGACGGCGAGGGCGCGCAGCGCCGGGCTGGAGGCCTTGGCGGCGCCCCCGTGGAGGCCGTGGCGGCGCCGCCCCGATAGCCACCGGCGACATGGTCATGGAGGAGCGAGCGCCCGTTCGCCCCTAAGCCGCCTCGGCGACGGGAGAGGTGGTGGAGATCCTCCCCTCGAGGGAGACCGCCCGCGCTGGGGAAAGGTGGTCGTCGCGGATGCTACCTCCTCAGCGGCAACCGTATGGGGTCGTCGACCGCGCGGCGCCCACCGAGGGGTCCTCCAGCCAGAACGTGCCGCCCGCGTATTGTCCAGGTCGGACCGCCGGGACCCGAGGACCGCCGCCTACGTCTTTGGACGACGCCTTGGAGTCGACCGGTGGGAAGCAAAGCGGATAAGTACATGAAGTCGGCCAAAAACCCTTTGGTCCGCTCTCGCCGATCTTCTCCGGGGACCTCCCCGACTGTTGACGGTAATACAAACATTTGTGGGCATGAGCGCCCAAAGGCGGCTAATCCGTTGGCCCCGATCGTTGTAGGACCTGGCGGTGGCGTCCCCGGAGAAATCGGGGAGTTTCTCCGGTTCAGTCCGGCCTCGGCGAGGCGCTCCATCTCCAACGACAAGAGGCAAACCAGGCTGCGCACCGAGCTGGCTGCTCGGAACGAGGGAGCTCGACAAGCTCCGCGTCGAGAAGGAGGCGATGAGGACGGCGCTTGCCAAGGCCTCCCGCACCATCGGGACCTTGACAGAGAACCTGGTGAATATGGACACCGATCACCAGGGCTTTTTGTCGACGACGTCACCATGGTGCGGGCCGAGGTTGGGCAAGCGCCGAATGAGGCTATCCAGCCTCGAGCAAATGGGCGGAGGAGGTGGTGTGGACGGAAGGTAAGTCTTTGTCGCTTTTAGGCGTCGCATCTTTGCATTCCAGCTCCAAGGCCGACCCCGGCGGATGCAGAGCCGAGGAGGAAGTCGTCGGAGCAAGCGGCGGACCTCGCTGCGGTGCGACGGCCTACTCCTCGGCGCAGGGCGAGCTCGAGGCCCCTGAAGGAGAAGGTCGGAGCCGCTTGCACGCATGGGTCGAGGCCGGGCGAAATCCGGCCGCGCTAGCCCACTAGGGCCGCCCGAGGCGTTGCCTGTGACGGGTGGAAGCGCCCACGCCGCCCTTCTTCAGTCCGGCCTTCGGACCCGGCGTGTCGCACACCTTGGCGATGACCCTCTCCCACTACGACCTCGACCTCCCCAAAGTTTCCGAGGGGATCATCGTCGCCGAGGACGAGGAGGGTCGCGAGGGGAGGTGTTCGACGAGCCGCCCAGCGCTGGCCTGAAGGGGCCCACGAATCGCTGGTCGGGCACTTCCAGACGGCGATCCTCCCTAACGCTGCCGAAGGAGCCGACGCCACCGACGCCGTGGATGCCGCCACCAGGGGAGGAGGGGGGTCGGACGCCCCCCAGTGAAGTCTGCATGTTGGGCCGAGCATGCCCATGTAAAAAAACTTGATTAGTTTTTTGTTATTCTCATCAGTTGACAAGTACCGTGGCCCGTCGAGGCCTTATGATTTGTTTTCTCGTTTTCTGTTTACTTTTTGTGCCTTTGATTCTCGCCTCGTACTTAGATTAGGGCCCTTGCGAGGACACAGGAGTCCTTAGTCAAAGGTGGTTAAGCAGAGGCACCATAGCACTGGGGCGTGGGCGGCCTCGTGGCTTTCCCGGCCTTGACGTTTGGAGCAGCCCTTCCTCAAAGCATGAGGTACCTCGTCCTATGGTAGTGAGTAGGAGTGTCGTAGCGCATGGGCGTAAGCAACTCCGTAGCTCAACCAGCCTTAGGTTTCAGAGTAATCCCCCCGTTACCCTTTTTCCAAGCGTTCGAGATTTGTAACACGAAAATGTTCGAAAAACGATTAAAAAAGTGCGCTTGCAGAGTGCCTTTCAGGAGGGAGTTCCCCCCCTGTCTAGCCCCCGAGGGAGGCTCGGCTTTGATGGGTCAATCTTTGAGTCTCGCTCGGGCCTCGAGGCGGTATAAGTGTAGTTGAGGTCCTCAGCCCCCGGGGGCCTCGGACATGTTTCTTATTTGTATAAAATTGTAAAAGTGTTTTCCATTCTTCTTTTGAGAAACATGGAGTACAACTATAAGTAAGAACTTGGAAACTTAAGGGTAGAAGCGGCGTAGCTGTTGAATGTTCCAAGCGTTGTTGAGGACTTCTCCGTCCTCGTTGGCGAGCTTGTACGTGCCCGGCTTGAGGACTTCGACGACGATGAAGGGTCCTTCCCAAGGCGGCGTGAGCTTGTGGCGTCCCCTGTTGTCTTGGCGGAGACGGAGCACCGTGATCGCCTTCCTTGAGGTCTGTGGCTTGGACCCGTCGGTCGTGGTAGCGTCAGAGGGACTACTGGTATCTTGCCGAGTGTAGGAGGGCAGCGTCCCCCGGCCTCGTCAAGCATATCCAGCGAGTTCTCCCGAGCCAACCGGGTTGCGCCACTCCTCATAGGACTTGAGCCTTGGAGAGCCAAATTCCAAGTCGGTGGGAAGGACGGCCTCGGGCCGTATACCGAAGAAAGGCGTGAACCCCGTGGCTCGGCTCGTTGTCGTCCCCGAGGCTCCGGAGGACCGAGGGGAGCTCTTCGAGCCACCTTTTGCCGAATTTGTCGAGCTTGTTGAAGATCCGAGGCTTGAGTCCTTGCAAATCATCCCGTTGGCCCGTTCCACCCGCCCGTTAGCTGCGTGGGTGCGCGAATCGGGACCCGACAATGCGTATCCGGTGCTTGTCGCGAAGTTTCTAAACTTCGCCCCGTGAACCGGGTGCCGTGGTCGGTGATGATAGAGTTCGAACTCCAAAGCGGTGGACGATGTCGGTGAAGAAGAGCACCGCCTGCTCGGATCGAATGTTGGTGACGGGGCGCGCCTCGATCCACTTGGAGAACTTGTCGATGGCGACAAGCAAATGGGTGAAGCCTCCGGGCGCCTTCTTGAGAGGTCCTACCAAGTCCAAACCCCACACGGCGAAGGGCCATGTGATCGGGATGGTGCAGGTGCCCGAGCCGTAGGTGCGTCGACGAGCGTAGTGGCACCCCTCGCAGTGCGCACTACCTCGGTGGTGTCGGCGACGCTGTCGGCCAATAGAATCCCTGCCGGAAAGCTGCCGACGAGGGAGGCGGGGGGCGGCGTGGTGGCCACACACCCCCCGGCGTGGATTTTGCGAACCGGGGCAAGGCCATCCTCGACCGTGACACATCGCTGCAGGACCCCAGGGGGGCTTCGCTTGTAGAGGTCGTCCTCGATGACGACGAAGGACTTTGCTCTTCTCGCGATGCGTCTGGCCTGATTGAAGTCCTCGGGGAGGGTTCCCCAAACGATCCAATCGAGGTATGGCTTTCTCGGTCCGGCTTGGGGTCGGCTTCCGGATCCTCCCCGTCGATCTCCATGACCCTAGGGTTTGATGCCGAGGACGCCTCGGAGTCCGAGGGGGCCTCAGTTGTAGAGCGGACCTTGGACATCTCCCCAGCCCCCGAGGGGGGGTCAGAGCGATTCTCCGTGGCCTCCTCCCATTTTTGCAGTGTGATGGAGGGAGCCGTGAGGTCCTTTGTGAAGACGTCGGGGAACCGAGGCTCTTCCAAATGGGCGATCTTGGCGAGTTCGTCGGCCAGCCTCGTTGTACCTGCGGGACGACGTGGTTGAGCTCAAGGCCCTCGAACTTGTCTTCCGGGGCGCGCACCGCCTTGCGATGCAGGTCCATCTTGGGGTCGTGGCAGCTTGAGTCCTTCATGACTGGTCGATGACAAGCCGCAAGTCCCCTCGGACATCAAGGCGCTTGATGCCGAGTTCGATGGCGATCTTCAACCCGTTGAGTAGGCCCTCGTACTCCGCCATGTTGTTTGACGCTGGGAAGTGGAGGCGGATTAGGTGTCGCATGTGCACCCCGAGGGGAGACAAAGAGGAGGCCAGCGCCGGCTCCGGTCTTCATCGAGGGACCCGTCGAAGTACATCATCCAAAGACTCCACCTGGAGCCGGGCGGCGGTAGCCGAGTATCGGTCCACTCGGCGATGAAGTCGGCCAAGACTTGAGACTTGATAGCCTTCCTTGGCACGTAGGAGAGGGTTTCCCCATGAGCTCTACGGACCACTTGGCGACCCGCCCCGAGACTTCCCGATTTTGGAGGATCTCCCCCAACGGGAAGGAGGAGACCACCGTCACGGGGTGAGCGTCGAAGTAGTGCCGGAGCTTGCTTGCGCCGGGTCGAACCACCGCGTAGAGCAGTTTTTGGATCTGCGGGTAGCGGATCTTGGTCTCGGACAACACCTCGGCCGATGAAGTAGGCGGGTCTCTCGGACCGGCGGGGGGTGTGGCCCTCCTCCCGCCTCTCGGCGGCGATGGCCGACTACTACTGCGTCGTTGCGGCAACGTCTGGGAGGAGGGGCTCCCTTCACCGGGCGGGACAAGGATCGGGCGCCGGTGAGGGCGGCTTTGAGCTTGTCGAGGGCCTCACAGGCCTCGGAGGTCCGGGAGAAGCGCTCGGACTTTCTTAGGAGGCGATAGAGGGCGAGCCCTTCTCGCCGAGCCGTGAATGAAGCGGCTTAGAGACGCTAGACAGACCCATGACTTCGTTGCACGCCCCCTTCAGGTCCTCGATCGGCCCCATGCTCGTTACCGCGATTACCTTCTCCGGGTTGGGCTCGATGCCGCGCTTGAGAGGCGATGAACCCGAGGAGCATGCCTCGGGGGACCCCGAAGACGCACTTCTCGGGGTTGAGCTTGACGCTCTTGGCCTTGAGACACTGAAAAGCGACCTCAAGGTCAGAGATGAGGTTGTCGGCCTCCTTGGTCTTGACCACGATGTCGTCGACGTAGGCCTCTACGGTTTCACCGATGTGGTCTCCGAAAACGCCCAGCATGCACCGCTGATACGTGGCCCCTGCGTTCCTGAGCCCGAAGGGCATTGTCACGTAGCAGTACATACCGAAAGGGGTGATGAAGGAAGTCGCGAGCTGGTCGGACTCCTTCATCTTGATTTGGTGGTAGCCGAATAGGCATCAAGGAAGGATAAGAGCTCACACCCTGAAGTGGAGTCGACTATCTGATCGATACGTGGTAAGGGAAAAGGGACTTTCGGACATGCTTTATTTAGACTAATATAATCTACACACATCCTCTATTTCCCACTCTTTTTCCTAACCATGCATGGGTTAGATAACCACTCGAGGGTGGAACACCTCCTTGATGAACCCGGCCGCCCGAAAGCTTGTTCACCTCCTCGCCAATGGCCCCTGCGCTTCTCCTCGTCAAATCGGGCGCAGACGCTGCTTCACCGGCTTGGACCCGGCCCGGATGTCAAGGGAGTGCTCGGCGACTTCCCTCGGAATGCCCGGCATGTCGAGGGACTCCACGCAAAGATGTCGACGTTTGCGGAGGAAGTCGACGAGCACAACTTCCTATTTCGGGTCGAGGGAGGCGCAGGACCTTCACCGCCTTGCCGATGGAGAGGCGGGGTCCAGCGGGACCTCCTTCACTCCGCCGGACGGCTCGAATGCGCCGGGCGTGACGCTTGGTGTCGAGGGCCTCGGAGATCGCCACCGCCTCGGCGTGCTCGACCGCCTCGACGTCGCAGCTTGAACGCGTGTTCGTAGGAGGAGCCAACGGTGATGACGCCATTAGGGCCCGGCATCTTGAGGAGAAGGTAAGTGTAGTTGGGGACGGCCATGAACTTCGCATGCACGGGGACGTCCGAGGATTCCGTGATAGGTTCCTCGGAAGTCAACCACGTCGAAGGTGATGACCTCCTTGCGAAAGTTCGACGGCGTCCCAAAGCGGGCCAGGGAGGTCGATCAGCCCGAGGGGCGACGCGTCTACCCGGCACTATGCCCCGAAAGGGAGAGCTACTGGGCCGAAGCCGTGAGCGCCTATCCCCAACAAGCCGAGAGTTTCGGAGTAGAGGATGTTAAGGGCACTTCCGCCATCCATCGGCACCTTGGTGAGCCGCACGTTGCCGACAATGGGGTCGACCACGGCGGGTACCGCCCCCAGCCGACACGTAGAGCGGGTGGTCGTCGATGCTTTGAAGGTGATGGCGTCGGCGGACCACGGCAGGTACTGCGGGAGTGGTGGGGTGCACCAAGAATATCTCTCAACGTTCGCGCTTGATCTGGCGCGGGGTGAGGTTCGCCGGCAGTCCCCCGATGACCATGAAAACGTCATGGACCTCAGGGAACTCCTCGCCTTTGTTTTCCCCCTCCTTCTTCTTGTCTTCAGGTGGTGGAAGCTTCTGGTAGAAGCGACAAGCCAAATCGCACTCCCCCATAGTGTGCTTGACGGGAAACTTATGGAAAGGGCAGGGCTTTTTGAGCATGTCGTCGAAGGCCCCGGGCCCCGGGCGGCCTCGGGGGGTCTTGCGGTCAGCCGTGGCAACGATATCGTCCTCGGAGTCCACCTCTTTCTTGCCCTTCTTCCCTTTGTGCTTGTTCTTCTTGTTTTTTCTGGGGCTGCGGGTTGCCTCCCCCTCGGCATTGTCCTCCTTCCGCTTCCCTTTGCCACCGACGTCGCGGAAAATCGCTCCCACCGCCTCCTCGCCGGAGGCGAAGTTCGTCGCCACCTCGAACAGCTCATTGGCGGTGGTCGGCATCTTCCGGCCCAACTCATGGACGAGCTCCTTGTAGGTCGTGCCGTCAAGGAATGCACTGATGATGGCAGTGCCGGCCACGTTGGGCAGCTCCGTGCACTTCTTCGAGAAGCGTCGATGAAGTCATGTAGCGTCTCGTCGGGCCTCTGGCGGCGGCTGCGGAGATCCCACGACTCCCGGCGCACGTATGTGCCTCGAAATTTCCCACAAAAACCCCGACTAGCTCGGACCCGGTCGTGGATTGTGCGGGCGGAAGATGCTCCAAACCAAGCGTGCGTCGAATCACCCAAGTGCAGCGGAAGGTTGCGGATGATAAGCCGGGTCATCATCCGCGCCGCCAAGCGGGCATGCCAGCGGTAGTCGTTGAGCCAAACCTCGGGGGTTCGTTTCTCCCAGTATTTGGCAAGATTGGCCGGTTGTCGGAACCGGAAAGGGAACCGTGGCGCCGCGGATCTCCCGCTGAAGGCGCGTGGCCCCGGCGATCGGCATCGCCACGGTCCTCGCCGCTATCGCGCCTTCCGCCTCTGCGCTGGGCGGTCGCATCCGCCCGCACCGGCTTCCTTCGGGGCGTTGTTGATGACGTTGCGTGTGTCACCATCGTCGATGCCGCCGCTGTCGTCCCAAAAGACGCCGCGGATCGGCCTCCCGCGATGGGTCCCGATGGACCGAGGCTTCGCCTCGCGTGGGCGCTCTTCGTCCTCCTCATCCCTCGGTGTCCGATGCTTTGGGAGGCCGAGCTTTCACCTTCTGGACAGCAGCGGTCTCGAGATAATCTCGCAGATCATCTCGAATCCGTCGCCCCTCCGGGGTGGATGGTTCTGGCATCGACCGGACGAGGAGGGCAGCCGCCGCGACGTTATGACTTGCACGTGGGAAGATGGGGGGACGCTCTCCACCCTCGTCGTTGACGATTCTTCTGTTGACGTCACGCGTCTTGCCGACGAGCAGCGGGGCTAGGATTGCGTGCCGCACGGTGGGCATGCTCGTACGCTTCTATCTCCTGTCGTAACAGGCGACGGTCGCGCTCGAGCCTATCCCCAAGCTCCCGAATCCGCTCGATAGCGGGACGCCGTGGCCTCCGAGGGGTAGCCGGTAGTTCGTCGGCCCCGGAGGGCCCGCATCGCCGGGAGTTTGTGGCCCCCGCCCGGGAGGCCGGGATGTGCTAGGGTCCTCGGGGGTTGCGCCCGCCGGAGTCGCTCTGCGGCGGGCTCTGGGATCACGGCCCTGGTCGCCGCCGTCGTTGCCGTTGCCGCCTACGCCGAAGTTCACCGATCTCCACGTGAAAGCATTCACGAGTTGGATCGCATACATGTCGCCCGGGAGTCGAGCCGGGGTAGCCGAAAAGCGAAGGCATGCTCGGAAGGAACCCCCCGGCTCCTGTCCTCGAGGTAGCGCCGGATCGGGTGGATGTAGCGCTTCGCCAGTGGCGCCGCTGCTCCCCCTGCCCTAACCAGGTACTCCTCGTAGGCGTGGATGGATCCGTCGGGGATGTCCGTGTCGAGGTGCTCCGCGGGCGCCACGACGGCGTGGGACGCCTTCTCCGGGTTCCCAAGACGGTGGAGACGTGCACGCTGCATGACGTGGCAGCAGTGTTGACCAGGCCAAATGGTCATGCGTGGCGGCGACGGCGGCTGGGCGTCGCCCAGCCACAACGCCGCAAGGTCCTCCTCCCGACCGGCTTGGCGTCGTGGTGTGTCCGTCGCGCGGCGGGAACGTGCGCCACGGCGCCTCTGCGACGGCTGGCGTGGGTCCACCGGAGCCCGGTTAGGAGGTCCCCGGACTCCAGTAGGGAGAAGTTCCATGTCGTCTTGGACTCCGGTTGACACGAACTCAAGCTCACCAAACCGGATCGGGGTCCCCTGCTCCAGCCCGGGCTGGAGTGGAGTGGAGTTAGGGCTGGGAATCCGCCCCCGAAATATCGTTCTTGGCCATTCCGAGTTTTGGCGAGAAGGAAAGCGAAAAGCACGCACAAGCCCCTACTGGGGCGCGCCAACTGTCGGTGCTAAAACTAGTGGTCCTAGTACCAACGAGTGAATTTACGTGCGTGCTCCCAACCCCGGATGGTGTGCAAGAAGGACACAAGAAAGATTTGTATTATCCTCGCACCAAGGTGCCTGTGGGTAGGGTGTACAAGCTGGTGGAGAGAGGAACTGTCCCAAGTCTCGTGTGAGATGAGTGTGTGTGTGTGTTTGCCAAGGAGATTGCCTCGACTTGCTTGGTCGGATTCACTGTCTTCGGAAGGACCCCGTCCCCCCCTTTATAGCCGGAAGGGGAGGGACGGGCTTTTTACAAAGATGATGTTTGAATAGGAAAAGACGGTGGTGGGCGCCGCCTCATCCTGCCGAGGCCTTGGGGGTTCCCTCACTCCTTGTGCCGAGGCCCCAGGTGAGGCCGGGCGGTTGTCTGCCTTGCACGGCGCCGCATCTGTCGATGGCGGGCGCCGTTACGTGGGAGTCGGCTCCTCGTTCTTGGCGAAGGAGGGGCGTCTGCGCCTCTGCCGAGGGGGTCGGCGTGGGCATCATGATGAGCGTGCCCGTGCACCGTGGGCTCTTGTAGCTTTGACTTACTCCCCGTCCCGGGACCCCGAGGGCCGCGGCATCGTTGTCGCATACGGGCGTGGCCGACGTAGAGATACAGCGTATGGGGCCATCTCCGTCTGCCCCGGCTCTGGAAGCCTGGGTGCACAGTGGCCGGGGCACCGGAAGACCCGGCCGCCGTACAGGGGTGGCGCCGTGCTCCCGCCAGGATGCGACGTGCTCCGTTTTGGACTCCCCGTGATGGGACTTGTTACAGGGGTTAGTCATCGCGGCGCCCTCTACAAAGGGCGGCATGGCCGCCACTGTAGGGATTGTGTAATCGTGAGCGCCGGGCGCAGAGGTGCAGAGTGGTGACCAGGACGGCTCCCATCCCCGCCAGGGGCTAAGCGCCACCGACAGTCACTGTGGGAAGGGGGCGGTAGACATACGTCAAGTCAGTGGTTTGTCTTTTTGACCAGGTGATGCGGCGCGTGCCGTCCGAGGCCTTAGCGCGGGGGCGGTCGGGACGGAGGCGGAATCCCCGTCCGAGGCCTCGCCTCGGGGAGGCTTCGGGCGAGGCGGAGTGTTAGTGCCCCGAGACCTCGCCAGGAGGGCTCGGCTCGGACACGGAGGGACGCCGCCCGAGGCCTGGCCGAGAGGCTCGGGCGAGCCGGAAGGACGCCCATCCGAAGCCTCTACGGGGGAGGCTCGGGCGAGACGGAAAAACAGGAACTCGTCCGAGGCCTTGGCAAAGGAGGCTTGGGCGGGCGGAAAGTTAGCGTTTGCACAAGTCCCAAAGAATGTGGGCTCGGGGGTGTTAGTGTGCGGTGCTGGGCCTTGGCGGCCGTGTTTTGTTCTTGTGTGGCCTAGTTTTGCATTTCTTGGGCCTAATTGTTAGGAGGGCCCTTATTTTGGTCCCCGACAAGTGGAGAAGATTTATATTAGTATAAGAACTCAAAGCTCTTTTTTCTATTTTTTCAATCTCTCAAAAATCTTGATGCAATCAGGCATCCTCAAACAAAGGGTACAATACTCTATCATCTTTCCTTTTCTCGCAAAAGTTATTTTTATGCGACACCTCCTGTCACTACGGATTTTCCTTCTTTGCCGAGTGCCTCATGCACTCGGCAAAAGCCTATATTACACTCGGCAAAGGCTTTGCCGAGTGTTGCACTCGGCAAAGGCCACTCGGCAAAAGAATCCGTCGGCAAAGAGGTCTTTTGCCGAGTGTTTTTTCGGGCACTCGGCAAAGGCTTTTGCCGAGTGCCCCGACACTGCAAAGATCAAAATGAAAAAAAAAACCCGAAAATAATTTTAATCGGGAGAGGGCCCCACCGACCAGCACTCATTCTTCTCTATCTAGTAGGATTTTTTGTAGCATTTTTCGAGACTTTGTGTCGAGTGGGATTCGAACTCACAACCTCTCCCTCGCGCGTAACCTCCCCTACCACTGCACTACACACTCACTTGTGTTTATACTCTATTTGGATTCCCTAAATATTATACAAAATTGAGTGAAAATTGCTTATTTGAGGCTCTAAATGAATTCAAATAAAAAACTTGTCAACTACAAAGTTTTATAACTTTTCGGGATCTACAATTTTTATTTAAGAAGTTTCTCCATCCGGGTTGTTTATAAAATTTGAATTTTAAATTTGAGCGGATTCAGATACAGTTTCGCATGACAAGATAAATTCAAATGAAAAAGTTGCCAACTACAAAGTTTCATAACTTTTCGAGATCTATAACTTTCATTTTGGGTGTTTCCCCATCCGAGATACTTTAAAAAATTCAAATTTCAAATTTAAAAAATGTGACTGTACTTTTCGTTAACAAAATTAATTCAAATTAAAAAATATTCAACTACAAAGTTGTATGATTTCACAACACCTACATTTTTTATTTTATTTATTTGATCATTTGACATAGTGGTAGGAACATTGTTCACAAATCTTATATATCTCCTCTTGTAGTTTCGTAAACTACGAGAGAGATATGTAAGATTTGTGAATAGATTTAATTTTACTTTGTCAAATTGAGAAATGGTCAAAATGAAAGTTGTAGACCTTGAAAAGTTATACAACTTTATAGTTAAATTTTTTTTTCATTTATATTAATTTATCTGCTCCAAAATATACTCTGAAATATGTCTTTGCCGAGTGTAAAATAAAAACACTTCGGCAACGACCTTCTTTTGCCGAGTGCTAAAAAAATAACACTTTCGGCAAAGAGGCCTCTTTGCCAAGTGCCCAAAAAAGCACTCGGCAAAGAACTCTTTGCCGAGTGCTTTTTTTTGCCGAGTTTTTTTTCTTTAGCTCTCGGCAAAGAGCTCTTTGCCGAGTGCCCGAAAAAAACACTCGGCAAAGAAATTAACACTCGGCAAAGAGCCGGATTCCGGTAGTGTGTTGGTTTGCATCCGCCACCAAAATTTAGCCATCACGCCGTTGGCCGTCTTCCCCAAGCTCGAAGAAGTCTACCATCGGTCGGCCCAAGAAGCCGCCGCATATCTGGGTAGGCCACGCCGAAAAGACACCACAAGCGCCAAGCAAAGCAAGGGCCAACAAGGATCCAAACATACACAAAGATATATCAAAGCATAAAAACATTTATTTTTTATAAAAACACTTCAAACATATGTTTAGATAAACACATAAAAACATTATTCTTCCTGTAAACATAGTACAGATTGAAAGGTATATCATGTTTTACATTTAGACACTATCACTACTACTACAATTTTACTGCAGGCGGGCAAAACAGCTTTTCCGAGGCGGTTTTTCCGTCCACCTCGCAATGAAGGTCACAATGAATCAGCTATTTACCGAGGCGGACAAGATACCCGCCACAGTTAATAAAATAAAATAATAAAAAAATGACAAGCCCACCCACGAGCCCATCTAGGGCCCGAAGTCAAGCCCATCCACCACGGCCCTCGCAGTTCCCGCGCCGTCACCGGGGCACGGCCGCCGCCGCCGCCACGCATGTAAGAAGTAGTGCCACTGCCGCCAGGATCTGTCGCAGAGGAGGATGGAGTGGGGAAGGATGGGTGTCGCCGTGCCGGTGGAGCTTGGGGGAAGGGGACGGTGATGGAGGAGCACTACGCGCATCTCGCCGGATCCGTGCATAGCCGACCTCCACCTCGCCAGATCCGGGCGCAGCCAGCCTCCTCCACCCAGATCGAGAGCCTGCAATCCTCCATGAAATCGGATCTAGAGCCCTGTTGGAGAATCGAGGGAGAGAGTGAGGGAGAGAGGAGTGACGAGCGACGAAGAGGAGTGAGGAGAGATTCGAGTACCGGAAGAAGTCGCAGCTGTCGGGCCGCCATGCCGCCGCCACGCGGTCGCCAAGCAGCGGGTTCGCGCTTGGCCGCCCGGTCGCAGCCGCGGTTGCCGCGCGAGAGGGCTCCTGCTGCACCAGCCGCCACCGCCGCGAAGCGGGCGCCCGCACCGGCCGGCCGCCATGGCTGCCGCGAGTGGGGGAGCACGGGAAGAGGGAAGGGCGCCGCCCAAAGTGAAGAGTGGGTCGAGGGGGAGAGACAGAGGGAGACGGAGACTACCGAGAAACCCTAGGTTTATTTTATACTTGGATGTGCTTTCGGGCTTCGTTTGGGCCTGTTTGGGCCTCGGCCTATTAACCATGGCGGGCCACTTATAAGGTCCGTCTCGGTTAATAGAGTTATTTATGGAGGTGGGCTTTCTTACAATAACCGCCTCTGTTAATATATTTTGCGAGGCGGTTTCTTGTAACCGCCTCAGTTAATAAAAAGTGTCCGTCTCAGTTAATCGAGGCATTAACCGAGGGAGATTTTAGTGCTGCCTGCCTCTGAGATCAATTTCAAAACGCCTCGCAAAAGATTTTTTTTGTAGAGTATGTAACTTTATATGCACAGTATGCATGTATACCTCTCAAACAAGCCATTAAATCTTAAAATTAGCGAAGCCACTACATATAATTCGTTGAGGAGCGGGTGTATATGTCTTTACCCAGTATATAAAAAACGCTTTCTTTGTTGGGAGGAGAACAGGAGCAAACACCACCAGGCGATTTTGAACAGCGAAATACTGATCGGCGAAATACTGTTCGCAGGGCGAGATGCTTTTCGCTGTTTGAAATGATATCGTCACCGTAGTTTAGGAATTCGATGTCCCCGGTCGATGGCCATTTCGACTGGGTGAAGATGGTTTCGACCAGCGAAAAGACTTTCGGCCTTCCAGGTCAAGCTAACTAGACCAGGCGCCCTGCCAGCTCAGGACCACTTGGCCACTATGGGAGCAGGTAAGAGGGGGCGTGAAGATCACGATCTTGCCCCTCCCCTGATGAAGGGACCATAGGGCTGTCAGCTCCCTGCGCTGTAACAGGGGCAAGATTGGAATCCGGGTAGTGCCCCTCCTACTCACCTATAAAGATGGCCTGCCATGCTGGTGAGAGGGGAGAAAAAGAGAGAAATGGAGAGCCCCCGGCTCATCCAGTCCTTTACCGACTAAACCAACAGTGGTGCCCACCGTGGTCGGCCCATTCCGACCATGGCTCCGAGGAAAGCTACCGCGAAACCCACGGGGGATGCGAACGAGGCAGCGAAGGCACAAGCAATCGCAAGCGAAAGGCAAGCCGAGGACCCCGCGCCCATAGCAACCTCCAAAGGGGCGGAGAAGGCAGCAGCCGGCGGAGCCCTTGACGGTACCGAAAGAGCAACAGCCGGTGAGCAGCAGCCAGCCGAGGTATTGCTCGCTGTACCAAATGAGAAGGAAGCAACCCCAGAAGGACATGCGAGCGAGGAAGCTTCTGAAGAGAACGTAGAAGACGAAGTGGTTGATTAGGCCCGAAAGCTAAGAAAACTTAACAAGTACGTCAACGAGATCAAAGCGCTGGAGTTTTAGCGGCAAGAGCGGGTTGCAACAGCGGCGGAAGAGGGCAAAAGCGATTAAAACTGACCTCGCCCTGACCAGGGCAAAGGCACACAAGCAGAAACTCCTCAGGGAAGAAATCCAACAGTTGCAAAAGCATGGAACAAGCCGCGCGAGTGACAAGGACACAATTCTCATAAATAGTGATCAGGATGTGGATTTCGACGGTTTTGATCCAACATCGCCATTGAGTAAAGAGCTACAGTCATACCCCGGGCCACCAAATTACAAACCCAAAGTGCCAGCTTTTGATGGAAAGACTGACCCAAAGAAATTCCTGGCCAACTATGAAACTGCAATATATTCCGCAGGAGGTGACGCTCGCACTTTGGCGAAGTCTCTCATCCTTTCCGTGCAAGATATCGCAAGTGGATGGTACAATTTGCTAAAACCACACTTGATAAAATCATGGCCACAGTTGAAAACCGATCTACTGGCCAACTTCCAAGGAATTCGGCTAAAGACCAAAACAACAAGAGATGTTCTTAACTGCGTTTAGAAAGAGGGGGAGTCCCTCGCTGAGTACCTGGAAAGGTTCATACAAATCAAAGTGCAAGTATCCTGTTGACGGTCACTAATGTCAATTATAACCCATCAATTATCATCAAACTTGACATGAAATGAACCACAGAGCATAGGTATAGGGTTTTGATCTAATGAGTTCCACGAGTTTTGGTGAAACTATATGTCTACAGGTACATATTGGAAAAGCTATCAAAGTTGATCAATATGACAGTATAAAAGTATCTCAAATGATGGATTAGAATACCCCATTGCGACGGGCTCATCGAGACGATCGAAACGGACATATCATTTGCCATATTTGGAGTCCCGAATGAAAAGATATCGCATCTGGAAGCGGCACCTGCGCAGGAAGGATCTAGAAGACACCAGAAACCACCCCGCGGAAGGTGGGGCCCACCTGTCATAGGGGGAGACCGGCCGGTCCCACCCCCAAACCGGCCTGTCTAGCATTTTGGCCATTTTGGCCCAGCTTCGGCCCACGGGATCCACCGCCTTTGAGGAAGAATCTCAGCCGCCCGCCGATGTCGGTTTGATCCAAGGGCTGACGTTAATCGCTCGGGTCTATAAAAGGAGCCCCAGACCCTAGAGGGGAGGCATCCCCTGAAAACCCTAATTCATTATTCGTTGGGATCCATTTGAGAGGCGTCCCTTGAAAGGATCATACTCTCATGGAGATCAACACACCAGGGAGATTAGGGCTAGACTCTTCAATGTAATAGTTTAGCAACTTGAGAGCTAGGGTTGAGAGGCTTCGTTCCGGATCTCGCCGTGGAGCCTTGGAGGTCTGGTATATCTTTGTATCTTATCTTTGCAAGACTTATGCTTTAATATAATTATCTTCTCTATTTACTTCTATGCCTTATTTGTATGATTAGTGTAGTTATTGCTTCTTAGCATAGGATCTCTGCCTGTATTAGGTGCTCTAGTTATTACGTATGGCTAGAGTAGTAATCGATAGTGTAGACATAGTATCTAGGCTATAGGTTACCTGAGGTTGCGCCCAATTCTTACGGTTAGTTGTGGTAGCCCATAGGGGTGACAGCTTTATGTGGCCTTTGTATTCCACCACGTCGGGATTGGTGTTTCGTAGGGCTTTTGGTAGCCTTCCCCAACTACCTTCTTCCCAGTCTTATTCGAGAGTTGGAAAGGTATTGCTGCCCCGAAGTACTATTGTGTGTGCTATACTTACCCATGCATTAGTTACATTCTAGTGTCAAATAGAATAGAACCCGAGTAATAGAGAAGTACATAGGAACCTTGATCTCTCCCTTAGTCCTCTCAAGTTAGTTGACTATATATTATAGGATTCTCCTCTGTGTGTGATATTGTGCATAACTCTTATCATTTACCACTTACCCCTGCTTAGGTTTAGTTGGTATACTAGTTAGTAGATACATGATGGTGAACTATCAATGTCTTTAGCCATTGTTTCCCAGTGGTAAAATATAAATAACGATACGGAATACTCCCGGTAAAATGCTACAATGGTAATTTACGTGCGCTTGAATCCTTCATATTTTAATTGTGCATAAGAAATACCAACAAGCATTTTTTTGGCGCCGTTGCTTGGAGAAACAATTGGCGTAAAGATTTTGATATTGATCTTGATATCTGCTAACCTAGTTTGCCACTAGCTTTAGTAGGATTACCCCTGTGTTTGTTGAGTTGTGGAATAAGTAGGAAATCAATTGTTCAACCTTCTGGCGAAGTTCCACATGAACAAGACAAGGGAGATATCGAAGAATCCAGGGTGCCTGAACATTCACGATCCATCAACAATGGAGCCCTGCCATCTCACAGGTTCGTATAATCACACATTACTCTAACCTTGTGTAGATTGGAGAAAAGATCATCATCACAAGAACTCAAATCTCATCGTGTGTGACGAACAAAGATCCTACACTACTCACAGAGTCCATTGTGAGTCATGGTAAGTATGATCAAGAAAGGTGAGAAAGTCTTGCTCATAGACTTTAAATTTGATGAGTAGTTATCTGTTGCATTCCACTTTGCATGTTTACTTTGAATAATCCATGCATTTACTCCATCTCATATCACATCCGCTGCATGTTTAGTTCCATGCACACATGCATATCACTTGCACCTCTGCATAAAAATAAATTAAAAAAACATTCTCACCATACATGATCAAGCTTTCATCTCTATTTGAGTAAATCACTATGTGCTCTCATGCTTCCTTTGTTTGCTATAGTGTGCTTTGGTTTAGAAGTACTGATCATACTTCCATATGCTTTTAAATTAAGCATGGTGCTTAGGTTAAATAGCCTGCTTTAGTTAAATTAGACATGGAGTCTGGTTTGATTATTGAACTAAAAAACTACTTGTGTAGACATTGGTTATCTTTGTTGGACTAACCCCTGCAGGAGACTTTCAAATTCAATATGGGTAAGTCAAGAGATGAACTCACACTAGAGATGAATCAATGTTGGTAATAACTATGTGCAAAGAAGACACAGCTCATCCTTCAGAGAAGAATTGTAAGTATCAATGTTTTACCTGATCATTTGCTACAAGTTGCCTTTACCTTGAACCATGCAAGGATGTAGTAAACAAATACAAAACATGATAAACAAAATCTATGCTAGAGTTATCCTAGAACCATCTTCTGATTAGCGTAGATGAAACTCACATAAAATCTGGACCATCACCCATATTCCAAATTTTGTTACAATCCTTCGGGTATGTGTCCGCTAACATGTTGCAGGAAAGAAAGAATAAATGTCTATTCATGGTTTGAAAAAAAAAGAGAACAAGTGTAGAGAAAGGACCAAGATAGAAAAAAATCAATGTGAGAGCACTTCAGCACTTTCTACACTTCACCATGATAGAGGACCAATCACCCTGCAAAAAAAAGGACCTTCAGTTCCACCATCTCAAACATGTTTGGATACAAGTCAAAGGAACATAAAGCAAGTGGTGGTTGGTTGAGGAATATGATGTGGATCATTGACATAGAACTGGAGTGACCCTTACTCGATGTCTTCAAGTGAGGATGGCAATGACAAGCAGAATGCAACTTTCTCTATATGGGTCAAACTGATGCCTGCTCTTATCATCATCTTTGAAGACACTTGAATGCCGACAACAAATACCAGGATGACAAGATCCCACTACATCGTAGTGTGCATCCCTATATCAATAAATAACAGTCATCAATGGTGGTATGTCGATGGTGTCTCCTAAGTTTGTAAACAATCATAGACATAGGATGACACCCACAATGTCGTTGGAGATGAAGCTCTCATGCAAGTACAAATAGAGTTCCCTCCTCGATCATCAAGATGGCTGGTGCATCATCAAAGAAGAACAAACTTTCCACCCGTCATTAGAAGATAAAGAAAATCAAAGAGGAACTCAAGATTGAAGCTCCAATGGACATCAACTCATCAACCCAAAATTAGTGAAGATCAATAAAGGTTGATAGAAGAAAGTGCAACCGTCTGTGTTCTCATCTCCTGGATCAGATGGAGCAAAATAGGTCAAGGTAAATATTGTCAACGAGGAGCCTCGATCAATGAAACACTAAAGGAATCAACCTCAAAAGAACAAGATGGATGAACAAGGAGGATGAACCTATCCAACCAATATCAAGTCCAAGATCCTAATAAGTTTGGCACGAGAAAGTATAATCATTCAGTCCTTCATTTCCATCATCAAACGAGGCACTCATCCAAGAAACCTACAAAGGAGAAGTCTGGTTTGGTAGACTTAAAACCACCGAACCCTCGCCGAAAGGTAAGTCGTTAGTTATCCATATTTACTTCCTTGCATTGCATCAATTATTGTTTAGCATGTTTACTCTTCTGCACTAGCACTGCATTAAAAAAAGGAAAAAAATAATATAATTCATTTTGCATCTAAAAACTCAAAGCCCCATGTGACATCCCTATAGTGCAAACTAAAGGAGTGTTCACTGTGGTGGCCTAAAAATAAAATAAAAAATAGCATGCATATTTCCTTTACATTCGATAAAAAAGAAAATCCAAAAATAAATGTTGAGCATCTTGCGGCCTTTGTATGAATGTAAAAACCTCTCACAACAACCAGTCCACGAAACGGCTAACCACTAACTGTTTATCCTAATCCGTTCCACAAGTTTTGGTGTTTTGTGAGATGTTTGCTCTTGAGGATGACTCTAAGAGCTAGTCTACCTAGGAATCATCATCTACATCACTCGCAGTACACCTTCCCTACACACAGCTAATCACTGTGTGGAGGAAGCAACTTCTTGTTGGATGAGATTGAGGTTCCCGGCTACACTAGCTCTTGCAAGCACGAGCTCCATCGAGAGGACTGCTCAACTTCAATGCTCAACCACGACAACAACCAGCTTGGGGGAAGGCATCCCCTAGGTACCCAGGTAAGTGTACCTACGTGATTATCGAGTCAGTCATAAAAAATGAAAAATATCAAAAATATGTGAGCACATAAAGGTTCACCATAGTATCATAAGAAAACTTAAAAAATACCAAAAATATATGGGCACATGAAGGTCCATGCTTTTTAGAGTCTTCTGAGTTATAGTATGAGTCTTAAAAAATGAAAAACCAAATAAAAATGTCTGTCTGTCTAGATAGAGTCAATAAAAAGGAAGCTCTTGAGATGATCTGAAATGATGATAAGCTGCTCTATTACCACACCTTTGAAGTGCCTAGAGTTTAGACAAAAGTTTTTCCAAGTTTTAGCTCTAACTGTTTTGACATGAGGATTTACTCTGAGCCTGAAACTTGTGGGTTGCATATGCTTGAACTAAGTCTAGGTACCTGATTGATAAGATTGAGAAAGTCTGAGTTGCTATCTATCTTGTTCTAAGTGACACTAGAGTTCTGGAGATTTATCTTTTGAAAAATACAAAAACATGATGAGTTCCTATATGACAAGCTTACATTCCCACCAGAGCCAAACATGATGAGATGGGCTAGTTAAACTTCCACATATATGCTGCTTGTCATGTATTAAGTTTTGTCAGCCATTGTGACCCTAGTGAGAAATTTGTCATGCTCTTGAATCAAGATACACCTCCATATGCACTACTCTATACTGGAGTAGGTGCAACAACATGCCATTCCACCTACATCCATTCCAAAAATGTTTTTCTCCTACACTGGGAGACAACACCAAAAAGATTCCATTAGGTTAGCCACCCAATAAATGCTCCATATTCCTATTGCTATCTCTCCAAATCCCTAAGTGCAAAAAGAGTGCTATGAGCTATGCAAAAAGTTATTTGAAAAAAAGAGAGAAGAGAGAAAAGAGAGAAGAAAAAGAAAAAATGGACAAGTGTCCAAATGCTAAAAACAATGAGTACTTATTTGCCTGACTCCCTGAGAAAAAAAAAAGATAGCTCATAACCTCTGACCAGTTTTCAAAACCCAAAGGAGAGGTAGGCATTCAAGGAGCTGAGTAGAATTAGGTTCCACCATATATCTACCATATCCATCCACCTATACATCTTGATTCGACTGTATGACTCGTTTCTCTATGGATCCCTTGTTTGACTCTACAACATATGCATTGCAAGTTTGCTCTTTCAGTTTTCTCCTTACCTATGAGCTTCACATAAGCTTTAGCTATAGGATGAAAAGAAAGGCAATCAACATCATTGCCTTGGTGAGAATCCATAAATACCACATACATTGAGAGACTTGAGAGTGTCATACGTGGGAAGCTCTGAGTTTTATTTGAAATCCTCTAAAACCTCCAGAATGATAGTTGAGCGAAGAGCTTGAGACATAGTGCTTGGGTGGGATCTTTCTGTCTATCAAGTACTCAAGGCCCAAGGAAGAGCTGATGAGCCCCATAGTCAAAGATAACATGAGTAAGTTTGAAAGTCAGCTCGGTTATTGCTTAAGCTTGGTAGAGAATTTTTGTCTGAATACAGGTACACTTTTGAGGAGTTACATCGAGGTTGTGACAATACTCTAAGAATTATAAACATCTATATCTGTTTCTAAGTTTAGCTTTGCTAAGGGACTAGCAAAGGTTAAGCTTGGGGGACTTGTTGACGGTCACTAATGTCAATTATAACCCATCAATTATCATCAAACTTGACATGAAATGAACCGCAGAGCATAGGTATAGGGTTTTGATCTAACGAGTTCCACGAGTTTTGGTGAAACTATGTGTCTACAGGTACATACTGGAAAAGCTATCAAAGTTGATCAATATGACAGTATAAAAGTATCTCAAATGATGGATTAGAATATACCATTGCAACGGGCTCGTCGAGATGATCGAAACGGACATATCATTTGCCATATTTGGAGTCCCGAATGAAAAGATATCGCATCTGGAAGCGGCACCTGCGCAGGAAGGATCTAGAAGACACCAGAAACCACCCTGCGGAAGATGGGGCCCACCTGTCATAGGGGGAGACCGGCCGGTCCCACCCCCAGACCGACCGGTCTAGCGTTTTGGCCATTTTGGCCCAGCTTCGGCCCACGGGATCCACCGCCTTTGAGGAAGAATCTCAGCCGCCCGCCGATGTCGGTTTGATCCAAGGGCTGACGTTAATCGCTCGGGTCTATAAAAGGAGCCCCAGACCCTAGGGGGGAGGCATCCCCTGAAAACCCTAATTCATTATTCGTTGGGATCCATTTGAGAGGCGTCCCTTGAAAGGATCATACTCTCATGGAGATCAACACACCAGGGAGATTAGGGCTAGACTCTTCAATGTAATAGTTTAGTAACTTGAGAGCTAGGGTTGAGAGGCTTCGTTTCGGATCTCGCCGTGGAGCCTTGGAGGCCTGGTATATCTTTGTATCTTATCTTTGCAAGACTTATGTTTTAGTATAATTATCTTCTCTATTTACTTCTATGTCTTATTTGTATGACTAGTGTAGTTATTGCTTCTTAGCATAGGATCTCCGCCAGTATTAGGTGCTCTAGTTATTACGTATGGCTAGAGTAGTAATCGATAGTGTAGACATGGTGTCTAGGCTATAGGTTACCTGAGGTTGCGTCCAATTCTTACGGTTAGTTGTGGTAGCCCATAGGGGTGACAGCTTTATGTGGCCTTCATATTCCACCACGTCGGGATTGGTGTTTCGTAGGGCTTTTGGCAGCCTTCCCCAACTACCTTCTTCCCAGTCTTATTCGAGAGTTGGAAAGGTACTGCTGCTCCAAAGTGCTATTGTGTGTGCTATACTTACCCATGTATTAGTTACATTCTAGTGTCAACTAGAATAGAACCCGAGTAATAGAGAAGTACATAGGAACCTTGATCTCTCCCTTAGTCCTCTCAAGTTAGTTGACTATATATTATAGGATTCTCCTCTGTGTGTGATATTGTGCATAACTCTTATCATTTACCACTTACCCCTGCTTAGGTCTAGTTGGTATACTAGTTAGTAGATACATGATGGTGAACTATCAATGTCTTTAGCCATTGTTTCCCAGTGGTAAAATATAAATAACGATACCTGGAATACTCCCGGTAAAATGCTACAATGGTAATTCTGTGCGCTTGCGGAATCCTTCATATTTTAATTGTGCATAAGAAATACCAACATACCCAGCATACAAGACGAAACAGTCATCGCCGTCACAACAGAGGGTCTCGCTATAGGCCAATGCGCGTCTCACCTAGCCCGTGACCCACCCAAAACCGTGCAAGAGTTATTCGACATAATGAGACGTTTCGCTCGGTCCGAAGAAGACTTCAGACGAAGAAGAGAGCAAGCGTGAAACTCGAAGACCCCTCCGAAAAACGAAAGGCAAAACAACGCGGACCAGAAGAACAGGCAACCCCGATCGATCTACAACATGCATCAACAAACAGAACAAGACCACGCACACAACCAGCAAAACCAGTCAAATCCAAGAGTAGGTGCACAGTTCGGCAGTAATCATCGAGGAGGAAGATCTGACGCGCGCGGCAGAGGCGGACAGGCAGCCCTAGGAAGGGGTAGGCCGCAGAGGCCGCCATTCTGTCTTTTTTGTGGCGAAGATATGGGCCACACAACTAAGGAATGCAAATATGGCAAGTTGGCCAAAGAGCAGAAGGAGCGCGATGACGCAGCCACCCGTAGTGAACAAGCTAAACACGTTTTCCACAACGTAGGCGCTAATTATCAACACCCATCTTCCAATAGGATACACCGCCCACAGCCCCCTGGCATGGCAATTCGCACACCCTTAGGCGCATCACTTCATCGCGGGCCCAAGTTCTTCGGCCATACCATCTCCTACACAGCAGCATGATCAGCAAGGAACTAGCAATGCAGCATAAAACTCTATGGACACTTCGAGGGAATTGCAAATTGTAAATACGGTGTTACCAACCAAGGGGCACATTTTCGCAATCACAGGAGGTTCCAACCAAGAACATTAGAGCAAAAGAGCAAAGAGAGATTACGAGCGACGAGTCTTAACAGTAACCCCAAGAGCACCGCTCAACCGGCCGGCATGGGCAACCATCCCCATTTCGTTCGATGAAACAAATTTCTAGTTCTAAGATTTCCCACACACCGATGCTTTCATCATTACGGCGAACGTCGCCGGATTCACCTTACACAACATATTGGAAGATAACGGCAGTTCGGCAGACATATTGTTCGCCAAACCTTTTGAGGCCATGGGTTTTGACAGAAGGACAGTGGAACCAGCAGGAAACCCACTTTACGGGTTTGGCAGCAAGAAAGTCGACGCCATCGGAAAGAAACAGATTCTGGTATCATTCGAAGAAGGCATCCGAGTACGTACTGAAAGTATTACATTCGACGTGGTAAACATCGAATAGCCATACACCGCGATCTTCGGAAGAGGCATCATAAGCAAATTCGACATTGTCATAAGGCAAAGCTTCCTGTGTATGAAGATGCCGTCCCCCTTCGGCGTTATCACCATGCACGGAGATCAGATAGCAGCGAGACACATCGAGGGAAAAGTCACACCAGGTTACAACATAGTCAACAAGGTAACAAACCCGTCGAAACCTCAGGAAACGGAGGACAAGGATACGAAGCGAGCCAGACCCGCCGACAAGCACGATAAGGTGAAGGTCAACCTTTCGCCCGAAGAACAAGGCAAGATGGCATATCGGTTCAGATCTCAGTCCTGCAGAAGCACAAGGCCTAGCCAAGTTCCTCAGCAAAAATAGTGAAGTTTTTACCTGGTCGGCAAGTGATCTAAAGGGAGTAAAACGAGACCTCGCGTAACACAACATGAACATCAACCCAGAGGCCAAACCACGAAAGCAAAGATTGAGGAAGATGTCAGATGAGAGAGCGGAAAGCGCGAAGCAGGAAGTACAGAGACTATTGGACACCGGAGTCATAAGGCCAGTGCAATATCCTGAATGGCTGGCAAACGTGGTCATGGTTAGAAAGAGCAACGGAAAGTGGCGAATGTGCGTTGACTTCACCGACCTCAACAAGGCTTGCCCGAAGGACCCCTTCCCATTACCACGAAGACACCCTGGTTGACGTGGCGGCTGGATCAGAGATGCTCAGCCTACTAGACTGCTTCTCAGGATATCACCAAATCTGGATGAACCTTGAAGACGAGGAGAAAACAAGCTTCATAACACCGGGAGGCACCTACTGCTTCCGGCGAATGCCAGAAGGTTCAAGAAACTCAGGGGGCCACATTCTCGCGAATGACGGCCCAGGTGTTCAAAAATCAGAACGGCAGAAACCTGGTGGCATATGTTGATATAGTGGTAGTCAGCAAAAGGAAGGATTGCCACATCGCCGACCTCAAGGAAACTTTCACCAACTTAAAGTCCAGCGGGCTAAAACTAAATCCAGAGAAGTGTATCTTCAGCATAAGAAGCGAAAAGATGTTAGGGTGCCTCGTATCCAGCAGAGGAATCGAAGCTAACCCTGAGAAAATAGCAGCAATTATCAACATGCAACCCCTTCAAACAGGAAACAGGTCTAGAAACTAACAGGAAGATTAGCAGCGCTCAACAGGTTCATTTCTCGCTTAGCGGAAAAAGGATTGCCGTTCTTCAGAGTCTTGAGGGAGTCCGACATGTTCGAATGGGGGCCTCAACAGCAGTGCGCGTTCGATGACCTGAAGACCTACCTAGCGAAAATGACAACCTTGACAACACCATCTCCAAAAGCAACCCTCTTGTTGTACCTTGCAGTTTCACCCACAGCAGTAAGTGCGGTATTGGTCGAAGAGAAAGAACATGAAAACAAGCTCCGACAATTCCCCATCTATTTCGCATCCGAGGCGCTGGCTGGAGCCAAAATAAACTACTCCGAACTCGAGAAGATCGCCTACACGGTGGTCATGGCTTCAAGGAAACTAAAACCTTACTTCCAATCTCACAAAATCAAGGTTCTATCCTCTCAGCCACTCGAAGCACTTTTCAAGAATCCAGAAGCAATATGGCGCATAGCAAAATGGACAGCAGAGCTAAACGAATTTGTCATTGATTTCGAACATCGGTCGTCAATCAAATTTCAAGCCCTCGCAGATTTTATCGCCGACTGGACCCTAGCCGCAGACAACATAGAATTACAATTCGAAGAGCCTACATGGACCGTGCATTACGACGGAGCATGGGGCTCCTCTAGAGCAGTGTTGACGGTGGATAACGTCAATATTTATTAGAACTTTAGACATGAAAGGGCACATGAATACATACTAGTCTAGGGTTTTAACTGACAATTTCCACGAGTTTTGCATATTCTATATTTTTCAGGGACCTTTCCAGAAAAGCTTAAAAGAGGGATTACATTGCATAATTATCACAAAACTTAACCGCGACGGAAAATATCGCCAAAAGGATAAGGAAGGGTCTAGAAGACACCCGAAGCAGCGGGGCCCACAGAGGGGACCAGGTGGGCCGACCGGCCCCACCCTAGGGCCGGACGGCGTCCTAGGTCAACCGCCGGCGCTCCTCTTCTGGAAGCTTCCTCCTACCGCCTTAGGGTTTGCATCTCCACCTTTGCCCAAGTCAGTTTGATCCAACGGCGTACGTTCATCCCACCGGGCTATAAATAAAGGGGCAGACCCCCCTGAAAGCATTCTACACCCCGGTGCTTCATATTCTCCACATAAATTAGGGTTAGGGTCCCTCTAGTTGATCTAGTTCTAGTTCATCTAGTTCTAGTTCATCTAGATGTAGCAATTAGGAGAGACTAGTTCTTCTAGATCTAGTCTTGTTTAGAGATTAGAGAGATTGAGTAGAGGAGTAGAGATTCTGGAGGAGTTCCAGCTGTCGGTGCTTCTTCGTGGTCAGTATTCTTTTCTCGATTCACTCCCTTGCCCTGAGTCTGCGTTACGAGGTACTTTTGTATTCGTCATTCCGATTCAAGTAAGCAGTTGTTCTTATTTGTTCTTAAGTTCACAGCTCATATTGAGTGCTTTGATCTTGGTCATTATTTGGTTGAAGTAGTATTTCATAGTGTAGGCGTGGTGCCTAGGCTAGGTTTGCTTGTGGATGTCCTCTGATTAGCCGGATAGTGGTAGTTCGCGCAGGTGACTTTATAGCTGCGTTGATTCCTCTGTAGTCCACTTTCCGTTGATAGGACTGATAGGTTTATAGGTGCTTGGTAGGAGATTACTCTGTTTCTTCTCCTATTCGGGGTTACTTGCCCAGTTAGAACGGTATTATACAGAGCTTACCGGTTGTCAGAACTAGAGTTCAATAGCTATTTCCTCTTTCTTGATATTTTCTAGCCTAATTGTAGGGTTAAGTCTATATACTTTGTCATCATCACAACTGTTCCCTGTGGATACGATATTTAAAACCTCCGTAAAATGTGACGTCGGTAATGATATCCGTGGCGCTTTTGGATAATCTTACTTAAATATTATTTAATGGAGTGCGGTTAATTTATACCAACAAGCAGGAATCGTGGTTGTTCTTTCGCCCCCAACCGGACCAAAAATACGTTATGCCGCGAGGCTCGAATTTCTCTCAACCAACAACATCGCCAAATACGAGGCTGTGATGATGGCCCTTCGAAAACTTAGAGCTTTGGGAGCACGACGCTGCATCATCAAGACCGACTCCATAGTAGTGGTAGGCCAAATCAAGAAGACATACTCTGCAAGGGAACCGGAGCTGACCAAGTACTTAGCAGCAGTCAGGGCATTGGAGAAGAAATTCGTCGGCTTCTCAGTTAGACACATCCCAAGAAGCGAAAACACAGAGGCAGATGAACTAGCGAAGTCGGCGGCTCAAGGGAAGGAATTGCCACCAGATGTTTTCTTTCAAACTCTGACAATACAGTCCATCAAGGAAGAAGAAGATAACCCAAGAACCATTCATTCGATAACCAGCGAAGACTGGAGAGCGCCGATATTCGCGTTCATAAATGGTGCATTCGAACCCACGAGCAAACAAGAAACAGAGAGATGGGTAGCCAGAACTCATCTATACTCCATCATCACAGGAGAATTATACAAATCCGGCATCCTTTCACCAATGCTAAAGTGCATATCTCGACAAGAAGGAATCAAGTTGCTGGGCGAAATTCACTCAGGCTCGTGCGGAGCGCACAGGGGCGCGCACGAGATAGCACATAGAGCCATAAGGCAGGGTTTCTACTGGCCAACAGCGGTAGAAGACGCAAAAGAACTAGTTCAAAAATGCAAAAACTGTCAGATGTTCGCCAAAAACTAGAACAGGCCTGCGAATGTAACCAGATCCATTATTGCCACATGGCCGCTACAGAGATGGGGCGTTGACATAGTGGGGCCATTACCAACAACACCGGGGAACGTTCGGTTCACGGCAGTAGCCCTAGAATATTTCACGAAATGGGTCGAAGCAAAGTCACTCGCTAACATAACTTCCAGCACGTTGATAACCTTCGTATGGCAAAGAATAGTATGTCGCTTCGGGGTGCCGTCCAGAATCACGGTTGATAACGACAAACAGTTCGACTCAACCGAGTTCAGAAATTTCTATCAAGAAATGTCAATCCAGCTGAATTTCACATCAGTTTACCACCCAGCATCAAACGGAGCAGTAGAAAGAGCAAATGGGCTTATATTCGAATCAGTCGCCAAAGCACTGTTCGAAGCAAAGAAGGGAAAATGGCCACAACAGTTAACAACGGCGGTATGGGGCCACAACATCTCGCAGTCAAGAGCGACATGCTTCACCCCTTTTTGCTTGCTATTCGGGGACGAAGCGGTAACTCCAGAAGAGTTGAAGTTGGGATCCTTTCGAAATTTGGTAGCAGCAAATACACCCATAAGCAGATATGTGCAACTGGAAACTGTTGAGGAAACCAGGTCAAAAGTAGCATAAAATCTCGACAAGTATCATGCCGAAACCAAAAAATAGAGAGACAAGAAGGTGCTGAGGAAGCAGATAAGCCCGGGCGACCTCGTCCTAGTCAGACACAACAACAAGCAAGGGAAGCTTCAGCCGCAATGGTATGGGCCCTTCATCGTCGCCAGCAGCCCATGCCAAGGCGTGTTCAGGCTTCGGGCGGAAGACGGCGCGGAGACTTCGCATACCTACAACGCCGACAACCTTCGCCGTTTCTACCCGTGAGCTACGGCTCTGTAATTTTCCTTTTTCTGAAATTTTGAACATTGTAATATCTTGCGGATGCCGAGCATCGCCGAACAGAGAAGCACTCGAACGAATACACCGACAAACTTTGAGATCGATTAAATGCTGAGCTGGGGTGCGGATTCATAAAGCGCATATCCATTTCGCCCGGAACGAGATAAACACTCGTACAAAGGCCCAAGGGTCAGGATTCTCAATTTTGTCAAGAACGAAAATGAGCACGAGCACATCGTGCGAAAGATTGATCACCACACCTAAGGGTGTCGCCAAACCTAAGGGTAATAACGAATAAGGGTCAAAACGTTTTCACCGACGGGCGAGCGTGATGCCAACACCCGAGCACATCGCGCGAACTAGCGACGACCAAACAAGCAGGCACGCAGCCAACGTTAGCTGCAGGCTATAGCCGCCAAACCAAGATAAACGGCTGAGTCATGCGGTAGGTGAAACAATAAAGCGCAAATCAAAGCGCATCAAATCCAAATGATACGCTCAAAGAAGGTGCAGTTACACCATATCAGTCCCAATAACAGTAGCGGATATCACTGCCGCGCAACCAGGAAACCCAACCACCGTATTAACAACGCCCGGCCACCCCGCGGCCACTATAAAAAGACACCACAGGCTCCAGTAGCTCCAAACCTGAACCAAAATGTAGTCCAAGACACAGTCGAAAACATCTAGGTATGGGAGGCAGTAGGAAGGGCTGAAGAGCCCAGCAAGCGCCTCCGGCATGCATCGCAAAAGAAGAAAGCTCAGACTGAGAAAGAGAGGCTGCCAAGAAGTCATTAGCCTCAACCACTGCGAAGAAGTTTGTAGCAAGACGATGCATCAGAGCCTGGGACTATCCAGACAGTCGTGCCATCTCGTTCATCGCTTGAGCGAAGTAGACAGACACTCCTGGGTCTACTAGCAGATATCGCGCAGCTAGGTCATCCTAGGCCAACATAAACCAACCGACAGCAAGATCAGCTGGCAGACATTGGTCAGCCAATTCGCTCCACTCAAAAGTCGGCTTGGCCTAGGTCAAAGCGAAAGACAACATGTTTGTATATGTTCACGAAAGAATATAATAAAATGAAAAGTACCTCCAGTATCCAAAAAGAGACTTTCTTTTTGACAAACAGTATGTTCAAAGTAACAACATAAGTGTACGCAGTGACAAAAAACAAACAATGTGTTCGAAGAAGCGAAAGCAACCTCGCAGAAATCTTTCGATACAACAAGTGAAATTAAAGCTTTTTAGGTTTCAAATAAGACGTTCTAGGGTCTTCCATATTGAAACATGAAGGTTGGGTTGCTAGCATATAAATTAACGCAATCCCTTCGCCTATACAGGGCAATGAGGCAAACAGCCAAGAAAAACCTATAACAGCAAAGAAAATAAAGCGACGCGTAAATAAAAGAACAAAAGGACAAGGTCTTGTCCCGTGGTAGCCATGAGCTTAGTTAAAACTGGGCCAAGCCGAGGACGACAACGTCATTAAATAAATAAGTACCAAGTCCTCGGTACCAACCACAACCACCAAAGTTATTACGTAACCACCAAATTTAAAGAGACAAGCATGCTCAAAGGCACTATAAAAAGGAGCACCTAGGCTCAGCCTGCCTCAACTCAACAGAATGCATAGCACTAGCCATAGATCGCTTAGGAATGCGAAGTGTCAAGAATAGCAAGTCAGTAGAAACTTCGCGAGCCAGCTTCACCAAAGCACACACGGGCGCAAGCTGAGAAAGGATGACAACCAAATAATCATTAGCTACAGCAACAATAGAGGGCGAAGTGCTAAACCGAAGCGTCGGCTCCAGTGGCTCCTCGGGTGTTCGCGCCGCCTCGCATTCTCTTCCGGCAATACAGCACCAAGGGGCTAAACCGGTCGGCGCGAATGGGAGGCAAAAATCAAATGAATGAAGAAACTAAACCCAGCAGAGGCATCATCACCATCAAGTCCATAGGCCTGCTGGGAGGATTTGTATTCGGTAAATCCCCTGATCCAAAAGGGGAGGGAGCCTTTGTAAATAGAATTAGCCCAGAAGCAGTTTCCGGCCACCGACAGGCGTCGCATCACGTAAGGCACGGGCGCGAAGGAGTAGGTACAACCAAGTAGCTTAGTTAGGCCCATGAACAAAAAGAAATGACTTCACAAATGGTGAAGACATATTCGCCCGAGCGAGCTTGTGATTGCATATCCGCTTCCCTCAAATTAAAAAAAAGGAAGCCCCTTTTAACAGCGAAACAATCGCATAACCGAAAGAGTATACTCGCTCCACCATTCGACCACCCCGTTTGTGCTAAGGGGCGAGGGAGCCTTTATAACGAAGGTCGGTACAAACGGGTTGGTCTCCTTACGCTCAAGCGAACAATTGTTCGCTAAACAATCAAAACTCGAAAGCAACATTCAAGTAGTCCAGAGAGCCTAACCTATCCTCGACGCCACTTCGATAAAACAAAAAATAAACACATCGATGTTCACAAAATTCCATCCACATGGAAGGCAAAATCCACACTATCCCATTTACAACAGAAGCATGCACAAGCGGATAGAACGCGACCCGAGAACAGAAGTAAAGTGCCCTACAAATCGGGGTTACAAAAGTAATTAAAGCGATGCTCCTCCAGTGGAACGAAGATATCTTCTGGCTCCTCCTTTGGCACAACCAGGGGGAAGTGATGGCGCGCTGTTGTCTCCGGTCGTCCAGTTTTGAAGGGTCAAAATCGCGATAAAAATCTCGTAGGGCCCACGAAGTCACAAGATTATGGCGAAGACGCGATCGGATAAAGCGCCCTAGCGAACAACCGATATGTCGCTGCCGGTATTCGTACCAAGAGCCACCACTAAGCACAAAATTACCACAGTGAATAGTTAAAGGGTAAACCTCCTCCGGATGGCCAGGCCCCTCTGCGGGATCCTGCGCCACCGATAAGTCAACAAATAAGTTCGAGTGTTACAATACATGGCCCACAACCCGAGCCAAGCTGGGTCCAATTAAATCTTCAAGCATCTGGAGCCGGGCTCCTCACCGCTGCTTTCGTCGGGCACTTCCGTCGCGAGAGGGTCTTCGGTCGAACGTGGAGCCTCAGCATCTCCGGAAGCACTCCCTTCGCGAGCATCCCGCGCGTCGATGAAGGCCTTCGCCTTCTCCTTGATCAACGCTTGCTCCTCGGAGGTCTGGTCGACGACAAAGAAGAACGACATATGTGAACATAAAATAGGACAATAGCGTAATTTACTTTCGGACCGAAGCAGGCCACTTACGTTCCCGCGGCTAAGCGCTGCACGAAGAAGGGCGATATCCTGGCCACCCGGGCACCAGAATCTCTCGAAGAAACGGACGGCAGCCTCATTCGCCTCGGGGGCCGGGTTCCAGTATGCCTTCGGCTCCTTCACCTCGACCGAGCCGAAGTGCTCACATGAGGACTCCTGTAGCTGCACGAAGGCCCAGAGAGATTCCATTGACGCGTACTCCCGCCCCACCGCCATGTGATCAGCAGCTCCGCGAAGCTCATTGGCAAGCCACGCGAGGAAGCGGTCTTTTGGGATCTTTTGGAGCCTCCATTGACCGAGCCGAACTTAAGCTCGCGCTCATAATTCTGGCGCTGCGCAAGGGCGATCTTTTGGAGGGTCCGACCAAGAAGAGCTCCCTGCGAGCAAATTTCGAGTAAGCGAAACCAACAACCAAGGCTAAGTGCAAGAGATATTTCGAACTTACACTGATAGTATGAAAGTTCACGGCCTCGGCAAGCTCGAGGTCACTGCTTTGCAGCAAGTCCTGCTCAAGTTCGGGGGCGCCGAAGGACCCCAAACATGCGTCGGCAAGAGAGACGCCCTCCCGATTCGGAAGCAGCCCAGAAGTCACCGGGTTGATGTTGGTCACGAGTCGGGCACATAACGGCATTCCTAGAGAACGAGCAATTCGCTAAATCTCCTCTCTAGCGGATTCACTTTCGCTAGAGGAGCTTGAACCCGAGTACACTCGCATTTCGTCGCGATTAGAGCTCAGTGATCCCAAGTGCAATTCACGATATCCAAAAAGAATAAACAGTGCGTTCTCACGCGAGAGCCGCACCGAGCGATCGAAAATCTCAAACTTACCAAACTCGGGCTGAACCCTGGTGGGTTGCGACGAGGCGGCAGCTGTCAAAGGGCCGCCTGCAGCAGGAGCCCGGTTAGAAGGCAGAGTCTTGGCCCTCTTCATGCTTGGCTTCGCAGGGGCCGCCATCGCAGACCGCGCTGGCTTGCGAGGACCCTTGGTCAGAACATCGCCAACGGACGTTTCGCCAGTCCCCGCAAGTGCAGCACGAGGGTCGGCAATCTTCTGGCTCCCCATATCTTCGGTACCCTCGCTTCCCTAAAACGAAGCAAAGTCAGTTGCGCGAATAATAGCATACCAACCGACAAAAACAATTTGAAAACAATACGAAAATAAGCAACTCTACCGAAGAAAGTGAAATTGCCCCATAATCCCGTGTCTTCCCTCGGACAACCTTTTGAGTGCGGCGACCGAGGGGGCGAGCAATCTCGCGACCAATCCGGACGTCGGCAGGTTCGTTCAAGCGCACAACTTTTCGCTTTGCAGATTCCAGCGCGGCAGTAGTTCTTTTCCGTCCTCCCCCCGTCCTCGCCCCCTACCACGGGCGACCGAAGCCGAGGTTCCTGCCTCCGAAGGGGGATCGGGATCGACACGGTCTCCATAGTAAACATTCATCAGATCGAAGATCCGATTAAGTCGACGAACCCCTGGGAGTCCCCGGTTTTTAGCCTTGTGCTCTTTTGAGTTGTACGGGCCGAGAATCAGATCGGCTTTACCTTCGACATACCGTACATAGTCGAAATCACAATCGTAGAAAGTCGGGCGCGAGGCCTGCAGCATAGGTCCACGGTATCCTCCTTTAATAGCGAATTCGGAGAAGCCAGATCCTACTTCAAGCGGCCACTGGTCCGCTGCAACCCATTCCTCGACCAGGTCCCGACTGATCTGGCGACGTGAAGTGAGTACAAACACTTCAGAAGCGAAAGCGGCAGCGCTGCCACTAGGGAAAGTTTTGGCAACCCTGACACCTCGCATGGGAGTCATCTCCGACACAAGAACGCTGGCCTTCGATAACCCATTCTCGATAGCTTGTGACTTCATCGTCAGTACAGACTCGAACATAAAACCATGATTCCTGCCAATTAACCCACTTGTTGCGATAAGCAGGCACAATAGAGACGGTGCCTCTGCTCTTTTGGGGCACGAAATTATAAGAGCCAATCTCCAGGCGACCACCGCGAACCTTCTTCTCAAATAGCTGGGCTTCATAGTATTGAGCGAAAACATTAACATCGAGCTCTGCACCCATCATCTTCATGGCAGACGCGAATATCCCCATGCGAGCGAAGGCGTTAGGGGTAAGCTGATGAATTTGCAGATCGAAGCGCTCTAGCACTTCGCAGACAAATCGTTCGCAGGGGAAGCGAAGTCCAGCAGTTAAGAAGTCCTTGAATATCACAGCTTCATAAGGTTCAGGTCGGGGCACAGACTCGGCCCTAGGGGCTCTACACGCCTCGCGGGCATCGGAACTCATCAAACCTTCTACCACAAACTCATCCAAAATGGTGTCAGTAACGTGAGATCGCCCCAGGTAATAAACGGGGATAATCTCAGTAGGACCGGACTCGCCCTCTTCTCTGACCTCTTCGTCCAAAATCACCACATCGACCTCCTCTTCCTCCACGGGTAGTTTCCCCTCACGAACAGACCTGGCTTCGAGCACCGGCTCAGCCTCTTGTACTGATGGCATGTTCTCGATTGGGGTCACACGCGAAGAGGATTCCGCGGAAGAACTCGAAGAACCAGAACCCGAACTGCTCGAGCCAGAACTGCTCCTTTCGCTGCCAGAGGATTCACTACTGCTCGAGCTCGCCATTTACAAGCGTCGAAAGAAAAGAATCGAGCGAAACAACAAGCGCGAACTAACAAAAGCGAACCTCAAATCAGGTTCAACATAAGGGGAGCGGCGAATGAAATTCCAAAAAGTGCTAGCTTTAAAAGTTACAAAGATAACGAAGCTAACCTGTAGAACGTCAAAGCCGCTGGTGAAGATGTAAAGCGAAAGGCAGGAGGGTGCACAGCAAGCCAGAGCACTCAGCGCCGCGTACAAATGAAATGCCGGGGCGCTGCCTTATATACCCGCGTGCCGGGAGGAGCGGTTGCGCAAGCCGAAACGGCGAGAAGATGAAGCGTCGGCTCACCACCAGGCGACACGTGTGCTATAAAAAAACAAAAAAAACACACAGAGGAAAGGGTCGACTCTAGCCTTCTCGACTCGATCCCTTTGGAGGGAGCCTTTCACGAACTTTATTTCGCTGACGAAACAAGCATCCTCCCCGATCCTTAGTGCGGTTACAGGCGGGCCGGGCCGATTCCACAGAATCGGGCCCACCCCCCTGAGGGGCTAGTGTTGGGGAGGAGAACAGGAGCAAACACCACCAGGCGATTTCGAACAGCGAAATACTAATCGGCGAAATACTGTTCGCAGGGCGAGACGCTTTTCGCTGTTTGAAATGATATCGTCATCGTAGTTTAGGAATCTGATGTCCCCGGTCGATGGCCATTTCGACTGGGCGAAGATGGTTTCGACCAGCGAAAAGACTTTCGGCCTTCTAGGTCAAGCTAACTAGACCAGGCGCCCTGCCAGCTCAGGACCACTTGGCCACTATGGGAGCAGGTAAGAGGGGGCGTGAAGATCACGATCTTGCCCCTCCCCTGATGAAGGAACCACAGGGCTGTTAGCTCCCTACGCTGTAACAGGGGCAAGATTGGAATCCGGGTAGTGCCCCTCCCACTCACCTATAAATATGGCCTGCCATGCTGGTGAGAGAGGGGAGAAAAAGAGAGAAATGGAGAGCCCCCGGCTCATCCAGTCCTTTACCGACTAAACCAACATTCTTCTTGTGTATTTCATAAAAAAAGAGCGCTAATACCAAATTTAGGATACTTTGATACAAGTAAGTTCTAGATAGGAAACCTAAACGACTACACTCCATTTGGCATGTACGAGCGTTTCAAACTTATGATGTACTAATATGATACTTTGAGTATTGAACTTAACTAATTTTTCTAAGTACACCCGCCGTTCATAGAAGGATTTAACTATGATATTTGTGTAAGTCAAACTAACTCAAATTTAATCAAATTTATAGTGAAAGATACTGATATTTATGTCTCCAGATAGATTCAATGAAAGTATATTTTATAAATAATTTAATAATACTTATTTTGGATCATAAATATTAGTGTTTTTATATAACTTTGGTTATGTAACATACGCAGCGGCTAGGGTGGATTGAGACTAGTAGATTGGAGGAGGAGAAGGAGGAGAGGGAGGGGAGGCGTGCGCCCGGCGGTGGGCGCACATGAGAGGAGAGGGAGAGAGAGAGCGAGCGTGGGAGAGAGATTAGAATAAAGAATTTTCGCCCAATTACATATTTGATTCAATCTAATTACAATTCTCTGGTATTTATAGTCCCAAGTGGACTTTAACGGAAAAGTCCTTATCGAACACGGACTTTTCAGTTTTTGTAATCTTAATTTTTAAATAATAATAATAACAACTAAGGTAACTCGTGTCGAAGATGGTGGAAGACGCCCGTTTGGAGCCCACGCCACCCGGCGCCTCAGGCGGCGGCGGCGGCCGCAGCCCTGGGCGTGGTGGGTCTTGGGCCCAAGCCGTCACATGCGTGCCTGTGATAGGTTAAATCTTAATTTTTTGACTTCTGAAAAAGTGAAAATTGCATTCTATTGTGGAGAGATTGCCTCTGTGAGTTATATGATGTCTCTATATAAGATTAATCATGAGTAATCTAGCGGATAACATGAGTGGTACAAATGGACGGCCGGGTTAATTATGCTAGAACAAGCCTGTATATATCTCTAGTCCTTTTTGAGTAGGACCCCAAACAGACAAATGTGCTGCCAAAGAGAAAACTTCTCCACTTCTAATTTTTTTTAGCAAGAACATTATTTCTATCTTACATTGATTATGACTAATCAAGCATAAAAAGAAAGAGCAAAGGTACCCGTGTCTATCAAGCTGGCCGACCACTAACTTGTTGATGTTCTGCTTCAGATACCGTAATGATAGGAGATGTAGCGCACAAAAAGACTCAGATTACATACCTTATATGCAAGATTAGATGCTGTGATGTCCTTTCACACAAAAGACTTATGGATGCTATAATCATATAACAGCTCCATGACTCAGCTTGTAGGGTCCATATTACTAGAGTTTGGTTTGGTAAATATACCTTGAAGGGTTCCTTTCTGTTGAAGTATGAATCTGTTGCTTTCATCCGATCCGATTACGAATATAAGAATATTTTTTAATACAGTATTGATAGAGATGCTCAAGTAGACACAATCACCCTATAAACACACTCATCCGATGAGCATGTATGAGAGACTAGGCTCGATAAGTCAGCACAGTACCATCTACCGATAAAAGAGTAGTATTGTTAATTTCTATAATAAATTTTTTTAAAAAATACGAGCACTTGTGTCAATTCGAAGACTTGACCCAGTAGATGGGTTTCACCATATGAAATGTAACTAGCTACACTCGGCTTGCATAAATAAAGGGATATTGACAGGGTATGCAATATGATCATTTTACAAATTTACAGATATATTATGTTATTAAATGAAAAACATCAAATATTTTTGAGCATTTTTCATTAGATTAGATCACTTATAATCTTTCAAAAAGGTAGATATGCAGTTTATGCACATATATCATTTATGGAAAAATTTTGTACACCTTGCAGTTTGAATTTTTTTTTATGCGCCGTGTCTGAAACAATATAAACTGTATACAGACCGAATAGTTGACTACTTAACTTGTTTTACTAGCTACATTGGGACCTTGACAGTTGATACTGCGGTACTGCCGAAAGTGAATCCCTTTCCATACCTCCTTTCTCCGCTCCCTTTGCTGCACTCTACTGCTGTCAGTCTGTCAATGCGTCCACCCCTCTTTATAAGCAGCACATCCAACGCTCTTGGAGCAGGCAGAGCTCGATCTAGCAGGCAGCTCTGTTCTCTACACTAGACAGTAGGCACATCAGCTCCAGCTCTGAATGGGAGCATCTCTCGTCGGTGGCAACAACAACAACGACGAAGGCGAGAAACGACGGCGCCACCGCCACCACCGTGGCGACGTCCTTTGGCGCATCCTGCGCACCTGGTTCTGCTGCGACTGTTCTGCAGAAAGAGAGTGAGCATCGGCAGCTGCATCAATGGTAATGCAAGAACTTTGGTCAGAATGAACCATCTGACAGTATGGTAATTCTACTTGTACTCAGAAAGCACTAGTACGGTTTTGAATAATGCCTGTGTCCAGCCAGCTTTGGGTTTAGGATCTTCTGATATGTGTTTGTGTTTAGGAATTAGGATCTTCTGATATGCAAAAAGCTAGCTTTGGGTTGTTCTACAACAACTCAATATCGAAGGTATATCTTTGTGGCTTGTAATCTTTCTATCGTATCGGTTCCGGATTCTGATGATACGCAGAATCGTTTTCATGGCATCTATGTAAAACAGTACAAGAATAAAATATGATTAGTATGTGCTTTCTGAATATGTGAGGTGTCTTCAGTTCATTCTTTTGCCTGACCAGTAAACAGAGCCCAGAGTGAGGCATAATGCTAGTTGATTGTTCACATCATTCCGGAGGGTCTATTCTAATCGAAAGCATCGACACTTTCGGTATCAATCAGCCTTTTTTCTGAGATTTATATCAGTCATGGAGATCTTGGTCGTTTCCTATTTCTTTTTGGGAGAACCAGGTCAACTAAACAGCTGAGAATTATTGGCAAAAAAAAAAAAAAAAAAAAAAAGAACAACTGAGGATTACTTGAGCCTTCCTACCTCCAAAAAAAAAAAAAAAAAAAAAAAAAAAACTTTACTACATGAAACCTAACTAGCGCGGAGCGAGGTGAAATGAATCTGGCCCTGCTTAGCGCTGTCAAGACCTCAACTGAAAAGTCCATTCTGGTCCAAAGACATAGCCACGTAGGGTGGCTTACTGATGGGTCCAGATCAAAGCAACAAACAACACCGAAAAAGTTTGTTCATTTGCTAGGAGAAACCTCACGTATGTATCATTCTACATAGTCATTGCGGTACTCATCAAGTCATGAGGCATATATGGACTTCATGAAAAATGTTTTTTTATCAGAGATTTTCTAATTAACGATACCATCAGTGAAAGGGGAAAAAACTGATATATTAATTTACCATGGCATGCAGTATCCACTTAGGGGGTGTTTGAATTGAGGTGCAAAACATTTGCCATGGCACTTTTTGCCATTTTTTTGGCAAATGAATCCAAACATGGTGGGCAAATCTTGGCAAATGGCAAATGTTTTACCCATTTTCATTTGCCATGGGGGAGTGGCAAATTTTGGCAAATGGACCTAGGAGTCTGTGCCGAACTACCCTTGCCCCTAGGATTAGCATTTAAGACAGATTTGCATGTCATATAAAACGTATTTATGATGGACAAATTAGTCATTTGGGGCAGCCATACAAATCTTTTGCCAAACCATCCAAACACCAAATTTTTGACAAATCTTTTGCCAAATAAGAATGGCAAAACATTTATATTATAACAAAACCATCCAAACACGGCCTTAGTAAAGAAACATGACTCCCCTTGTGTCAAGTTATGAGTGAATTGATCATATTTCTCCAAAGTTTAAGTTTTCGAGCTAATCTTATCCGTGCATGCAATTCAATATATGGCACTAAATTTATACACTGCAAATAGTATGGGCATAGACATTCATACATACATGCACTCACCTCTAGGAGTGCGCGCATACACCTTAGGCCAGTCTCAATGGGATTTCATGGAAGGTGTCATGCACATTTATTAGGATGCCACATCAGCACATTTGCACTTTTTGCATGAAACCCGGAGAGGAGAGAGAAGAAACTCGTTTCATCCCCACAACACTACCTGGGCTACGTTTCCAACGCCACGAAACCGAAGGAAACTCCCACTGAGGAAGGCTTCGCGTTTCATCGCGCGCCGCGGGTGCCTCCATCGCTCCTCCGCCCCGCGAGCCGCGTGAGCGCCTCCGTCGGCCGCTGGGCGGGTGCGCGCCTCCTTCGCTACGCCGCCGCGAGCAGCGCGCGCGGGAGGCCGCCCTCTCTGCTCGCCTGGAAGCCCGCCGCGAGCAAGGCCGCCGGGCGCGCTGAGGCGCGCCCGCCGCGAAGCGGGCCGGCGCGGCGGGCGGCCCTCAGCCGCGAAGCGGGGCCGACCGGGCGGCGGGCGGCGCCCAGCCGGGGCGGGCGGCGGCGCGCGGGCGGCGCCCTCAGCCGGGAAGCGGGCCACCGGGCGCGCGGCGCGCCCTGCCGAAACGGGGCTGGGCCGCGCGGCGGCGCCCGCCACGGCAAGTCGCCAACGCGCCAGAGGCGCCCTCTGCCGCCGGTCTTCTTTTCTCCCCTCATTTGCTGCCGGTCTTCTCGTGGCGCGGGCGTGAGAAGTGCGAAGTATCTCCGTGTGCAGCGCGAACAGGTGGGGAAGAAAGGGAAAAGAGAAGCAAGTGGGACCCACGGTGGACTAATTACCATGTGAAATTGTGCATTGAAACTTTCCATTGAAAAAGACTCATGTTTTAGGCAAAGTTTCATTTTCTTGGAAACTGGGAGATGAAATTCTCCATTGAGACTGGCCTTATTCTACTGTTAGTACTATTTACAAAGGCAAAATGAGTGTTTTTCAGGTTTGAACCCATGATCCTTAACTCAAACAACACCTCTCTAACTGCACTCCATATTCACTTGTGTATATAATTTTATCTTTTTATCAACACTTTGTAATATTATATTAAATATTTTAGCCACTAAATGATTTCTATTTACTAATGAAAAAAGTTCCAGCACGACAACTTTAGTATGGTATGTGGATGTCCTCATCCGATTGTTTTAAATTTTTGACAATTTAAATCTTTAAATAAAGAACTTAAATATTGAGACTCAAATCTAAGTACATAAAAATACATACTTGGGACTATAAACAACTTAAATAGAACAATAGTCAACTACGAAGTTGTATATTGTATTGAGATTTGAGAACTAAACAACTTAAATAAAATAATCATCAACTACAAAGTGTATATTGTATTGAGATTTGAGAGCTACAGCTTTGGTATAGACTGTCAGGATTCAAGGTCATTTAAAAATTCTAAAATTTAAATTTCACAATATGTGAAATTAAAACAAAATTAGAGACTCCAATTTTTTAAATAAAAAAATCTACCAATTACAAAGTTGTAGATCACATTGAGACTTACAATTTAATTATAAAACTCATCTTCATCCAACTTCATATGAAAAAAATATAAATTAATTTTTATGCAACTATTTCTAAAATTAATTATAAAACTCATCTTCATCCAACTTCATATGAAAAAAAAAAAATATATAAATTAATTTTTATGCAACTATTTCTAAAGGTGGGCTAATCAAGAGTGTCGCCTCGGATTCTTAAAATGCCTAGCTCTGTTAATAGCTAATTTTCAGTGGTCAACATTTATTTGCCTGGATCCGTCTTTGTAAATACTCGACTAATAGAATCGATCTCCTGAGGAGGCCCACTCTCTCCCGTCTAACCATTTATTGATACGACTTAGTGAGCGTATCTCTTAAAAAAAAAATTAGCGGTGTGCCTCAACTCTCCGCGCTACATTCAGAGTCCCCGATGTATTAATAATATACCTCTACGAAAAGATCCCGTGAGTAGTCCACTACATGTAAAGGTGTAGGTTCTCTCACATTGCGCCAAGAATCTTCAGATAAACAAGCAGCCTGTGATGTTGTGTGGAGATCGATGGTATATTTGTCATATCTGTGTCGATTGTACTACTTGTGGATGCCTGATTCTTGACGCAGTATATCCGCTTGCATTGCTGGCATCTGATCCATATATGAGAACTGTGTTTGATTAGTGTGGGATCTCTATTCATGTTGCTTTTAGATGAACTGAAATCTGGTGAATATATCATCTGTTGCCCTTGGTTCAACCTTTTGCTTGACCTGAAGCGAGTGGGCCGATGCCTTGCTGATTGTTTAGATGAACTCTGTATCTTTCTGGAGGATTTATTCTGATTTAAAGCATTAGACACTTTCAGTATCAATCAACCTTTCCTGCAGTGACATGTCGCAGTTATCCATTTACTATTACTAATTAAAGGTCCAGTTGGATCCAATAATATATTTTTACACCTACCGTTATGGAAAACAGCATAATAAGCTAACCACAAATTTGTACCGTTATAAAAGGTATCATATTAAAAACAATATTAGAACACATATACATCTAAATTTGTTTTTTATACTTTTACTCCCTCTATTTAAAAAAATCATATACTTTTAGTCTCTATTTTAGAAAAAGTAACTTAACATTGTTTTTTTTTTTGAAATAAAGGCAGGAGCTCTGCCGCTCAATTAAGACGAATGAAATTATGTACAAGAAGGTTAACCAGACGAGATGCCGAAAAGACACTCGAAGGATTAACCAACCCACGCAACGCGGTTGAGCACACACACGACGCACTGCCATGGGTCATCGTTGCCGAGCATGGAAGCCAAGCTGCCAGCAGCTCCGACTTTCCATGGCAGACCACCCACTAACCACCCCCGATGGGTCTGAAGCTAACGGCCGCCGCCGGTCATCGTTGCCAAGCTCAAACCCGAAGAGCAGCTCCGACTTCCAACCACGAACCTTCACATTGCATCGAAACCACGACGAAAATCCAAATGCGACGCCTTCAAGAAGGGAGCGACACCGATGGCGCAGCCGTCGCACGTCCAACGTGGACCGGGTTTTCACCCTTGGAAAACATGCTAGAGGGGAAACACGACGCCCTCAACAGGGAAGCGGCGCCTAGCAGCGTCGTCGTCGCCAAGGCTTTCGCCTAAGAATCCTCTAGCCCGAACGTCCGGTTGCGAAGCCAGACCCCCTGCCAGCGTACGCCACCCTCGCCGTTGTCCGCCACCCCCACATAAGCCTCCTCGAAGGGGCATCGACGCGCCGGCTGCTCACCGCAGCCGCCTGGCTGCATCGCCCGCCACCCCCCCCCGATCGGGCCACGCAGAGCTGGACCTAACTCCGCCGCTTCGCGTCACACAGCCGCACGCCGTGGCGCCACCGACCACCATGTCGTCGCTCGGCACTTTCGCCCGAAGTCGCTGACATCGCCCCCGGCCACCCGGGGCGCGTGCCCTCGCCATCTTGGGCGCCGCCCCATGTCCTAGGGCCGGGATCCGGACGCCAGGCCCGAACCCGGCGCACCTTTTGCCGCCGCCGCCCCCCGTCTTGACCACGGAAGCGAGGCCGCCGCAGCAGCCCTGAACACAGCCAGCCGCAGCAGCAGCCTAAGGCCGCAAGGAGGCCAGCAGCCAAAAGCCGGCCGCTGCCGTCCCGGCCCGGCCGCAGCTACCCCGGCCAGCCGCCCAGCCTCCAATGTCGTGCAGGAAGGGAGCCGAGCGGAGGTGAGGAGCCCCTGCCGCAGAAGAACCACCCGCCCGCCATGACCGCCCGTCGGCCGCCATGACCGCCGTCGGTCGCCCGCGCCACAGCCATGGCCAACCGGATCTGGCCGCCTCGGCAACCGGATCCGCCGCCCGCCACCGAATCTGGCCGCTCGGCCACCGGATCTGGCCGCCCGGCTACGGGACCACCCGCCTCGCTCGGTGCCTCGCCGCGCCAACTCAAGACAGGAGAAGGGGAGGAGCGGAGAAGGAGAGAGGAGCCCCGCCGCCATCCCCTGCGCCGCACGGACACCGGCCGACGCGGCCACAGCCGCCGCAGCCTCCCCGGGGCGAAGCCCACGCAGCCGCGCACGGGAGGAAGGACTGCCGGCCCTGCTGCTGCGCGCGCCACCGAGAGAGGGAGAGGCCACGCCGCCGCCATCCCCGGGGTTGGCCGAGAGGCCCCCGCCGGCGACCAGCCTCCGGCGGCGGCGGCGGGCAGAGAGGAGGAAAGGGGAGGGGAGGGGGGCGGACCTGAGCCGCCCCGAGCCGCCCCTGCGTGGGGGAGCGACGCGGACGATAGGAAAGACGCTACCCTAATTCGACAATATCTAACTTAACATTGTCAATGCTATTTTCTACAGACTTACTTAAACCTAAGATAGTTTCAAAAAAATTAGTATAGTTTTAATCATAGTACAGACATAGACACTCATACATGCTGTACTCACCTTACTCTATGGTCAGTACTATTTATAAAGGAAAAATGAGCGGTTTTTAGATTTGAACCCATGATCGTCCTTAACTCACACAACACATCTGTACCACTGCACTCCACATTCATTTGTGAATAAACATAACATTTAGTGTATTTCGATTTTTAACCTTGAATTACGAAATTAGGTAATCTGACACCCTCCAACTGTCATACTGGGTTGGTTTCAAAGTTGGTTTTTCATTTTGTAAAAATAATAAAAACTCATTTACTATGTACAATGCACAAATAATTTTTTTTAAATTAAATTAGAAAAAATGGAACTAGTACTAGTTATTTTCTAAAAATGTCATGTACCTTTTTATGATTTATATGTAGTTATTTGGAATTGATTTTATCTATGTTCCTATTCCTTTATTGCATTAGTCATGCTCATTGTTTAGTTAGAGCAGCAACAAACAGATAATATTTTTAAAAGAAATCTGGTATTGGTTTCATATTTTTCTAATTGCTTGATTATACACCCCTCCTCTCAAGAATAGAAAAGAGGCTATCTGGGATTAGCAAGTTCCTATCCTATCATGAAAGACTCACTCTGGTCAACTCAGTTTTCTCTGCTCTCCCCACCTTTTTCATGTGCACCCTCAAATTACCTCCACAGGTGGTTAAACAGATTGATGTTCATAGGAAGCAATGCCTCTAGAGCAAAGGGGATATCAACAGAAAAGGGAATTGCCTAGTTGCTTGGGAGGTGGCATGCAAACCAAAAAGAGCAAGGTGGTCTTGGCATTATTGACATTCAAACTCAAAATGATGCCCTACTGATGAAACATTTAGGCAAGTTCTATAATCATGCTGACCTATCATGGGTTTCTTTAACCTGGGAGACCATTTATAATAATCAGCAAACACCTCCACAGCTCAGAAGTCCTGTGGGTTCCTTTTGGTGGAAAGATGTGCTAAAGCTTTTTGGGAAGTACCAGATGATAACAAAATGCACACCTAGAAAAGACAACTCCATTGCCTTTTGGTCAGATAGCTGGCTTGATCAAGCTCTCAAGGATAAATACCCACAGTTGTTTTCTTTCTGCAAAAACAGAAATGCTCCATGAAATTCTACACCGAATGAATAAGAAGCTGAAAGAATCTTCTCCCTCCCCCTCTCCACCCAAGTAGCTACTCAATTGGAAGAAATTGAAAACATGTTACAGAACTACATCTGGGATGATAATACTGAAGATTCTTGGAATTATTCCTGGGGCTCTAATAAATACAGCAGCAAGAAGTGTTACAAGTTTTTTATTGGTGAATCTCCAACATCACCCCCTTTTCAAATGGCTATAGGCTTCCAGCAATCTTGACAAACACAAATTTTTCTTTTGGCTCCTTCTTAGGGACAGATTGAGTACTAGAAACTTGCTAAGGAGAAAAAACATGCACCTGAAAGATTACTCTTGTGTCCTCTGAAATCTAAACTCTGAAGAAACTAGTCTTCACCTCTTCTTTGAATGCCCCTTCAGTAAGGACTGCTGGCAAGCTATCTTTGTAAATTGTACCTCACTCTACCCCCTCTTGACATGTTTTTGCAAGCCAGAACTGACTTCAACAATGCCATCCTCAGAGAAGTGGTAATCACAGCATGCTGCTAGGTCATCTGGACAATTAAAAATGCAATCATCTTCAACAATGCTCAAGCTAACATTTTTTTTTCCCTGGAAAAGGGCCTTTAGACAAGAAATTGAATTAGTGTGTTCCAATTCAAAACCTGCTAGGCAGAGTGCAATTAGTCTTTGGAGAGATATCTGTTCTCTTTTCCTTTTGGGTCTAGAGCATTGTAATTTGTTTGTATATACACTTTCTATTCATTCATTTAATTAAAAAGAAAAAAAGGCAGAGGGCTCCCCGGCCATTTCAGTAAAAAAAAAGTAAATTAATTATGAATTTGAAAAGTACAAATGTTTTTTATTATTTAAAAAACAATTTTGGAACTAGCCAAATGGCTAAATTTTTCTGGTTTCGACAATTGAAGGGTGCCCGTTACTACCGAGCGACTAAACAATCATTAAGATTTTGCAGTGATGTGATGGATGTAATCGGTTCTGTAATATGCTTTCCCGTTTCCTTGCTTGATCAGGGTGTTAGGAAACTTCCTAAAAACTGATCGGAGCCTTTGCTGATTCGTACACCAAGCAACTGATTCCCCAAACTATATAATATAATGAGTACTGGGAAGGTCTGGAGTCTTTCCTTTCGGCTGCAGGTTCTGGGCTTTGAGTTGTCCACGTGATGGGCCTTCTTGGGCCAGGCCTGGTGTTGTGCGATTGTGCAGTTTGCAAAATCGGCCTGTGCCTATTTTTCCAGGATGTTTCCTCCTATTGTGCCCAAATTGCTGTAAATTCGATCTGTTTCATTTTTTTCTTATTTTTATACACCTTTTCCCTAATCCGTTTTCAACTCTCCGATTACACTTTGGTCCTCAACTGCGTGATATGATAAAATATATTTGTATGTTATAGCAAAGAAATCGCTCCGCCGGCACTACATACATTGCTCACTAGTTAGTAATTTAGTATGTAGTTAGTATGTTGCCTAACAATCTTTTATTGTACTCCCGTACGTACTGAATACTGATCATAATTTAAGCATGAAGCACATCTGGACATGTCATTTTTCTTGATCCAAAACTCATACTGCCTCCATGATGACGTTGAAGCTAGTCGTACGTTCCTGCACTCCCGGCCGCTCCTAGCTGGACGGTCGTCGGAACACTCCACTACTCCAGCAGTGTAGTCACGATTTCGCGTCGTCGTCGTCGGGTCAGGCATGCCGCCGTCTGGCGCCGTGCATGACCTCGCTCGTCGGTCACTTTTAAGACCCGCTTCACTAGCTACAAGAAGTCAGAAGAATAATCAAGAAAGAGACAACCATGCGTATGTATATATATCATCAGATTTCGTTTTCGTCCGTATAAACGCGCGCATGGAAATCTGGGGCCACGCGGTGTCATGAGACGACACATCGCCATCACGCGTTCGTGCGCTCGATCCGATCCAGTTCAACGAAGCGGCCGGACACATCAACAGGGACAAGTTGGTGCCACTTGTCAGGCTCGCAAATAAAGTCGAAAGCAAGAAAACCTAGACCACCATTATTATCATCAATTCTTTGTATTCCTCTTACTTATTGTTCTTTTCTTACAGTAGTCTGCAGGCATTATATGAAAATGTCCCGTCAATTCGAGGGATAAACCAAATTAATAAGCATACGTAGCAAGCAGGCAGCAACGAACGAGTAGCTTTTACATCAGTTGTACGATCGATACTGTGTACTGTACCTGTGTTTGCGCGTTGTTAATTGTTAATTCACAACGCGCTTCATCTTTCTACTCTACCAACTGACGAGGACATCGCCACGCTGGACACGCCTACGCCACCGTCTTTTCCAAGTTGCAACTCATCTCTAACTCAGCTGCCACGTCATCCTCGGATTCAGCAGACACGTCGTCAATGTTTTGATCATAACTCCCTCATACGACATCGAAACGGGGAGATCTTAGACTCGTTGGAAAGGGGACGAAGACGCCATCGTTTTGGATCTGGTCCCAGCTCCAGATGGTCCGTGGATTAATCTGTGTGTCCACGGCAAGATACTGCGTCACCTATTTTTGGGCCAACTTGGCCATGCATCGAGTTGGGCCTTAAGCCCAAGTTGTGGGCGCCTTTCCCCTGATCGTCTGCAACCCTAGCACGTCCCTCTTTTATATTCCACGCAGCCGCCGCTCTTGAGACTTGGGTTTTGTTTAGAGTTTAGTTTTCCACCGAGAAACTGAATCGTTCATTGTAACTGTGGTGACAAAACTTTTTACAGTGATCCAGGGCCCCCGTTCTTGATCTCCTCCACTGTGTCGATTAGTCCTTTGGAACCGAGTTCTTGAACCCTCAATTGATATTCGCGTCATTCATATTTGCAATTTCAGATTGCGTGTTTGAAACCTTCTTGCTTGTGTTCTTCGATTCGCTTGCAGGGAAAGCCTTCTTGGCGAGGTCAATTAAGTTGTGCTTGGTTGATAACCAACAGAGCAGTGGTGTAACGGTTGCAGGGTTCGAATCGTGTCTGATTTAAAGCCGGATCGCCAACGTCAAGTTCTCCACGAATCGAACTTACCGGATACCTCTCGGAAGATTGGGCCAGTCCTTATCACCAACCCATGACAGTTTACGTCGCCAGTCAAAGAAATCTAGAAATTAAAATTCTGTAGAAGATGAAGGCGTTTTATTTGCTTTGCTCCAAAAAGACCGTTGGCCTTGCATATGATAAAGGCCATGCATTATTGACTTATTATTACGATATATATGAACATTCAAATAAGGTTATTAATAACGAAGATCCAAATAAACGTCGGGATCAAATTTATAACCCAAAACGGAATCTCCATTTCTCTATCGTCCGGTCCTACTCGCGATTGATGTGATGAAGTCCCTGTCTCTGTTTCCTTGTCTGCACGGTTCTTCCAGGGAGACCCATCACATCACATCACAGGCTAGCAAGCATGGACGGGACCGGAGCAAAATGCATGGAAACTGCGACCGAGGCCATTATTATTATTCCTCGGTTCAAATGTGCACATGGACCGTGTGGAAAAACGGCCGATCGGCATATATGTTATTATGATATACTCCCTCCGTCCCTTTTTATTTGTCGCCATGGGATGCGTACCACAAGTTTGACTTGATTTATAAAAAATACGTATAATATTTATATCTCTAAATATTTTGTTAAAAAACTAGATCTAAAGATCTTTCCGATAATATTAATTATAATACTAATCGATGATATTTATTATTTATTAAAATTGCCAGGTATTTATGTCTCGGGAAGTGAAACGACAAATAAAAAGGGACGGAGGGAGTATTCAGATACGCGCACTGCACACATCAGCGCGGTAGCCACTGAAAAAGGCTGCCAATTTTTTTTTCATTTTTTTCTGGATGGAAATTGCAGAGGTCATCCCCTATCTTGACTCGCTAGTGGTAGTGGAGTTGTCTGTAGTGTAGTCACGACGACTGACGAGAACTGCGATCGGAGCACGACCACACGCACGCACGCACGAAATTTGACAGCGGGTTTGGTCAGGGGCCGGCCCTGGTCCTTCTGTCCGGCCCAAACTCAGCCAATGCCCGGGGCAGCCCACGGTGTCCTTGAACACGAGGATCTGTCGAGAATCTTTTGCTAAAAAAAAAAACAATCTGTTGAGAATTTAACACATGTTAAGGTGATGTCAGGAACGAATTCCATTAGTCAAAGATGCATCTTTGCAATTCACTCGCAACTATCTAATCTGATCATGAATCCTGGTCAAGATTTCGCCTTTACCTTGACAAAGGTGAGAGAGCTCGATCTGCTGCTATGTATACCCGGCCGGGCAACGATGAGATGGACTTCAGTTGTTGACATGCACTTTCCCACAACCTTTCGTTTTCTCTCTTCATCAGTTTTTTCTCTTTCTTTTTCATAAATAAAAGTTGTACTACCATACGACGTACGGAGTATCAATGTAAGTTAGCAAGTAGGTTTAGGCAGCCGTTGCGAGAGAGAACCGAAACAACGCTACCTCTAGGTTAGCATACTACGTACTCCTGTACTATACTACTTGTAGTAAGTTTCAGCGTGCAACTAGCATGTAGGGGTCAGGCACTCAGGCATAGCTAGTCTCAGGTCACAAGTCTGCTAGTAGTAGCCTCTCCGGCAAATCAAATCACACCTGGTTTGAAATAAAACCGTGGTCTGATCCCCTGTTTTCTCCTTGTTTAATCATACGCGTGCTTGTTTCGCCACTATAAACAAAAAGCTAGGACAGTCAAGTCTTGTTACAGCTGTTACTAATCTTGTTGGGCGTGCGCGGCAGCTTCGTCGTCTCGTCTCCAGCGTGTGTGGAGCGATAGTGTCGAGCATTGGCGAATGATGAACAGATGGACGGACAGAGACAATGACATTTTACTCTTCTATCTAATCTGCTCATAAAGGAGATTAGAGGATGGATGGAAATGGAATGCCCGATCGATCGGTCGTCGTCGTTCCATTGCCAGCTTGTTGGCTCTTGTTGTTGGATTATTATTGCAACTTTGCAAGCCTAGCCCGTGCTCCACGGTAATAGAAAGTAGCAGCCCAGCCATTCAAGTTGCAGACGGGGCAGCTTGTTGATCCGAGGAGACGACCACGACAGGGATCGATCGATCTTATCTCGGGATGAGAAAATAACGCGGCTAACAACAACGCGTTGTCGTTGAGACCGGTGATGACGACGACTTCGTGTATAACAAATATTATATACTAGAACCAAGCCCCTACCACCACCAATATATGCATGCTTTCCATTCAAAATATTTAATTTTTGACATTATTATTACTGAGGTTTCAACTATATTTTTATATACTAGTACATTTATACCAAGGCCACACAGAATATACAAAGCATAGTGTATTTATGTACTATATATGTAGGATCAGAATCAAAAGATACTAGTGGTGTAGAATAACTAACCGTGTCCGCCTATCCTATTGGTTCAAAGAAAAAAAAATAATGTTTCCACGTAATATTACCGCGTCGAAGCGAAACACGCAGGAAAGGCCGAACACAGAGCTGGGGAACCAGACGAGAAAAAACCATCGGAACGCGTTTTCTTCTTTAATTTTGGATCGACGCATGGATGGAGCCTAATTAATTACACCTCCCCCAGTCCGCCCTTGTTCGATTCCGTGTCCAGCTACGGGATCTGCTACTGCTAGCTGATCAGATAGGAGTATCGTCCATTTTCGATCGATATGCATGTTCTTGTAGCTCCTAGCTGCTGCTAGCTAGCTAGTCTTGTCCAATGCAAAGCAGGTGTGCCTTCCATTTGATGTGTCTCCCAAGAGAGATTCGCGTTCGGTACCGGCAGATGTTCCAGTATGTACCAACAGAGGCTTATTGAGAATGCTCTCGATCGACAGTACGTAGCCGATATGATGTAGTATGCGATTGGTCCTTAACATCACTAGCTGGATTTTTGTAGCTAGCTAAAGAACAACAAGGGCTGACACAAGAGCTATCTATAGCTAGCTAGCTGCTGAACACGACGCGCCAAACGAGGCAAATGAACTATATATATCGCAATAACAAGCAAAGTACCAATAGCCAATTATACTAGCCGTTTAAACAGTATTTTTCTCACACCAAATCAGTTGTTTCGGCTTATCGATCAGCTAGTTTACGAACTGTCGCGGCCTCAACCTAACCCAACCACACACTCCCGTCGTCCAGCCGTGACCGCGTCGGTGGGCTATAAAAACGCACATCGGCAGAAAGGCCCGTCCTCCTCCTCCTTCGCCTGAAGCATAGGACACACCAAAGCACAAAGTGGCCGGCCAGTAGCACAGCTCACTGCATGCGCCTCCATCGTTCGCCTCCACTCCACACCTTAATTCGCGCCGCCGGCAGAGACCTCCTGCAGCTACCTGCTTCTACCCGCACGTACTACTAGCTTGCTCGCTAGTCACTCCACTGTCTATTCGCGGTGTACATCGTACGTCGTCGTGTCGTCCACAGCTAGCTGCTGCTCGATCTTCATCAAAGCTTGCACACTCGTCGCACCTCACCGGCCTCATCGATCAGTTCCGGCCGGCGGAGAACCCTCCTGCCGTGCGCGACCCCAAACGTAGAATTAACACACAACTAACCACAAGTGTTTGTTCGTTCCCACGTGTACGCTCATCATCGGTTTCCTCCATCCGACGACCGCCGACGATGGTGGCTGCCGGCGCACGGAAGACGAAGAAGAGGTCCGTGCCGAAGCGCGGGCAGGTGCTGAAGCGGGTGCTGGGGAGCTTCTTCTCCTGGCTGCCGCGCTGCAGGCTGCAGCTGTGCCGCAGGAACCGCGCCCCGCGCGGCCGCCGCGGCAACCGCGTCCCGGCCAACGGAGGCCACGTCGAGCCGGAGCCCGACGTCGCCAACAACGCTCCTCCGGTCGCGCCGCAGGCCCAGTAGGTCGTATACTCAGCTCCTATATATGTTCTCTGCTTCTCTTTTTTCGTTAATTTCTGTGCGCTGCTCCCCGGCCGGTTTTCCCCAGGTCTTCTCTAGGTCCGCAGCACGCGTTAATTCTTCTCTTATCTTGATGCGCGACCATTTCTTTTCTCAGGGTGAATTCAGTTCTCTTCTCTAGCTACAAACAATTCTCCGGGTCCTCGTCAAGCAAGTGTGCAATAAGAAGAAGGCCACGCCCGGAGGAGCCAGCAGGATGACGACGACGACGACCACGACGGAGGAGGCGGCAAGTCCAGTCAACGTACGTGTCAATCGGAACCGCGGAAAGAACATGATGAGACGGCGGGTTGGTGAACAACATCCTTGTTCCTGCCTCATCAGATAGATTTGCCTCTCCTCTCCTGTGTGTACAAGTCAACTTACTATTATTGTTTCGTTTTTTCATGGGTTATTGCTTGATTGTATTAAATTGTATGGGGTCGTCGTCGTCGTCTTTGTACGCGTCCTGTGTTAGGCTAGTGTTCGTTCGTCGTTGATGGACGCATGTTCCTGTGTTCCATCACGATCTAATTGGTATATTTAAGATGTCAGGTGTTACATTCAGTCAGTACGCTGAACTGATTTACAAGAATAAAAGACGGTCAATATATATGTACTTCACCCAATTCAATGTGAAAGTGCATGCCTCACTGATGATGAGTGGAATGAACTAAAAATTAAAGGTGTTAGAAAACGAGCCATCCCAATTAAAACGACCAAACAATTAAATATCCAAAACTCTTATTTTCTTGGGAAAAATGAAAACTGAAACTCTCAGCAAAAAGGACACACAGAAATGACTTGATTCGTTTTATTATTTCAATTAACAGGAAAAAGAATGACTCCTAGCTTGCTGTCTGCTCCGATTCAGAATAAAAGGCCAGCCGCCTAGGACCCACGGCTACCTCTTCTGTTTGCTGAGCCCAAATACTCGGCCCAGGGTGAAGCTGATGGGCCCCAGTCCCCCATATTGAGTTATTACTTTTTTGTTTCGAGAAAACCACATTGAACTATTACTCGTGGCAGACAAAAAATCAGTACTTACAGCGCCCGGACAGATGGGACATCCAAAAGCTCGCTCAGCTCGCGCCTGCCTTGCAACGCTCGGCACGTGCGCCCCCAGTCCGCCTCGCAACGCCTGTGTCTCAACTGGCATGCCTGCCCCCACGCCAGTGAGGACCGTCTCTGCCTTCCCACGCCTGACATCAACAGAAGGGCAAGAAAGAGATGCAACACTCGATCTAGTTTTATAACATCTGTATGCAACAATTGCAACATATGGCTGAAAATAAATAGAACATTTGAAATATGTATCTGGAACAGTTGAAAAAAAAACTGAAGAACATAAAAACATTGCAAAGATGTACGCAACATCATGATAAAAAACACTTGTAACATATGTGTGGAATATATCAAACATCCAAATCAAGAACGCTTGCAACAATAAAACGTCCGAAAACCAGATAAAACATTTCAAACAAACCACTTGCAACATGTCTCCAAAACAATCGCAACATGTGAAACATCTCCCGATCTACTTTTGCAATACATATGCTTCAACCGCAATATACCTCCTACAAAGCGTTTGAAACAATTAAAAGATACTATTGCAACATGGGAGGGGGGAGCCTGGTGTGTGAGGAGCGCCCATGGCCATCATATCTGAGGTTGTTGGGAGTTCCCTATTAGGGAGGACGCCGATGCCGGGTTAGGGAGGCCACCGAGGTAGGGGGGAGAGGACGCCGGGGTGGAGGAGGAGCCACCGGGGTGGAGGGAGGACACTAGGGCGGGAAGGGGCGGGGAAGGAGCAGCTCCAACGGCGGCGGCACCGGGCAGCAGCCGAGCCGGGAGGGCGCCTCGACGAGCAGCCTTGCCTCCGGCGAGGCCCAGGCAGGGGCGGCACAGGTGAGGCGCTTGGCATGGCGAGCCTCTCGTCGGGAGGGTGTGCTAGCGAGAGAGAGAGAGAGAGAGAGAGCATGCATGGAGAAACCGAGGCTGCGGAGCGGAGAAGTCATACTACGAGTCTAGACGAGTGGGCCTTGAGCAAGAGGAGGCGGTAGGGTGAGCCAATATGGGCACGCCACGCCCTGAAGCGACAGATGTTCTAATGATATCATTACAAAGACAAAATATAAGGTCCAAAATCTAACTTTCCACATGGTTCACAACAAAAAAGATGTTCAAGGCCCAATAATTTATTAGCCCAACGGCCATTCCTTTTCGTTTCTGTTTTCATCCTACATTTTTATTTAAAGGACTTCTAATTCATATTTTTTTTGCGACCATGACCTATGCCATTATTATAAAAATAAAAGTAATTCTCTAAGTTTGCGCCTGTTTTGATTCACTATGTTTATATAATAATCAAGTAACATCATCTGATTAAGATCCAAATAGGTTAGTTTATTTATGAGGAGGATTATTATATTCAAAACACATATTACAATGATCCTATAATCCCCACTGAACCTCTTTTTGTGTGTGTGATTATGAGTACTTTTCACTTGAAAACTAAGAATAATACACCATAATAATATAGGAAACCAAACAACAATCATTGTAGTTCATAATCTATATTATAATAAACCTGATCCAAAGTTTTTAAATTATTCAATTACATATGTTTAATAAAAAACACATAGAATCCATGCAACTAGCGAGAAGGCGTGTGGGTTCATACCCTGAAGAAGCCATTACTCCTGGGCGTCCTCCGAGTACTCTGGCCTGGTCGTCTTTGGACCGGTCACTGAAGGTGGGGACGCCACGTCCAACAATGGTGCTTGAGAGATGCAAAAGCCTGAAGGTGCCCATGAGACGCGCCCTGGGTTGTTGGCCAGATGACATTGCGAGAGGCTGCAGGAGAGACCGAAGGTAGCCGTGCCTCGTCACTAGGAGAGGCGTGTAGCGTGCTGATGTGGGTCGTGTGGATCAGTTAGTGGATTCAGAAATTAAATATCGTTGTGCCCTAGAATGTATAGGAATATGCTTTACGTCTATGGACATTTTTTAATCTAGTATTGTCCATTCATTCCCCTATAAATATAAGCTTCGCAATCATTTACAAGATAGAGTAAATATAGTAATTCATTGCATGTTGTAATGCAAAGGCTGGATCTAGTCACCTAGCACAGTGCCACTCCTAGGCACAACACATCACCCACGCCAAGTGCTTTGCTCGGCATGTCACATGATTGCTACGCCACTATAGCACAGTAGGTTAAACTAATGTTTTTAGACTGTGTATAAAATGTACAACTTGAGACCTAGGAAATTATGCATGCTCCCTCTTTCATAGTATTAGCAACCTGTGGATCTTCCATCCTAAATTCGTTCGCCACAACTTTGGCACCTATGGCGTTTTCGCCTCCCACCCCGACTCCTTCTATGATGCTAACCTTAATCCACCTTTCTCGTGTATGTTGTTGTCCTCCAAACCGTCAACATCCACTCCCATGTGCCTATCATGCTTGACCTCGATGACGGCAACAACTACTAATGGCACTGCTTCTTCGACTCCGTTCTTGGCAAGTTCGGACTCATCGTGTACATCCGGTTGCCAATGTCGACGGAGGAGCGTACCGATGAATGGCAACTCATTGAGCCCTGCATCGTCAATTGGATCCTCAACACCGTCTCCAAGTTCGTCTTCGACATCATCCACAAGCCACATTTCACCGCCTACTCCTTGTAGTCCGCCATTGAAGGACTCTTTCCTTGACAACGAACTACAAAGTGCCGTCTAACTTGAGGCCGATGGCAGACCACATTGAGTAGGCGGTAAGATGTGGTTTGTGGACGATGTTGCAGACGGACTTAGAGACATTTTTGAGGATCCAGTTGACGATGCAGGAGTCGATAGGTTGCCACTTATCGGTGTGTTCCGCCATCGGCACTGGTGACCGAACATGCACTGTGAGTCCGAACTTGCCAAGAACGGAGTCGAAGAAGCAACACCATCGGGAGTAGTTGCCTTTGTCGAGGTCGAGCGTGACAGGATCTTGGGAGCAAATGTTGACACTTGATAGTTTGGTGGACAACAACAGAGGCGTGTTCGGGTGGATTAAGGTGAAACCGTCAAAGTCGAAGGAGTACACTACCGGAATCGAAGGCATTGCCGAGTGCCTGAGGCTTTGCCGAGTGCTTTTCCTCGGGCACTCGGCAAAGACCCTCTTTGCCGAGAGCCGCCCCTCGGCAAAGAAAAAAACTCGGCAGCGGCGGGTTTGCCGAGAGCCGAGCACTCGGCAAAGAAATGCTCTAGGCAAAATCTGCCTTTGCCGAGAGCCCGCACTCGGCAAAGAGGGGCTCTCAAAGCAAGCCGTGAGGCAACGCCGTCCCTCTTTGCCAGAGCCGGCCGCTTGGCACTCGGCAAAATTAGGATTTGCCGAAGTGCCCTAGGGGCAAAGACTCTTCAAAAAGGTCCGTGTTTTGCCGAGTACATTTCTTGAGCACTCGGCAAACCTTAATTTTTTTTTTTTTTTTTGCTCTCCAATTTTTTATTTAGCCTTTTAAAATTATATTATACTATGTTTTCAAATGTGGCCTACTTTTCATGTGTTTTGCTATATTCCGAAGTTTATTTCATTTCATTCCAATTTTTGGGAAAATCCAAATTTGAACTGCACGTGAATGCAATAATGGACTTTAGTGGCTAAAAAATTAATATTAGTATTATTTATGGTATGTTAGGGGTGTGCTAAGACTTTGACCTAAAATTATAAAGACCGTAGTCACGAAACATGATGACACACGTGCGTGTGTACTTTTTTTTAATTCTTAAAAAAGCAAATGAATTCAAAAAATCATGAAATTTGCCACAGTGTCATCATTTCATGCGCCGATGTTGTGATAAAAATTTGACAATGTTTGAAGCAAGTTGTCACATACGTCGCGTTGGAATCCGACAATCCCAGAAGAAGTTTCGTAAACATCTAAAGCAATCCGGATGAATCGGACTTCTAGCATTTCTCGCCGTTGATTTAGATCTCAATACTTTTTTTATGAGTGAAGTACAGTTTAAAAGGCATTTTAAAAAATTTGGCAATTTTTCGAAATTGTTTACTATTTTTTAAAATTTTTTTCAACTTACCATTTGCCGAGAGCATTAGGGTTTGCTCTCGGCAAAGGATATTTGCCGAGAGCCTCCAAGGGGAGCACTCGGCAAAGGAAATAGCCAGCTTTTAATTTTTTTAAATTTTTTTTTTTTTTGCCGAGTGCACGGCCCACGGGGCACTCGGCAAAGGTTAATTTTTTTTTTCTTTTTCCGGAAAAAAATTTTGAAAAAAAATCTTTGCCGAGTGCCCGCCCCACAACAAGCACTCGGCAAAGGGTAATTTTTTTTTTTTTTTCTGGGAAAAAAATTTTTTTAAAAAAATCTTTTCTTTGCCGAGAGCATCTGGTGGCACTCGGCAAAGCCTTTGCCGAGTGCCGAGAAAAGGCTCTCGGCAAAGAGCCCGTTGCCGACGGAGGCTTTGCCGAGAGCTCTTTGCCGAGAGCTACACTCGGCAAAGCCTTTGCCGAGTGTTTTTTGCCCTTTGCCGAGTGACTGAGGCACTCGGCAAAGAACTGAAATCCCGTAGTTAGTTGGATTAGGAGGGCGAAGGCGCCATAGGTGTGGAAGCTGTGGAGGATGGATTTTGGAAGGAGGATCCGCCGGTCACTGGTACCATGAAAGAGGGAGAATGATCAACCGCATAACTTCATTGATCTCAGTGTGTACATCTTATACACGTTAGCAGGACTGCGCGTTAGTCTAGCTAACTGTGCTATAGTGGTGCAGCGATCCTGCGGCATGGCAAGCAAAGCACTAGGCTTGGACGACTTGCTGCGCCCGGGAGTGACGTTGCATCTAGTGACTCAGGACAACCCTTGCATTATGGCATGCTGAGACTTATTCTCTAACCAGATGGGTCTACGAAGGCCTTTCCCTTCTGTCACAAATGTAAGTACATTATCAATATCACAGAGTACAATGAAATATCGTGAAATTTTTTGAAGTCAAATGACTGCAAATCAAAACCTCGACATGCTGTTCCTACTACAAAGATTCGGCACTTCGCATGTTAGCTTCCTGTTCTCCCCAATCATGGCAGCGTGGACTTTCTCGGTTCCTGCCATCCGCATATTCAGAATCATCAGGCACTACCCGAGACATGTCGCCTTACTATGTGGTCCACTTCTTTCAGATATTGCTCGAGAGGGTGTCACAGCGGCATTGTTCCATGCATGCATCACTGGTAAAATGTTTAGATACAATACAAATTTTTTTAGAATCAGGATACATTACAAATTGTTACACGCTGTATAACCTTCTGGCGCTTTTTTTGGTTGCAATGTACTACTAATCTGAACTCTTACTACTGCAAAAGGTGCTGAGGCAATGTTTGCTGATCTCGGCCATTTCAACAAGCGGTCCATTAGGTACTTATATTCTAAGTTCTTTCAAGCTCAAGGACTGTAATTTAAACAAGGAATGAAATGGTCTCCTCTGTTTTCCGGATAGCTTTTGTTTTCACCATATAACCGTTCCCTGGTGCTCACAATCACATACGAGCCGGGCAAACTGTGCACCTGATCTTGAACGCCGACGAGCGATGACCATGCTGACGGGTTCTACAAGTTTGTGCCTGGCACGGTGTGTTGTCCAATGTTCATCGTAACGACGCTCGCAGCCGTCGTCAAGCACGCCGTCCTCCTCGACTACTTCGTGCGGGCCGTGTGACGTTGATCCACACTTCCCGGCACAACAACCAGGGGGAGTTGTACTCGTCGGAAGCCAACTGCAAGCTCATGGCCCTCTGCGTCGGCGACTCGGTGTCACCGTTGGATTCCATGATGGCAGAGAGATCAGCAACGAATTTGGTATTCAGTCACACTGACCACTCTGAATTTTCAGTAGCATTATTGTCGGAAAATGTTCAGTTGCTGACACATCCAGCCTTCTTAATTTGTTGTGTCATATTTGTCATGCTCAATGCTCATAACCACGATCCTGCAAACACTGGTCATGCTGCTGATCTGGCTAGCTAACCCCCTCCGGCTCCGGTCCTCGCTAGCTGCGCTGTACATCCCGGCGTTCATTGCCTTGGAAGGCGTGCACGTGACCGCCGTCATGAGTCATGACCAAGTTAATTCCTGGACACGGCGGCTGGCTGCCAACTGCCGTTCACCGTGTTGACCGTACGTCCTCGCCTTCGCCATGTTCGGGTGGCACTACGGGAGGCAGAGGACGGACAACGGTGTCACGGTAGACCGCCTCGCCGGGATTCTGTCGACGCTGCGCCGGCCGGCAAGGAAAGGCCAAGGCCGCCGGGGATACATATAGTGCAGCACGGGCAGTTCTACGAGTTCTAGCACAGAAACTGCAGGCCCGCGCAGCCGAGGCTGGAACTGCCGGCCCAGGATCTTGTACAGATCGGCATGGTGTGCGCGGGCCGAGCCCGTTAGACGCGTGATGTTTGATGGCTCCTGCATCTTGATGCATCTGCATGTTGTGCGTTTTTGGAGCTGGATCCAAGGACAAGTTTGTGTACTAGCTCTTGCATGTATTATAAATTTAGGCCTTGTTTAGATGCACATTGGATTTGCAACTTTTTACACTCTCTCTCCATCACATCAATTTGTACCCGCATGTAAAGAGCATTAAATATAAATAAAAAAATAACTAATTGCACAGTTTGGCTGTAAATCACGAGACGAATCTTTTGAGCCTAGTTGGGCCACGATTGGATAATATTTACCACAAACAAACGAAATGCTAAGGACTTTTCAATCTCTCTCCTCTCACAAATTGTTTTCCGCATGTAAAGAGCATTAAATATAAATAAAAAAAATAACTAATTGCATAGTTGGGTTGTAAATCATGAGATGAATCTTTTGAGCCTAGTTGGGCCACGATTGGACAATATTTACCAAATAAAAACGAAGTGCTACAGGACTTTTCAATCTCTCTCTCTCTCCATCTAAACAAGGCCTTATAAGTGATATGTTCAATGTTGATGCAAGTACACACTTACTTGTGAATCTGCGTAATGTATTGCCTAGAACACAAATTTACCTTTTTGACAAATATGTATTTTTTGAGTGAATTTTGGACAGCTTGTTCGCTTCAGCTAAAAAGTCGGTTCAGCTTATAATCCAATAGTATTTTCTTTTCATAGAAAATCAGCTATTTCTACAATGTTTTAGCTTATCAGCCGGCTTATAAAGACCTTAGACATCTCACATAAAAAGGCCAGGTTATGCTTACACCTTCTGAGACAGCCCATTCATAAATAGGGCCAGTTTTACATGACCTTGGACCGGGCCATGATTTCATTCCATTTATACTAGTGAAACAACTTAACAGGCCAATCATTAAAAAGAAAAAAGTTTGTTCTACCTCCTAAAAAACTATCGTCACAGTATATGATATTCCTCCTCATCAAATTTCAAAAATCAGACATTTTACTCCTTAAACTCTCAAAATCCTTCAAGTCACCTCCCTGCTCTGGTTTGGTGTGGTTTAGAATGTGGTTTTATCTTTTTAGTTAAAACATTTTTAAATAGATAATGTTTTTTAAACCATAGAAAATGTCTCCCAGATTTTAAAAATTCAAAAAAATCTAAAGATAGATTACAATATGCCAAAATCCAAAATATTTATAGCTCATGAAAATGTCTCTAGATGCTTAAGATGCATTTAACTCTTGAAAATGAAAAAAATATCTAGAAAAAATAGGATTTTTGAAAACATTTTGAGCGATGTAAAAACATATTTTTTAAAACTTATAGCAATAAATCATAGTAAGCAACTAGCAAAATTTAATAGCATGAATGCATTCAGCGTTAATGTATGTTGTATTCATACTAGTTGTATATATCTCATATTTTTTCCATGCAAAACTTTAAAAACATGTTTATACACTGCATAATGTCTGTGGAATATTTTAGATTTTTCTTGGACATTTTCCCCCATTTTTCTAGAGATAAGTCTATTTTTTAAGCATCTAGAGATATTTCCATGAACTCTAAATATTTTAATTAGATTTTGCATATTCCAATCTAATTATTTACCCAATTTTTTGAAACCTTATTAAGTATTTGCCCAATTTTTTAAACTTAGAAAAGGACAAAACCACTCCAAACTAGGGCAGGTTTCAAGAGTTCAAGGGGATAAAATATCTGTTTTCTTAGTTTAAGCAGGGAAGTCGGACAACAACAATAGTTAATGAAGCTATAATAGACTTTTTCATGCGCTCACACCCCACCTAAGCAGGTAGTTTTTCTTCAAATTTTCTTTTTTTTCCTTTTTATTTTATTTTTCTCTTTTACATAGCCATCCTACACCTTTGCCCCCAAACATGCCAAATCTAATTTTTGTCTCCACATATTTTAAAATAAAATCCACTGCAAAACATATTTAAAAATGTGATCTTGAAAATCTTTTGGTAGCATAAGTTGTGTTTGATAAATTGTTTTTGAAAACTGAGTTGATCAAACTGTTATAAAAAAAATTACAAATGATAGTTGAACAACATAACTTTTTCTTGCACTTTCAGTTTAACCCCATGCACTCAAGAGTTTGTTACCGGACGGCAACAGTTACTACCCAACAGACAATATAAGTTGTTGTCTTGGAGATAACATTTGCACTAGTTTCGCCAACAAGTAAATAGCTACACAAGAGATCTCTCCTCCCGCTCTCTAACAACAAAAATCGTCATCATCAACACAAGTACTATAAAATCTAGATTCTAGAATCAAACTTGCACGATATAAGAGACAAAAACCAATCGTCAATTTTGCCATAAATGTGTTGCCTGCAATATTGCATCTAGCTTCATTGATGTTGAGGAGTTATACCTTTAATAGCAAGGTCAGTGTCACTGCTGCTAGTCATTAGTCCGCCAGCACTCTCATCATCAGTACCTAACCATTGCGCACACAAAAATAAAAGAGGGTCATCAATACTGCCCAGCTAAGGCTCATGACAACAACATTTGGATCAACGAAGGTGGACGTCAATTCAGGACATATATGCAAAGGTTGGAGCAAAGCAATATACTGTATATTTATGCTAGCTGTCGAGCAGACTGCCACTGCTACCCAATAACAGATCTGTGGCTGCTAGAGTATGTATGTGTTAGCTGAAACTTCATAGTTATAGATGTCTTAACCGATTTTTTTTTTTTCACGAGCGGGTTCATACCCGTATTTCATTACAGCTACAAGCCTAGTGAACGGTGGCTGCTATAGTTTGCAAGAAGCAAAACAGCAGCCGAAAATTATATAGAATGATGGACAGTGCATTTTTTTGAAAAAAAAAAAAAAGGACAACAAAACATTTGCCACTGCTACTCAGCTCAATTCAGCCCCCACACTACATTCACACTGACCAAAAGCTAAATTTTTTGCATATATTTTTTACTAGCTTAGCTAAGATATACCACATATATAGCTAGATTCATAAAAATCTAATTTTGAAGATTGTGCTAAATAAAATACGCCCTTATATGTTTAATGTACTTGGACACTGATGGATTACTATCAACGTATTGATGGTGTAGAAAGAACGGTATCGCAATCATTATCGGATCTTAAAAGACACATGCACATATTTTGCAATCATGCACGGGAAGGCTGCATATCATTGAACCAAATCATAATATACTCCTACGTTTCTTTCTCCTTTATTTATTGTGCTCGCTCGATCAATCGACTGGATTCATTTCCTTATGCTCTACGGCATGTCTGCGCGTTAGTGAGCAGTGCGCGAGACCGAGATGATAACTGCTCTCGCCGCCGTACCGCTGTCTAGCTAGTCAAGAGATGCCCGGCCGGCGACGCATTAACGCTGAGTCACCCGGCGATCCTCTCACTGATTTGCACAAACACGCATGGCCGTGCTGCTGCGGACGAAGAAGATGGAACTGAAACCAGAAATCCCATACAATACAATATGCATGGCATGCAGCATGGGTTCAAAATTAACATCTCTATCTGCTGCAATAATCACACACGTCGCGTCGCATTGGCTCCACAATGATTTGCAGGGCCGTGCTGTTAGTACCGCCATTAACCCACCATTTACTGCACTATCTATCAACTAGCTTTGCAAGAACAGTGAACAGTGAGATCGAAAACCCATGGCTTTCCTAGCTAGTAGCTCTCACGTAGTAGTAGGAGTACGCACGCAACGCATGCATCTCTCCTAGGTCGCCTCCCATTTCATCACTGAAAATCTGAAACCCAACCTGCAACAGGGAATCTGGTGGATAGTCCGATCGATCCATGGACGACGAGGACATAAATGCCCCTCCATTTACTGGGATCAAATGCACATTTATTTGCGCGCGCGAGCTAGAGGGAAGAGGAGGGAGGAAAGGGAGTTACTTCGAGCTCATCATAGCGCAACAACCCTACTGGGGGAGCTCCAAATGCGAGGCGAGGCCTCCGTCTCCTCCGTCCTCATCTAATGATCGCTGTCCTCGTCGTGTGCCCTAGCCGGCCGGAACCGGATCAGGCGTGCGCACGGCGTACTAGCTTGCTAGTACTTTTTTTTTCCACCGCCGTCATCCAAATGGAACTACTGATGATTGCGTTGCGTGCTCCCATCCACGATGATGTCGATCGCGTCTTCTGATATCTCAGTTACAGTACTTGTTTCTCATCGGATTCAGATGGGTTTCTGATCGTTTTATTTGGATCGTAGTCAACTTGGGCCTTGTTTAGATGCACATTGGATTTGCAAGTTTTTACACTCTCTCTCCATTACATCAATTTGTACCCGCATGTAAAGAGCATTAAATATAAATAAAAAAATAACTAATTGCACAGTTTGGTTGTAAATCACGAGACGAATCTTTTGAGCCTAGTTGGGCCACGATTGGACAATATTTACCACAAACAAACGAAATGCTACAGGACTTTTCAATCTCTCTCCTCTCACAAATTGTTTGCCGCATGTAAAGAGCATTAAATATAAATAAAAAATAACTAATTGCATAGTTGGGTTGTAAATCACGAGACGAATCTTTTGAGCCTAGTTGGGCCACGATTGGACAATGTTTACCAAATAAAAACGAAGTGCTACAGGACTTTTCAATCTCTCTCCTCTCCCCATCTAAACAAGGCCTTGGTAAGATACTCTGTCTCTTCAGTATGCATGCGTCTGTCTCTCTATCTGTCTGTCTGGAATTCAGACACCTAATATTTCTATTGAATGCTGTGGGTGCAAGCCCTATCAAAGTGTTATAATGCTTCCTGGAGGGACCATGATGAGCTTGCTTGCCTTCAATTAAACAATCCATGTACTTTAAGCCTGCTAGTTTGCATGCATGGAGAAAAGAAATGAAATGCAATCTCAATAATAGTTAGTTTCATATATAAGAACGGCAAAAAAAAAAAAAAAACATGCCAAATCATCATTCCCGCGTTATGATCAGGTCCTCGATCGTCAACCTTATTTTTTCCCCTTGTGGTTGTGGTGTGTGATCAGAGAATGTACCACCTTCCGCTGTGGCTCCTCAGCTAGTAGCTGGGATATATATGTATACTTCAATTCAAATTAATAATGCGTCTAGAGGAAGAACTAACTGTGGTGATGGTGGTGGTTGGGCGGCATTGCTGGCACAGCATGACATGTTTCTTGCAACAGACAGACACGGCTAGAGCTTTGGACTGCAGCTGCAGGTGGAACCGGAGGCAGTACCACTTCTCTTTCCGGACATACATTTTGGGGATCTTTTTGGCTGAAGATGCTGCACTTTGGTGGTTCTGGAGATGAACCAAAAAAGACAGCCCCAGACAATCAGCTGGAGTCCAGGAGTCACTAGTTCATGAAGGGACCATCGTATGCCATTTTGCTCCCGGAGCTTGACTAACTGAAGAACCAGTTGACCCAAAGCAGCAGGAGGAAATCATTATTGTAGCACAAGAAGTTGAGGTGTGTACATATATAAGGTTGTCCACGAAATTCAGAAGTTTGTACCAAAATAGATTATTGTTGTTTCATATTGTTGAAGCTACTATAGCTCTTTAAAAGAGCGTCGAAACGTAAAGGCTATGGTTGTTTGAAATCAGAAGGACAAGGCAGAAATGCAGAGTTGCAGACTAGTACAGCAAGGAGACCATATGCTACAATAATAATTATTCTATCCACTACGGCCACAAAGGGCAAACATTGGATGTAAATGAACTCCAAGTCATAGCACACAATAGTCTATCAGTCATAGATATATTATAAGTGAATTTCATAGTAATGAATGAATATATATGTGTTGCTAACAAGGCAGGTATAAATTAACCGTGGGTACATGGATTTAGGTAGTCTGTTCCCGTACCCATACCCGTATACCCGATGGGTAAAGATTTTCACCAATTAGTATACCTGCTGATGAAGCTCCTATCCCACCTCTTTATCAGGTAAATCTGTCGGCTAATCGGGTTTCGGCTACCCACTACCATCTCTACTTTCAACGATAATGGTATTGTAGGATTCGTTCGTATGGATGGATGGTTATACTAGGCCATGTCATTAATCTTCTATCTTTGCCATCTAAAGATGGACTAATCTTGTGCCTTTGCCACCTAAACAAGCCGTGGGATGAAACTATTTGAAATCGATTGGTTCTTAACAGAAAATACCACCTGCACGGCAAGAAGAGCCACTCTGCACGGCAAGAAGAGCCACTGATTGACCATAAAAAAAAAAAGAAGAAGAGCCACTGACTAGCAGCACATCCAGCAGAAGCATGCAGCAACGCACCAACAATTGGACTAGGCGTGCAACAGGATAGGTCATAATAAGGCAGCAAAGACTACCTGTATGTTTAAGGGGTTGTTGGTTTGTGTTGTGAAATTTTACAGTGGCATTTTTTTTTTCCTGCAGAACATATTATAGTCAACACTAACCTCTAGGAACACATACACATCTCATATTCATATCCTTATAAGTATCTTTATTTTTTTAGAAGGGATGGCAAAAGCTTTGCTGTAAATTTTATTAGACGAATAAAAGGGAAAAAAGTATAAAACAAAAGTACAAACTACTTACAGATCAGTGACTCTCCTGTACAAGCTACCTAGAGCAGAAAAAATGAAAATAAAGCACACCAGCTTCCTAAGAAAAACTACTGACAACCCGACAAAACATTTTTGTCCGCAACTGTATTTGCTCTAGGTGCCATGGCCATTTCGTACTGAAGAATGTCATCTCTGCAAAGGCTGGCCACCTGACGTGGGTTAAGGGCTTTTTGTTGAAACTGCTTTCTGTTTCTTTCCTTCCACATGTTTCACCAAAAATATCTTTAGAAGATTGAGCTTGCAAAATCTTAAAATTGACGATTTGCTATTGCCAAACCCAACAACTATTATTATTGTTATAATTTGAGTCTATTGATTGAATTGATGCTAGTATATGGTTTTGGTTTTCCATAATTTCTAAATTTAGTATCTTTTTGTAGCACGTCTCCCCTGTTGTTTTATTTGCAAAACAACCGGTTCGGTTTTTTTCACATATATATACACTTTTCTGTACTTTTCAAATGCACACAACCACCACGAAATCACCTTAAATTCTCCGGACAAGTGGCAACAACAACCTACACTTTGCAGTACGCATTGTAGGCTCGAGACGAAGTCGAGGGAGTGAGTGCGGTATCGGGCTGAAATCATGGCGATCGACACTTCGCACGGCATGATTCGTTCTCGGCAGCTGGGCTTGCTGGTGCTGCCGTTCTGTTGTCAGGCCGGGGGAAGCCAGCGCCAGCCAGGCGGGCAGCCAATAGCGGTTGGCCTGTGCACGCTCGCTGAGCTGTGAGCTGTGACGTGTGAAGGGCGCGCGTGCCACCGGGCCGGTCACCACCCGCCGGCTCCACGGCAGAAATCGGCCATCACCGCGCGGGACCAGACGGTCGCCGACTATGATTAGTCCAAGATTGGATGGGTCCGAACTAGCTAGGGCTAGGCGGCAGGCAGCGGCCTTTCACTGTTTCATATGCCATTCCACTGCACTGGTTGCATTTCGATGATGTCACGTTAGGACTCGAATCTTTTAATAATCATATCCCCCTTATAACTACTGCTTTGGAATGTTTGCATTTTCCATGTGAATTGAGGACTATTGGGGAAATTGTTTTTATATGGCTTCTTATCCTCTTCGCAGGATAAAACTACTACTATATGTGTATCTTTGTAAGGAAGCAGATTGTTGACACTGATTCAAGTCACACGACAACAAAGACTACTATGTTCGTGGCTACACTGCTACACACAATTTGGTACACATTGAGAATGTTCTAAGATAGAAGACCGACTAACAAGTCTATCAGGCCGAAAAAAATCACCCATTCTTCGCCCAATAGACTCCTAAACGTACACTTCTCGAAAAGATCTGTCGGTGAGGGGCATAACAAGACAGCTATAAAATTGACAAGGTCACCTAGAACACCGTCAAATCTCATCCAGAGAGGCGCAACGAGTAACATAAGTTGGATCTGGTGTCGTGTAATCAAGTACCTGCACCAAACCAGCTGCAGGCACTGTATACGTCCCATTTCCTATTCACCATATCGTCGCGAACGGTCACTGGCAAGGTGAGCAGCTCATGCTCATCTGCATATCATGGCCCCGCCTGGCCGGGGACAAGTTCACAGCAGGGCAAGGCAAATCGTCCGTACCCGACTACGCGTGTGCCAGTGTTTCACCAGTTTTTGCTAGGGTTTTCGTCGACACCCATGTAGCTCAACAGTGGCGTAGTTGGAGCGCACATTGTACATGTACATGGGGTGATCACTATGTCATATTGCCAACTGTCTGTCTTCTCGCTATTAATCAGGTCTTTTTTATTATAGAAATAAAAATTAGCCGCTGACACATCGCTCCAAGAAACGTTGGGTTATATACTTTATATTGTTCGGTTATATCAGGATCAATGCTGAGTAAAAACTCAAAGATCACTGAGGCTCCGTTCAGTGACACCGGGCCATTCCCGATCAAGAACGATTCCGACATTATACCAGCTGCGCGTTCTTCTTGGACGACGGATTAGGAATGTGTAGGAAGTGGTCTGACGGTTGTATATCATTTATATAATATCAAAACTCGAGTCTGTATGCTAGGACGATCCAGCCATCACTACAGGAAACAGCGGCTTTGCCGAGTGCCGCACTCGGCAACATGCACTTGGCAAAGAACCTGTCGGCAAAGGTTTCTTTGCCGAGTGCCGGATATCGGGCACTCGGCAAAGTCTTTGCCGAGTGCCAAACGACCACTCGGCAAAATAATTTGAGCCGTCAACTTGGACGGGTGCAAAGATTATTTTTTTTTTTTTGAAAAAATTGTTTGCCGAGTGCCTTCCCTCCGACACTCAGCAAAGATTATTTTTTATTTTTTTTGAAAAATTCTTTGCCGAGTGCCTTCCCACCGGCACTCGGTAAAGATTACTTTTTTTTTTTTTTTGAAAAATTTCTTTCCGAGTGCCATGGCTCCGGCACTCGGCAAAGCTGGGAACCAGAGGTTCAGAACTCCCAGCTTTACCGAGTGCCAGTGCCATGGCAGTTGGCAAAGCCCTCGGCAAAGAGAAAAAAATGCTATTTTTTGTTTTTTCTTTTCCACCAACACAAATAATTAAATCACAGATATATGCACAGGATACATCACAGATACATGACACCCATCATACATAATACGACACATACGCATATCGTCGATAATCCATCACATGCACAAATATCGTACATAATGCATCACATACATAAATATCGTCCATAATCCTTCATATACAAGTCATAATCCATCACAAGTCATATGCGAACACATGTGCGGGTCCAATACAAGCCTAACAAATATGACGAGAGAAACGACGAATACCTCTTGCCATCCTTGCCATCCGGAGTGTGGAGCGGAGTGCCCGGGTTGTGAAGGGCCAGTTGGCCATCCGCCCTGTGGCGAAGGGCCACCCTGAGGAGTCGGGTTCTAACCCGCCGACTGTGGCTGCACCAAAGAGAAGCGAATTCATGAGTATCTGCACGAGGGCCGCATAAGCTGAAGGAGTAAACAAAAAACGGACATACTCACCGGGGTCCCAAAAACAGGAGGAGCAGGAGGCACAACTGGAGCGACCCGGCCGACCGGAGCACGACCACACACGGCAAGGCCTGAAGGCTTGACATGGAGATGAACATGTCCCGCATCCTCTGCTCCTCGGCCGCCCTCTGGACGGCTACCGCCTCCATCTCGAGCCGATGGGCCTCCGCCTGGGCCACCTGCTGGGCCTCCAACCTCCGCACAGAGGCCTGCAATATTCACACGCAATGTTCGAACAACTCAAATGCTAGTTAGATGTGTAACAGCAGTGACCGACGTATGAAACAGTACTAACCTGGAGTTTCACCATCTGCTGCTGTGAGCTCTGCTACCGAGGGCATATGGGGACGGAGGAGCTCGTGCTCCTTGCTCGAATCTCGACGAGGTTTGGAACAGGGCGGAGTCGGCCGTCTTTGTCCGCCATCCGATTACTGACGTCTTTGCTTCCCTACACCCGGCCTCATCGGGGAGGTGCGTGTCTCTAGGGGCAGCGTGGCGGATCGAAGTCCTCCCCATGGCGCTCGTGAGCCACCGAGGTGTACTCGGCGCTGATCTTGGTGTAGACGCAATTTGGGGTTGGTGTACGCCTCAGGGCCATCCGCCGGGTTGTAGGTGACATCAGGAGCCGTCGCCTTGCCCTTGTGTGCCATGGCGAACACCATGAACTCATTGCAATCCTGGCCTTGGTGTGTCTGGGACTGCGGGGGAAACACAAAGATAATTACAAAATAATGTGAATTGAGCGTTAGAATAAATAAAGATGAAAACAAAAAGAACATTACCCATGTCTGGGCGTACGCGCTGAGGCTCCGGTTGCCCTGGTGGTGTGCCGGCCCACCCATCTGCAGGCGGCAGTCCCGGAGGACCTTGTGGTTCTCCGCCCACTCCTCCGAGAGCCACCTCTCCACTATTGCAGCCCAGCAGAGGCGGTGCCTGGAGCACCAATCAGGACATTGCTGCGTGCCAGCAAATTATTGATATGTCAGAATATAGAATGAGGCATACCTATTCTTCGTGGAAGGAGTAGGAATTCATGTTTCGTACTTACCGAGAGGTACTGCTCCTTGGTGAGCGTCATGGTCTTGGTCTCGGACCTCTTCAGCCGTACACCAAGGACGTCGGTGTGGTAGTTGATGATGCACTGGAGCCGCGTCTCGTAGTACAGGTCCGCGAGTCGGGACCTGCAGACCTTGTCCTGCACTTGTGCTGCTCGGTTCTCAAACCCAGGGTCGCACGTGTAGTAGTCCTGCATAGAGACATCATGTATTATTTCATTATTTCAAGGATGATTGAGAGTGAATTAGAAATACTTACCCAGAACTCGGCTTTGATCCGCGCCACAACGGTGCCGTACTCGCTGTCTACCACGGCGTAGAAGTGGTCCCATGACCAGGGTGGCGAAGTCACCCCGGCATACGTGACCATGCCAGGGTAGTGCTTCCGAATCAGGAGGCCCATGGTGCCGTTGATGTGGCGCCCCTTTCCTGACACTACTTCCTAGTTGCTGCAAGTTATTAAGAAGAATTGTTAGTGTCCAATTCAATTTTCAACATGTCATATGAAATATTACTGAAATAATACTTACTCATCGCCATGTGGTCGAATCACGGGGCCGGGGGCTAGTGGGAACGGCCCCGCCCGCGGGAGCCGGGGCCCGCGCAAGTAGACTCCTGACGAGGTAGAGCCTGTGGCAGTGGAAGTGGATCCCCCTACTGTCGCTAACGTCGCCTCGGGGTCCGCCTCGTCGAAGTGCCACCTCCTGCTGTGTCGAGGCCCACCTGCTGGGCGTCGAGGCCCACCTGCTGGTCGTCGTCCTCCTCCACCGACGGGGTGGAAGCCAGCTGCACGGTCCTTGAACGGTGGCTTCTCCTCACCCTCCTCGTCACCGGCTCCGACAAGGGGTGGTCCTCCTCAGTGGGGGGTGGTGAGCGCTCCCTCATGTAGAGGGAGTTGACCGCGTGCCGGGGCTGTCTTCTACCCGGCATTTTGTGAGTCCCTGTAATTTCAAAGAGTAAACCAATTAGCACAGTTAAATTATAAATTGTAAGTACTTATGAAAAGATGCAAAATGAATAAAACATGATTGCAATAATAATAATAGTACTAATATAGTATTACATGCACTAGAAATATTCTTCATGATCGGCAGCGTCTGGATCATAGGTGTCGTCCTCACTATCAATATTGTCATATTGCACCTCTCCTCCCTCATCCTCATCTCCATCGTCCAGGTCATTTTCATTGCCTAACAATACTTGCTCTAGAATTTGTAAGTCCTGCTCATCTTCCACCTCTTCTCCCTCGTCCTCATCTCCATCGTCCTGATCAATTTCATTGTCTACTTCCATTAGCGCAAATATGTCTATGTCAAACCTTCCTTCTAACCCCTCAGGTTGATAGAACTCCCGTGTGTCTGGATCAAAGTTGTAATCCTCATCGTCTGGGAGCGGCAGTTTACCATGCGGTGATACCAACTGCACAAGGCACCAACCCATTAGATTAGAGTCTTTTTGGCACGCCCATGGAAGATAATAAACTTGTGTGGCATGTTGAGCCACAATATAGACATCCTCTCCTTGATACATAGAATCCTGTCGAATTTCCACTAATCCAAGCTCTAGGGTTTTTCTCGTGACATTAGGATCGAACCAATGATATTTGAATACGACTGGATTAGGAGCTTTGTGACATTGAAAATCGAGCTCATATATTTCTTCTACTATGCCATAGTAGTCACACCCATCGGTGCCAGGCGTACGAACACCAGTATTCGTGGTTTTTCGATTCTTATGTTTCTGCTCATAGTTTCTTATGTGAAAGCGAAAGCCATTCACATCGTAAATATTGAATGTCTTGACCCTATAGGCGAAGCCTTTGGCGAGCCCTTTCAACTCAGCATTCATTTGTCCATCTTTGCAAGCCTGCAAGGCAAGGCCGGATAGATCGTTATATTACTCACTCGTAGGAGCAAAGTGAGATGACAAAGATTGAACCAGATACCTTCGTATCGAACCAGGAAATGAAATCGGGTGCACCATCTTTGAGTAGACTATCTTCTTCCTGAGGAGAAGGAGACCTACTCCCCGTCCAATATTGTCGGTGTTTGACCACCGATAGCCTGCCACGGGGTTCCGTAGCAGTTGATTCGGATCTCGGCAAACGACTAGAACTCGGCGGTTTCACGCAAGAGACACACGGTTTATCCTGGTTCGAGCCCTCGTCGTCGAGTAAAAGCTCTACTCCAGTCGGCCTTGGCCTTTTGCGTTGGATTGACGTCGATCGTGTATTGTTAAATGCATTTACAAAAGAGGGTGCTCGGCTCCTTTTTATAAGAGGAAAAGAGCCGAGCTATGGTTTCTAATCCTAGCCGGATTCATAGGAAGTGTTCTCTGAGAGGCTACTTTCTATTCGTCTAACTAGGATGATCCGTATTCTACTCGGATCCGTCCTTCTTGCTCTAGTCTGACGGAAGCCGTCTTTGGTGAGTAGCCGTCTCGTCCCGTATCGACAAGCCCCGAGCATTTCGAAGTAGAACTCGGGGAGGCGTCTTGCTTCTTACAGTGATGCTTGAAGTGGTCTTCTTGAAGAATTGTTCCCTTTTGTGCGCCGTAGGTGCACTCATTGAGTGTAGCCCCGAGCCTCTTGCTATTTATTTATAAGTAGGCTGGAGGGTCTTTGAGAAAAAAAAAAAAGCTGAGGGTTCGAAGTGGTCTAGGCTGAAGAATTGTTCCCTTTTGTGCGCCGTAGGTGCACTCAATGAAGTGTAGCCCCCGAGCCTCTTGCTATTTATTTATAAGTAGCTAGAGGGTCTTTGAGAAAAAAAGAAAAAGTTGAGGGTGTATACCACAGCCCCCCCCGAGCCTTCGTGCGAGTTGTTTTGGTCAAAAAAAAGTCGGGCGATGGCTTTATTTTCGTTAATCGTAGCCTTCGAGCTTTCCTGATTTCTTTCTTTGCGGGGTAACCTTTAGGTGCAGCCCCCGTTTTTTCGAGTTCTTCTTTAGGCTGCAGCCCTCGAACTTTTTCGAGTTCTTCCTTAGCTGCAGCCCCCCAGCCTTTTCCGAGTTCTTACGTGTAGGAAACGGACAACGGCTCGTGACTTTACTTTTACTGTCCTTTATGTTTGCTTTTTATGGTTGGGCGTTGGCGGTGGTGGTATAAAGGCTTTTTCTTGTGTTGGGATATGCACGGAATATACTCTTACATTTGCTCTCTTTTTTGCCTTCTTTTATTGTCCTTGTCAATGCTTCTACGAATTGGTGAACTTGGTCTATGTACGCCGATCTTGGCCTATAAATTGTACTTCCCTTTCGGTTGTTTTTCAGAATCTTGTAGTATGCTTTTTCCTATTCTTGTGATAATGATAGTTTGCGAGGTTGAACAGCCCCCCGGCTTCTTTCTTGTTCTTCCAGTATGGTTCGTTTAGTGGGTAGAAGAATTCTTGAGATAGAGATTAGAGGCAGACTAATCCCGGAGTAGCATTGTGATTGCAGGCTCGTTCTGGTAGGTAGAAGAAGTCTTGAGATGTGCCTTATCTTTGGGTCATTTTGCACTCTTAGTACCTCTTTTCCATTACGCCGGGGCTATGCTTTGCATGGGAGGGTTCTTGAGCCGCATAGTCTTCTAGGCGTGCGGTGCCGGATCATTGCCGCCCGGCGCCAGAAGGCTGGAGCTCTCTTGTTCACATGGGGTTCGATCCGACTTGTTCTTGGAGAGGCCCGATGTGATGCTTGATCGATCGGTGCTCCTTTTGGCAATCTTGGATGCCTTTGCGTTGGTGTATCAAGTTGCTTTAGATCTACTTGGCTCATTACGCCTCGAGAGGTAGTCTAGGTCCGCAACGGCGATGGTCTTGGATTGTGCGTAGTTGTCTTCTATGACGAAATTCCACTTTGGGTTCCTTGTAGACCGTAATTTTCTTCTATGGCTAAATTCTCTGAGGGGTTCCTTGTAGCCGTTGCTTTAATGTTCTTTTCTGAATTCGATGGGTCTTGTAAGACTTGTAACCTTGTATCTGTAATATTGAAGAATATTTGATCCTGCAATGATCCGATGTTTTTTATCCTGAATTTATGGTTGTCCGCCTTCGAGCCGACTTGTTCTTGTTTGATATGAAGACCGTCTATCTTTGAAGCGGACTTGTTTTGGCTTAGAAGTTGATTGGCTTCCTTTGGATTTGAGTTGTTGGTGGCCGTCTTCTTTTGTGTCGACTTTTTATGATAATATTGGCAAAGCTACCTTTCCTTTCTTGTAACGGCACAATACTTTACCGTTGGTGGGTAACGGGATAAGGACCGTTATCCCGTGATTTAAGGGTTTCTTGGGCCTTTCACATTCTTGCGCCTTGTATCCGTTGGCCTTTTTTTGGTTGCTCCTTAAGTGGGTCTTTTAAGACCGGTCTATAAATTAGGCGTGGTTCTTGTTCTTCTTCTTCACCTTGCCTTTGCTTCACGAAACCCTAGCGCCGTAGAAAAAATCCCCAAATCTTTGCTCTTGCATTGCCGCCCACGCATCCTCCTCTTAGTTTGGGTGCTTGATTCGTTGCATGGGAAGGAAGAAGGTGGCCTCAAGAAGTCGGTAGTTGAGAAGCCAATTCTTGAGGAGGAGGTCGACGGCGGTGAATCCCGAGTTTCTTTGCTATGAAGGCCATCGCGAAGAACTTCCCGCTCCGACTACTCGGGGAGAAGCATCTGGTTGAGCTGCGGGGAGTGGGGGATGATCCGGTCAAGGAGTTCTCCGGTTGGATTGCTCCTGGTGAGCACCGTGTTCCTATTCCTCGCCCGGGGGAAATTGTTCTTTTTATTTCTTTTGTTCGCGCCGGGCTCGTCTTCCGGCTGTTCCTTCCTTCACCGTTTTCTTTGATATTTTTGCATCTCTCTCCATGATCTTACCCGAATGGAGTTCTTCATCTTTTGTTTTTGTTCATTTTTATGAAACTTTCCTTGGTATTCCTCCTTCCCTAAATCTGTTCCGCTTTCTTTTCCGCCTCAAGCCGCGACCACTGCAATGATTCCCTCCACACCCTTGGTGGATGTGGAATTCAATTCCGGCGGGGGCGTAAGTCGAGCCCACTTCTTTGAGTACGATCTTGTTGAATCCGTGAAGGATTGGTGGTCAGTGGTTTTATCTTTGGTAATTTTGATGGTGGTCTTTGGTGCTCCGGCACTCCAAACCTACTCGGGGGTCCCGCCTGTTCCTAATGATCGGTGGGAGAAGGAGGCGACTTATTCTTTGCCGAGTTGACTCTTCTCCAACCCCTCTTCGATAGGATTAGTTACTTGAAGCAAAATGGCTTGTGCGGTTTTAGCCATTGTGGCAAGCTATCTTAAATCGCCCAGTCTGACCTTTGAAGGCACGGGGAGCATTTTGGCTTCAGTACTCTGGTGCCGAGGATCCCTCCCGATGGTGGCCACGGCCGAGTTGTCGATGGTGAGGTGCTTGTGCGCCTCCGGAAGATTTTGAAGGGGAGCGTCGGTGGTCCCCATGATTGGCTTTGAGTACTCGGCCAGCAATCCTCCTCTGGCGTAAGTTATATTTTCTTGTTTGAATTTTTGTTTTCCGAGTACTTTTTTGATTAATCTTGACTTGTCTTTTGTTCTTTTTGAAGCCTTTTGGCGGGGATTTTGATGCCGATGGTTCTCTTTATGTTGATGGGGAGATTGCTCCTCTTCACTGCTCCTCCGGTTGCTCCCCGGTCATAAGGTAATTGAAGGCCGAGTTGTTTTGCCGGGTATTTCTTTGGCGGAGCCTTCTCTTGATATGTTCCTTATCGTAGGGTGGCCCTTCCTCGAATTACTCGTCTTTGGTGCGAAGAGACTGCTGCGGGGAGATTCTTCTTCTTCGACACGAGAAATAGGCGCGTTCTTCTCCTTCCCCTCGGCCTTCGGGTAACCTTCCGATAGGTGAGAGATTGTTTGTTTTTTTCGACTTGTTTTATTTTTTGGAAAGTAGTCTTGATTCTTTTTTTCTTGGTAGAAGGTGGATCGGTTCTTCTTTTTTTTTTTGAAGATAAAATTTGAAGATGTTGACAACTCTCCCCTTCTTCGCCGGTGAGTGTTGTCTTCTTGGTTTTGGCATGTATACTTCTTTGCTCTTTTAACTTTGATTCTGGCTCCTTGTAGCTCCCGGTCGACTTCTTCTCAACCTCCAGTTTTGGGACCCTTGCCGGGTCCTGCTCCTTCGTCTGCTTAGGGTTGTTGGTGGATCTGGGCAGGTCATGCCTCCTCCACCACCTCGGCCTCGTATTGCTTTCCGTCGTCCTCCTAAGTAAGTTTTTCTTCTTTCTAAATTCTTTTTTACTTTTTTGCATCATTTGTCTTTGACTTTTTAGTTTTTGTATGTTATCGGCTGCTATTTATTACGCTCGGCTTACGATTACGAGAAGACGGAGAGTGTTGGTGTGGTGGATCAGGTGCCTTTGCCTGACCCCAATCCTGCTGTGGAGTCTACCCTCATGGTGACTTCTTCTTCTGCTGCTGGAACTTCTTCACTACTAGCTACTCAAGCGGTTGTGGTGACTTCTTCGGGAGCGGACAAGTTGCCATTTGCCCAACCCCTAACTTCTCATCCTAGGGTTGGGTGTTCTCCTCCTTTGTCTCCTTTTTATCCTCCTTGGAATTCTGTTCGTGATTTGAAGTTGATGCAGGATTTGGAAGAGGATTTTAATCCGAGTTCTTGCCTTAAGAGGCTTCAATTAGGGTTTAAGTCCTTTGCTGAGCAGTTTCAGGTAGGACGGCTTGTTTGTAGATTCTCTTGTCTTGTTCTTTTTCCTTAATTTCTTTCTATCCATATGTAGGAATATGTAAGCGATTCTGACATCTTCTTTGGCTCGTCTGAGTCTCAAAAGAAGTTGTTGGATGAGCTGGCTTCTCTGCGGCGGGCGCTTGATGAGGAGCGTCAAGGGCGTCAATCTTCGAGAGGCGCCTTGAGAGCTCAAGTGGTTCTTCTTTGTTGAATCTGAGAAGAAGGCTTCTCGAGATCTTCAAGGTACTTTTAAATGTTTTTTGTTGCGTATAATTACATCACTTGCTTTTTTTTTCGACTTCTTTACGCTTCCCTTTGCGGCTTTGAAGAAAAAGTACTCGGAAGAGAAGGCGAGGCTTTGAAGCTTGAAGTAAAAACCTTTCGTAATGACTCGGAGAAGGTAAAGGAGGATCTTTGAAGAAACTTTAGCCCGGGCTCGGTGATTAGGCGTGGTGCTGATCGAGATCTTTTTGCGAGCTAAGGCATCAATTGAAGACTTGTCTATTCGTCTGAAGGCTTCGGAAGACAGGTGGTCAGCCTTGCTGAGGTTACGTGCAAGGACTTGCCACTTGTCTTTGAGGAGGCACGAGATCTTTGGTCCCGACCTAGGTTCGAGTTCCTTCCTCGGCCCGACCGAGCGGAACATCAATTTTGCTAAGGATGCGGTGTTGCTTGGCGTTCAGGGTGTTTTGGCTCACATCCGAGTGGTTGATCCCAACTTTCCTCTTGATAGAGTGATGGATGGGACCCATATTCCTGAGGATGAACAAGCAATCGCGGAGTCTGAAGCTGCTGTCCTGCCCTTAGCTCAGGAGTTTACTGATCTTGTAGAGATTACGCCAGTGCGTGCTGATGATGGTGATGATCATCAGTAGTGAACTTCTTTGTTGTAATGAAACTTTGATGCCTTCCCGGATTATAAAAAGAATTTTCTTTCTTGATTCTTGGTCAAATATCTTGTTCTTTGACCTTTGAATATTTTGCTATCATCGTATTCTTTTTTGGTGTTGTGAATCCATCTAAGAATAGTTAATGTTGTGGCCGTCTTCAATGATTAGTTCGAACCGTAGGCCCTCATCCGAGTTCTTTTTCTCTAGAAGTCGGGATAGGTCGAGCTCTCTCTTGGCTCTCATCTAGTCCTGAAAAGGAGCTAGGATAGGGCGAGTGTTGACTTCTTTTAGCCGTACTCTCATCGGTGTTGTGAAAATAACTCGGAATAGTTAGGCTCGGGCTAGGTTGTAGCCATTTTGCACTTCAACAAATGATTCGGACCGTAGGCCCTCATCCGAGTTCCATTTATCTAGAAGTCGGGGACAGTCGAGCTCTCTCTTGGCTCTCATCTAGTCACGAAAAGGAGCTAGGATAGGGCGAGTGTTGACTTCTTTAGCCGTACTCTCATCGGTGTTGTGAAAACAACCCGGGGGTCGGCGTTTTTGCTCTCATCGGGGTTCTATGTTGCCCCAGGGGGTCGGCGATTTTTGCTCTCATCGGGGTTTGCCCGGGGGGTCGGCGCTTTTTGCTCTCTTCGGGGTTTGCCGGGAGGTTGAGTGCTTTTTGGATCGTAGGTCCTTATCCGGGTCTGTATTCTAGAAGTCGGGCTCTAGTTACGAAAAAGAAAGCTGGGACATTGTAATCTTTTCTTTTGAATAATGAATCTTTATTGGAAGAAGTAGTATATATCTTTGTTGTCTATGCAAAAATCGTCGTAATTGAGATATGTGCTATGAATTTTTTATTGGACTCCGTCTTGATCATCGATTCGTAGGTCCCATTACTTTTTGTTACTATGAAGGGACTTTCCATGGGGTTTGAGTAGTTTGTGTCTTCCATCGGTTTTTGTATTTTCCTGAGGACTAGATCGCCGGCTTGTAGGGTTCTTGGTTGAGCAGCTTTTGTCGTAATATCTTCTTAGTCCTTGCATATATCTTCTTTGATTGTAGTGTTGCATTTACTCTTATTTCTTCTAAACTCGTCGATTTCTAGTCTCCTGGTTTCTTACGCTTCCCCTTTATTGTATTGCTTAATTTTGGGAGATGTCGGATCAAGTTAGGCTGGTAGTACGGCTTCGATCCGTATACTAGGAAGAAAGGCGAGTAGCCAGTTGCTCTGCTTATTTGAGTTCTTAATCCCCAGACTACTTTGGGTAGTTCATCTATCTATTTTGCTCCGTAATCTTTGAGGTCTTCATATAGTCTTGGTTTCAATCCTGCCAAGATGAGACCGTTTGCTCTTTCTACTTGACCGTTTGCTTGAGGATGAGCCAGCGATGCATAATCAATCTTTGAATCCGCAGTCTTGAGCCCGACTTTTGAATTCATTAGGCGTGAATGGTGATCCTAGGTCTGTTATTATTCTATTTGGCATTCGAATACGTGCATGATTTCCTCGATGAACTCTTGTGCTTTGGGTGAGCTGTATTTTACCAATGGCTTGTATTCTATCCATTTAGTAAACTTGTCTATAGCCACAAAGATGTATTCGAACCCTCCTTTGGATTTCTTGAGTGGTCCGACTTGGTGAGTCCCGACATGAGAATGGCCATCTTTGGTGGGATGCATATTAGGTTGTGTCTTTGGAACATGTGCACATCTTACAAACATTTGGCAATTTTTGCGGTGTTTAACTAGTTCTTCGGCATCTTTTAATCTTTGTTGGCCAATAGAATCTGATCGGAATGATTTTTTCGACTAGTGTCCTTGAAGATGCATGATTTCCGCAGCATCGAGTGCATTTCGATAGTATTTCTTTTTCCTTCTGCTGTTGAAACACATTTTAATAATACGCTGATGATCTTTGCTCTCTTGTAAAGGTTGTCTCCTACTAAGACATAATTTTTTGCTCCTTCGAGGACTTGAGTTGCTTCTTTTTGTTCTTGGGATAACTTCTTCTCTTTGATGTAGTCTATGAATACTTGCATCCATGTTGAGTAGTTTGTCTTGATCATTAGAATTTGCTCTTGTCTGTCTTCTTTTTCTCGTCTTCTTTTTCTTCGACTTGATGGATGGCTTGTTTAGTTCTTTTACAAAGACTCCGATGGGTACTTTTGCCTGTCGAGCCTAGTTTGGCTAGCACATCAGTTTGCAACCTTTGAGTCTCGTAATATATGATGAATTTCTAGTCCTTGAAAATTTTTCTCGAGCTTTTCGATCTACGCACGATAAGCATTCATGTTTTCTTTAGTGCAATCCCATTCTTTGTTGACTTGGTTAACTACTCTTTGCCAGAATCTCCGTAGACTAGTAGTCTTTTTGATTCCAAGTGAAGTTGCGATTTGTAAGCCGTGGATGAGTGCTTCATACTACCTTCGTTGTTGGTAGCTTGCTATGAAATTTGTAGAACATATCTGAGTTGTTTTCCGTCAGGTGCGATGAGTAGTACCCCTGCTCCTGCTCCCCCCAATTTTAGGGATCCATCGAAGTACATTTTCCAATGGTCTAAGATGGTGCCGGGGTAGGTTGTTGTATCTCGATCCATTACGCAATGAAGTCGGATAATGCACGAGATTTGATTGCTTTTCTTGGTGTAAATTCTATCTTGAGTGCCCCGAGTTCTGCCCATTTTGAAATACGTCCAATTGAATCTCGGTTTCTTAGGATGTCTCCGAGTGAAAAATCTGTTACTACGACTACTTTGTGATCCTCAAAATAGTGTCTGAGCTTTCTTGAAGTTATAAGTATTGCGTAGAGTAGTTTCTGCACATATGGATATCTCACTTTTGATATCGTGAGAACTTCGCTTATGTAGTATCTTGGCCTTTGCACTTTGTAGGTATGTCCTTGTTCTTCTCTTTCAACCACAATAGGCGTGCTTACTACGATGTTGTTGCGGTAATGTAGAGCATGAGGTCTTCATCTTTCTTTGGAGGTACTAGAGCGGAGATGTCTTGATATATGTTTTTTTAGTTTGTCGAAGGCTTTTTGTGCTTCTTCATTCGGGTGAACTTGTCTATCTTCTTTAATAATTTGAAGAAAGGTAAGCCTTTTTCTCCAAAGTCCGGAGATGAATCTATTGAGTCTTTGCCATGCAACCTATTAATTTTTGTAGGTCTTTGATATCATGCGTGGGCCCATATCGGTTATTGCTTTGATTTATTTTGTGCTTGCTTCAATTCCTCTTTGGCTTACTAGAAATCCCAGTAGTTGTCCGGATGATATGCCAAATACACACTTGTTGGGGTTAAGTTTCCATTTCCATTTGTTGAGATTGTTGAAGGTTTGTTGTAGATCTTCGATCGGGGTGTCTGCAGGTTCTTTGTTTTGGCGACTACGTCATCTACATATGCTTGGCATTTTTTTCCAATCGATCGCCCAAACAAGCTTGAATTGCTCTTTGGTATGTTGCTCCTGCATTTTTGAGTCGAAAGACATTGTTTTTTTTTTAACATTAGGCGCGAAAGGTGTGATGAAAGAAGTCTTGCTTTGGTCTTCTTCTTTTTAGTCCAATCGATGATATCCCGAGTAGCGATCTAGAAAGGATAATAAAGCTGATCCTATTTGTTGAATCTATCTACTATTTGATCAATTCTTGGTAATCCAAAAGGGTCCTTAGGACAATGTTTGTTGAGATCTGTGCAATCCACACACATCGCCATTCATCGGTGTTCTTTTTGTGTACGAGCGGGATTTGCTAACCGGTCGAGATGTAAGATTTCTTTTTTTCGAATCCTGGCGCTAGTAGTCGGGCTATTTCTTTCTTTATTGCTTCCTTCTTGTCGGTGAAAATCTTCGTAGTCTTTGCTTGATTGGTTTTGCTCCTTTGTTAACTTCGATTTTGTGCTCGACCAACTCCCTTGGGACTCTGGCATATCGGTGATTTCCAAGCGAATATGTCCTTGTTGTCCCGTAAAGAAGTTGGTGGCCTTGAGTTCCTATTTGATAGGTAGGTTTGCACGATCATAGCGGTCTTGGATGGATCACTGTCCCTAGGTCAATCTTTTTTGGTGCCTTCTCCTTCAGGTGTGGTGAGGGTACTTTGTTTTTTTAGGTTGGGATTTCCATCTCTTACGTTCTTATTTACGCCATTGCCGAGTTGATTTCTCCTTGTATTTTTGAAGATATTTGTATTGCACATGCGTCGCATTCGTAGGCTCGTTTTAGATCTCCTCTAAAAAGAGAGTACTCCATGTGGTCTGGCATTTTGAGTAATAGATATGGATAGTGAGGTATGGCCAAGAATTTTACAAGTCTTTGGTCTTCCCAATATTGCATGATATGATGATTCGAAATCTACAACTTCGAATTTGATGAGCTCTGTTCTGTAATTTGTGGGAGTTCCAAATGTTCTTGGTAGTGTAATTTGTCCAAGAGGCATGGCTGATCTCCGGGTACTATCCCATAGAAAGGTATGTGTCGGGGACCAAAATAAGGGCCCTCTAACAATTAGGCCCAAGAAGCGAAAACTAGGCCACCACGGTAACAAAACACGGCCTGCCAAGACCCGGCGCACTACACACTAACACCCCCGAGCCCACATTGCGGGGACTTCAAGCAAACGCTAACTTTCCGCCCGTCAAGCCTCCTTTACAAAGGCCTCGGACGAGTTCACATTTTCCGTCTCGCCCAGAGCCTCCCGTAGAGGCCTCGGATGGGCGTCCGCTTTCCGACTTCGCCCAGAGCCTCTCGGCCGAGAGGCCTCGGGCGGCGTCAGCTTCCGACCCGCCCGAGCCTCTCGGCGGGGGCCTCGGGGCGGCGTCCACTCTCCGTCCCGGCCAAGGCCCTCCTGCTTTGAGGCCCCGGACGGGCACTAACCTCCGCCTCGCCCGAGGCCTCCTGCAAGCGGCCTCGGACGAGTTTCCGCCTTCCGTCCCGGCCAGAGCCCCGCGCTAAGGCCTCGGGCGACAGCGCGCCGCATCACAGGTCAGGGGCCCGACCAGCGACTTGGCGTATATCTACCGCCCGTCTTCCCACGGTGATTTGTCGGTGGCGCTAGCCCACAGCGGGGATGGGAGCCGTCCGTCACCACTCTGCACCTCTGCGCCCGCGCTCACGATTCACGCAATCCCTACGGTGGCGGCCATGCACTGCCACTTTGTAGAGGCGACATGATGACTAACCCACATGTGGAGGTCCCATCACGGGAAGTCCAAATACGGGCATGCCGCATCCCGGGCGGGGAGCACGGTGCCACCCACACCGCGGCGGCGGGTCTTCCGGTGCCCGGCCACTTTGTACACCCGGGCTTCGAGGCCGGGGCGGGCGGAAGATGGCCCGTACGCTGTATCTCTCGTCGGCCACGCCGTATCGACAACGATGCCGCGGCCCTTAGGAACCCGGGACCGGGGAGTGAGTCAAAGCTTCTGACGAGGCCACGGTGCACAGGCACGCTCATCATGGCGCCCACGCCCGACCCCTGCGAGGCAGACATCCCTCCTCGCCGCCAAGAGCGAGGAGCCGACTCCGCGGGGCGGCGCCCGTCATCGGCAGTGCGGCGCCGTGCAAGACAAAACCGCCGCCCTCACCGGGGCCTCGGCACAAGGAGAGGGAACCCCAAGGCCTCGGCTGGATGAGGCGGCACCCACCACCGTCTTTCCTATTCAAACAGCATGTCTTGTAAAGCCCGTCCCTCCCCTTCCGGCTATAAAAGGGGGGCGGGGGGTCCTCCTCGGGGGCAGGTGAATCCAACGAAGAAAGTCAAGCAATCTCCTTGGCAAACAAACACACACACACACACATCTCATCTCGAGACTTGGAGCAGTTCCCTCTCTCCGCTTTGCTTGTACACCCCTACCTCACGGGCACTTTGGTGCGAGGATAATACAAATCCTTCTTGTGTCCTTCTTGCACACCATCCGGGGTTGGGAGCATGCACGTAAATTCACTCGTTGGTACTAGGACCACTAGTTTTAGTAGTACCGGCAGGTTGGCGCGCCAGGTAGGGGCTTGTGCGTGCTTTTCGCTTTCCTTCCGCCAAAACTACGGAATGGCCAGCAAACGACATTTCGGGGCGGATTCCCAGCCCTAACTCCACTCCCTCTCCAGGCCCGGCTGGAGCAGGGGACCACGATCGGTTTTGGTGAGCTCGAGTTCGTGTCAAGCTGGAGTCGATGCGACATGGAACTTCTCCCGGCGGAGTCCGGGGACCTCGACCGGGCTCCGGTGGGCCCTCTTGCCCGGCCCGTCGCGGGGGGCGCCGTGGCCGTGGCGCTCCCGCCCCGGCGCGACGGGCGCACCACGGCGCCCGCCCGATGCGGAGGAGGACCTTGCGGCGTTGTGGCTGGGCGGCGCGCCCGCCGCCATCGCCACCACGCCCGGCCATTTGGCCTGGTCAACGCTGCTGCCACGTGCGCAGCGTCGTCTCCACCGTCATGGGAGCCGGAGGGCGTCCACGCCGTCAGCGGCGCTCCCAGGAGAAGCGCCTCGGCGGACATCCCCCGACGGATCCATCCACGCCTATGAGGAGTACACAGTTAGGCGGGAGGAGCGGCGGCGCCACTGCAGCGGCGCTACATCCACCCGATCCGGCGCTACCTCGAGGACACGGGGCCAGGGGGTTCCTTCCGGAGCATGCCTTCGCTTTCGGCTACCCGGCTCGACTCCTCGGGGCGACATATGCGATCCGACTCGTGAATGCTTTCACGTGGAGATCGGTGAGCTTCGGCGTGGCGGCAACGGCAGCAGGCGGCGACCGGGCCGTGATCCCGGGCCCGCCCCGCGGAGGCGACTCCGGCCGGGCGCAACCCCGAGAGGACCCCTAACACATCCCGACCTCCGGGCCGGGGGCCACAAACTCCGGCACATGCGGGCCCTCAGGGGACCGGCGAGCTACTGGCTACCCCTCGAGAGGCCACGGCGTCCCGCTATCGAGCGGATTCGGGAGCTTGGGGGGCAGGCTCGGCGCGGCCGTCGCTGATTCGATAGGAGATAGAAGCGTACGAGCATGCCCACCGTGCGGCACATAATCCCTAGCCCGCTGCTCGTCGACGCGGCGTGGCGTCAACAGAAGGATCGTCAACGACGAGGGTGGAAGCGTCCCCCCATCTTCCCACGCGCAAGTCATAACGTCGCGGCGGCTGCCCCTCCTCGTCCGGTCGATGCGGAACCATCGACCCGAGGAGGCGGCGGATTCGAGATGATCTGCGAGATTATCTCGAGACCGCTGCTGTCTAGCGGTGGCTTCGGCCTCCGGCATCGGACACCGAGGGATGAGGAGGACCAAGAGCGCCCACGGCAGCGAGAAGCTTGGTCCATCGGGACCCATCGCGAAACCCGATCCGCGGCGTCTTCGGGGCGACAGCGGCGGCATCGGCGATGGTGATGCCGCGCCGCGTCATCAACAACGCCGCAAAAAGCGGGCCGGGCGGATGCGACCGCCCGACCACGCGAGGCGGAAGGCGCGATAGCGGCGAGGACGCGGCGATGCCGATCCTCCTCGGGGCCTTGGCGCCTTCAGGTAGGGAGATCCGCGGCGCCACGGTTCCCCTTCCGATTCCGGCGGCCGGCCAATCTTGCCAAATACTCGGGAGAAACAAACCCGAGGTTTGGCTCAACGACCGCCTGGCATGCCGGTTTGGCGGCGCGGGCGATGACCGGCTTATCATCCGCAACCTTCCGCTGCACTTGGGTGATTCAGCAGCGCTTGGCTGGAGCATCTTCCCGCCCGCACAATCCACGGCCCGGTCCGAGCTAGTCGGGGTTTTTGTGGGAAATTTCGAGGGCACATACGTGCGCCGGGGGAGTCGTGGGATCTCCGCGGCTGCCGCCCGGAGGCCCGACGAGGCGCTACGTGACTTCATCGGGCGCTTCTCGAAGAAGTGCACGGAGCTGCCCAGCGTGGCCGGCACTTTGCCATCATCGGTGCATTCCTTGGCGGCACGACACGCAAGGAGCTCGTCCACGAGTTGGGCGGAAAGATGCCGACCACCGCCAACGAGCTGTTCGAGGTGGCGGCGAACTTCGCCTCCGGCGAGGCGGTGGGAGCGATTTTCCACGACGTCGGCGGCAAAGGGAAGCGGAAGGAGGACAATGCCGAGGGGGAGGCAACCCGCGGCCCCGAGAAAAAACAAGAAGAACAAGCACAAAGGGAAAAAGGGCAAGAAAGAGGTGGACTCCGAGGGGCGATATCGTTGCCACGGTGACCCAAGACCCCCGGGCCCCCGGGGCCGGGGCCTTGACGACATGCTCAAAAAGCCCTGCCCTTTCCACAAATTCCCGTCAAGCACACTATGGGGGGGAGTGCGATTTGGCTTGTCGCTTCTATCGAAAGCTTCCCCACACGAGGGCAAGAAGAAGAAGGAGGGGAAAACAAAGGTGAGGAGTTCCACGAGGTCCATGGCGTTTTCATGGTCATCGGGGGGCTGCCCGGCGAACCTCACCCAGCGCCCGGATCAAGCGCGGCGTCGAGAGATATTCTCGGTGCACCCCGCCACTCCGTAGTACACTGCCGTGGTCGCCGCGCCATCACCTTCAGCATCGGCGACCACCCGCCCTACGTGCCAAAGCCGGGGCGTACCCGCTCGTGGTCGACCCCATTGTCGACAGCGTGCGGCTCACCAAGGTGCTGATGGATGGCGGAAGTGCCCTTAACATCCTCTACTCCGAAACCCTCGGCTTGTTGGGGATAGGCGCTCACGGCTTCGGCCCGGTAGCTCTCCCTTTCGGGGCGTAGTGCCGGGTAGGCGCGCCCGGCCCCTCGGGCTGATCGACCTCCCGGTGCTGCTTTGGGGCGCCATCGAACTTTCACAAGGAGGTCATCACCTTCGGCGTGGTTGACTTTCGAGGAACCTATCACGGAATCCTCGGACGTCCAGCGTATGCGAGAAGTTCATGGCCGTCCCCAACTACACTTACCTTCTCCTCAAGATGCCGGGCCCCTAATGGCGTCATCACCGTTGGCACCTCCCTACGAACACGCGTTCAAGCTGCGGCGTCGAGGCGGTCGAGCACGCGAGGCGTGGCGATCTCAGGGCCCTCGACACCAAGCGTCACGCCCGGCGCATTCGAGCCATCCGACGGAGTGAAGGAGGTCCCGCTGGATCCCGCCTCTCCATCGGCAAGGCGGTGAAGATCTGCGCCTCCCTCGACCCAAAATAGGAAGTTGTGCTCGTCGACTTCCTCGGCGCAAACGTCGACATCTTTGCGTGGAGCCCTCGGACATCTTAGGGCATTCCGGGGAAGTCGCCGAAACACTCCCTTAACATCCGGGCCGGGTCCAAGCCCGTGAAGCGGCGTCTGCGCCGATTTGTGAAAGAAGCCTTGGGGCCATTGGCGAGGAGGTGAACAAACTTTTGGCGGCGGGTTCATCAAGGAGGTGTTCCACCACAGTGGTTATCTAACCACATGTCTTGGTTAGGAAAAAGAGTGGGAAATGGAGGATGTGTGTGGATTATATTAGTCTAAATAAAGCATGTCCGAAAGTCCCTTTTCCCTTACCACGTATCGATCGGATAGTCGACTCCACTTAGGGGTGTGAGCTCTTATCCTTCCTTGATGCCTATTCCGGCTACCACCAAATCAAGATGAAGGAGTCCGACCAGCTCGCGACTTCCTTCATCACCCCTTTCGGTATGTCTTTGCTACGTGACAATGCCCCCTTCGGGCTCGAGGAGCCTTGGGGCCACGTATCGGCCCGGTGCATCTTTGGGCGTTTTCGGAGACCACATCGGCGAAACCATAGAGGCCTACGTCGGCGACATCGTGGTCAAGACCAAGGAGGCCGACAACCTCATCTCGACCTTGAGGTCGCATTTTGGTGTCTCAAGGCCAAGGTGTCAAGCTCAACCCGAGAAGTGCGTCTTGGGGGTCCCCGAGCATGCTCCTCGGGTTCATCGTCTCAAAGCGACATCGAGCCCAACCCGGGAGAAGGTAAGCTGCGGTAACGAGCATGGGGCAGATCGAGGACCTGAAGGGTGTGTGCGGCGAGTCATGGGGGCTGTCAGGCGTCTCTAAGCCGCTTCATCTCACGGCTCGGCGAGAAGGGCTGCCCCTCTATCGCCTCCTAAGAAAGTCCGGCGCTTCTCACGGACCTCAGAGGCCCCGGGGAGGCCCTCGACAAGCTCAAAGCCGCCCTCACCGGCGCCCGATCCTCGTCCGCCCGGCCGAAGGGGCCCCTCCTCACATGCGTTGCCGCAACAACGCGGGTAGTCGGTGCGGCCATCGTCGTCGAGGGCGGGGAGGAGGGGGCCACACCTGCCGGTCCCGAGACCCGGTCTACTTCATCGGCGAGGTGTTGTCGAGACCAAGATCCGCTACCCGCGAGATCAAAAACTGCTCTACGCGGTGGTCCCGACCCGGCGCAAGCTCCGACACTACTTCGGCGCTCACCCGTGACGGTGGTTTCCTCCCTTTCCGTTGGGAGAGATCCTCCAAAATCGGGAAGTCTCGGGGCGGGTCGCCAAGTGGTCCGTTGAGCTCATGGGGAAACCCTCTCCCTACGCGCCAAGGAAGGCTATTAAGTCTCAAGTCTTGGGCGACTTCATCGCCCGAGTGGACCGATACTCGGCTACCGCCGCCCGGCTCGGGTGGAGTCTTTGGTTGATGTACCGACGGGTCCACGATGAAAGGCTGGGCCGGCGCTGGTCTCCTCTTTGTCCCCCTCGGGGTGCACATGCGACACGTAATCCGCCTCCACTTCCCGGTGTCAAACAACATGGCGGAAATCACGGGGGCCTACTCAGCGGGTTGAAGATCGCCATTGAACTCGGCATCAAGTGCCTTGATGTCAGGGGACTCGCATGACTTGTCATCGACCAGTCATGAAGGACTCAAGCTGCCCGCGACCCCAAGATGGGCCAGCGTTTGCAAGGCGGTGCGGCGCCACGGAAGACAAGTTCGAGGGCCTTGAGCTCAACCACGTCGTCCCGCGGGTACAAGCGAGGCTGCCGGCGAGCTTGCCAAGATCGCCGCTGGAAGAGCCCGGTTCCCCCCGATGTCTTCACAAAGGACCTCACGGCTCCCTCCATCACACTCGGCAAGCGGGGAGGAGGCCACGGAGAATCACTCGACCCCCCTCGGGGGCTGGGGAGATGTCCAAGGTCACCTCTGCAGCCGAGGCCCCCTCGGACTCCGAGGCGTCCTCGGCGTCAAACCCCAAGGTCATGGAGATCGGCGGGGGAGGATCCGGAAGCCGACCCCAAGCCGGGGCTGGAGAAAGCCATACCTCGATTGGATCGTTCGGGGGCCCTCCCCGGAGGACTTCAATCGGGCCGGGCCTTGTCGCGAGAAAGAGCAAAGTCCTTCATCGTCATCGAGGGGCGACCTCTACAAGCGGAGCCCCTCGGGGTCTGCGGCGATGCGTCACGGTCGAGGATGGCCTTGCCCTGTTCGCAAAATCCACGCGGGGGTGTGTGGCCACCACGCCGCTCCCGCTCCCCTCCCTCGGCGGCGCTTTCCGGCGAGGGGATTCTCTTGGCCAACCGCGGTCGCGGGCGCCACCGAGGTAGTGCGCACTGCGAGGGTGCCGATTACTACGCTCGTCGAGGCACCTACCGGCTCGGGCACTCCCGGACCATCCGATCACATGGCCCTTCGCCGTGTGGGGTTTGAACTTAGTAGGACCTCTCAAGAAGGCGCCGGGGGCTTCACCCATTTGCTTGTCGCCATCGACAAGTTCTCCAAAATGGATCGGGCGCGCCCCGTCACCAACATTCGATCCGGCGGGCGGTGCTCTTCTTCACCGACATCATCCACCGCTTTGGAGTCGAACTCTATCATCACCGACCACGGCACCCGGTTCATGGGAGCGAAGTTTAGAAACCTGCGACAACCACCGGATCGCGCATTATGCGGTCACCGGTCGCACACCCGCAGACGAGCGGGTAGGTGGAGCGGGCCCAGCGGGATGATCTTTGCAAGGGCTCAAGCCTCGGATCTTCAACAAGCTCGACAAGTTCGGCAAAAGGTGGCTCGAGGAGCTCCCCTCGGTCCTCTGGAGCCTCGGGGCGACAACGAGCCGAGCCACGGGGTTCACGCCTTTCTTCTGGTATCTGGCTCAGGGGCCGTCCTCCCCCCTTGACTTGGAATTTGGCTCTCAGGGGCTCAAGTCCTATGAGGAGTGGCGCAACCCGGTCGGCTCGGGAGAACTTCGGCGGATATGCTTGGCGAGGCTAGGGGCGCTGCCCTCCTACACTCGGCAAGATACCAGCCCGTCCCTCCCGGCGCTACCACGGCCGGGTCAGAGCCGAGACCTCAAGGAAGGCGTCTGGTGCTCCGTCTCCGCCAAGACAACGAGGGGGCGCCACAAGCTCACGCCGCCTTGGGAAGGACCCTTCATCGTCGCCGAAGTCCTCAAGCCGAGACGCGTCTGGGGCTCGCCAATGAGGGCGGAGAAGTCCTCAACAACGCTTGGAACATTCAACGGCTAAATCGCTTCTACCCTTAAGTTTCCAAGCTCTCACTTATAGTTGTACTCCATGTTTCCCAAAGGAGAATGGAAAACACTTTTACAATTTTACGCAAATGAGAAACATGTCCGAGGCCCTCGGGGGCTGAGGACCTCAACTACACTTATACCGCCTCGAGGCACGGCGAGACTCGGTTTTGACCCATCAAAGCCGAGCCTCCCTCGAGGGGGATAGGCAGGGGGGAACTCCCTCTGAAAGGCACTCTGCGGGCGCACTTTTTTTGTTAGTCGTTTTTCGAACATTTTTTCGTGTTACAAATCTCGAGCGCTTGGAAGAAGGGTAGCGGAGGATTACTCGAAACCTAAGGCTGGTTGAGCTACGGAGTTGCTTACGCCCATGCGCTCTCGACACTCCTACTCATTGCCATAGGGCGAGGTTCCTCATGCTTTGAGGAAGGGCTGCTCCAAGCGTCAAGGGCGGGGAAAGTCACGAGGCCGCCCACGCCCGGTGCTAGGGTGCCTGCAGCGACCACCTTTGACTAAGGACTCCTGTGTCCCTGCGAGGGCCCCTAACCTAAGTACAAGGCGAGAATCAAAGGCACGGAAAGTAAGCGAAAGCGAGAAAACAAATCATAAGGCCTCGTCGGACCACGGTACTTGTCAACCAGACAGAATAACAAAAAAGCTAATCAAGTTTTTTTTTACATGGGCACACTCGGCCCAACATGCGGAACTTCAGCAGGGGGCGTCAGACCCCCTCCTCCCCAGTGGCGGCATCCATGGCGTCGGTGGCGTCGGCTCCTTGGCGGCGTTAGGGAGGATCGCCGTGCAGGAAGTGCCCGACCCGGTCGGTCATGGCCCCTTCCGGCCCGCTGAAGCGGCTCGTCGAACACCTCCCTCTCGTGACCCTCCTCGTCACCGGCGGCCAGGCCCCGGAAACTTTGGGGAGGTCGAGGTCGTAGTGGGAGAGGGTCATCGCCAAGGTGTGCGACACGCCCGGTCGAAGGCCGGGCGAAGAGCGGCGTGGACACGCGCTTCCACCCGTCACAGGCAACGCCTCCAGGCAGCCCGGTGGAATTAGCTTCCGGCGGACTCGCCCGGCCCTCGACCCGGCCATTGTGCAAGCGGCTCCGACCTTCTCCTTCAGGGGCCTCGAGCTCGCCTGCGCCGAGGAGTAGGCCGTGCACCCTTTACTGCGAGGTCCGCCCGCTTGCTCAGACGACTTCCTCCTCGGCTCTGCATCCGCCCGGGGTCAGCCTTGGAGCTGGAATGCAAGGATCTGGCTGCCCAAAAAGCGACAAAGACTTACCTTCCGTCCGCGCCACCTCCTCCGCCCGGTTTGCGCTTTGAGGCTGGATAGCCTCATTCAGCGCTTGCCCAAGCTCGGCCCGCACCATGGTGGCGTCGTCGACAAAAAGGCGGTGATCGGTGTCCATATTCACGGGTTCTCTGTCAAGGTCGATGGTCTGGGGAGAGGCTCGGCAAGCGCCGTCCTCATCGCCTCCTTCTCGGCGCGGAGCTTGTCGAGCTCCTCGTTCAGGCGGCCGGCTCGGTCTTGCGGTGGTTTGCCTCACATCGTTGGAGATGGGCGCCTCGTCGAGGCCGGACCTAAACCGGAGAAACTCGATTTCTCCCGGGGCGCCACCCGCCCGGGTCCTACAACGTCGGGGCCAACGGATTAGCCGCCTTTGGGCGCTCATGCCAAATAAGGCTTGAACACAAATGTTTGTATTACCTTCAATGAGGTAGGGGGAGGTCCACGGAGAAGATCGGCGAAGCGACCAAGCGGGGTTTTTGGCCGACTTCATGTACTTATCCGCTGCTCCCACGGGTCGACTCAAAGCGTCGTCCGGCCACGGCCGGCGGTCCTCCCGGGTCCCGGCGGTCAGACCAGATAATGGCGGCGGCACGTTACATTTGGAGGACCCCTCGGCGGGCGCCGCGGTCGGCGACCCCATGGTTACCGCTGAGAAGGTAGCATCGCGGCGACCACCTCTTTCCCCCGCGGGGGAGCGTCTCCCTCGAGGAGGGGATCTCCACCACCTCTGCGTCGGGGCGCGGCTTAGGGGCGGAAGCAGGCGCTCGCTCCTCCATGACCATGTCGCCGGTGGCCATCGGGGGCAGGCGCCGTCACGGCTTCGCGGCGGGGCGCCGTCCGGCGGCCTCCACCCGCGGCGCCGCCAAGGCCTCCGCGCCCGGCGCTTGCCCCCCTCTCCCGTCACGGGCGGAGGGTGGCTCCATGGCCGAGGGGCGCCTCGATCACCGCTTCCTCGGTCGCGCCGCCACCACCCCGGGGGCGGCCGGTGGCGCTCGCCCGGGCGGCCTGTAGCCTCTCGGTACTTCGCGGAGCAAGCGGGGCCGGGGCCGGGGCCGTCTTGCGCTTTTTCTTTGCTGTAGCAAGAAGAGTGAGTCTTCAAAAGAAAAAAAAAAGAAAGAAGAGGCGGAAGACTAAAAGGACAAACACCTACACGCGGCCGGCGGTTAGAAACGGCCGGCTCAATGGCGGCCGTGCTCGGCCCCAGGCTCGGACTGCGGTGTCCTCGGCCCCCCGCGCGACTCAGGGTCACGGGCACGGGACACTGGCCCACCGGCGTCGCCGCCTCTTGGCCGAGGCTGCGCCTCACCCTCGGTGGTCCTCCCCGCCGCCTCGGGCGGCTCAAAGGGCAGGTCCGGCCGCCCCAGACGGGGCTGAGCGGGATGACTCGGGTGGGGCCTCGCCCCCCCGGCCCAGTCGCGTCTCCGGCCCGCCCGGCTGAAGCCTCGGTGGAGTGAGGCGGGGGGGTGTCCTTCAACGGCCCACGGCGACCACTCCCTTTCTTCACGAGGCGTGCGGCCAAGCCAAAAAAGCTGTAGTCCTCCTCCTCCTCCTCGTTATCCTCATCATCGTCATCGGCGCCGGTGGTGTCGGAGGCGTCGGCTCTGGGGGGAGTCCCTCGTCCTCTGCCCGGCGCCTCCCGCTTCTCGGGTGCGCTTCTCACCCTCCTTGCGGATGTTCGGTCCTTCTTCTTCTCCTTCTTCTCCTTCTCCTTCCTCGCTCCGCCCCGCGATGGCCTTGTTAGCCTCCTTCACCGTGGAGGCGGGAGGCTTCGGCAGCTCTCAACTTCCCGGCCGGTCCTGCGAGGAAAAGAACAAGGTGAGGTTAAAGGGGAGATGCGGGCATCAACGATACAAGCACAATCAAAGGAACTCACCACGGAGATGGCATCCGGGTGGGGGCGCATCGCGACCTTGTAGAGGAGGGCAGGGTCGGTCACCACCGCCGCCTCCTTCGTCCACTCGACAACCTCGTCGAACTCGAGGTCGACCGGACGACATCCTTGTCCCGGCCAGGGGGCTCCTTTCACGCATGTCGAGCAGGGAAAAGCCGCCTCGACATGAGGGGGCGAGGACTCGCCGTTGGTGGAAAGGCGGCGATGACGGCCCGACGCATCAACCCCTTTACGGGTCAGCATCTTCAAGGCCGGAACACCTTCTTCCGCGGGGTGGTCTTCTCCTCGATGATCTCCTCCCTCCACCTTGCGGGCTCCGCCTCAAACACCTTCCGGTGGCGGGCGGGTGGCGGAATCGTTCGGAGATAGAACCACTTCGCGCCCCGGCCCCGCGGTTGGAGGCGAGCCTCGTCGGGATGTAGGAATCCGGTGGTGATTCGCGGCTGCGATATGCGGCTCCCGACCTTGAGCCAGGGCATCCTCTTCCCCTTCTGGCGCCCTTGAAGTAGAGGGGGCGCCCTCGAAAAATAGAGCCGAGAGATCCCGGTGGGGCTCGACTCCCGAGTACCCCTCGCGCAGGGCGGCAACACCGCCCGGTGCGTGATGGAGTTGGGGTTGAGGTTCTGACAGCTCAGGCGTAGTACTCCCAAGGATGGCCCTCAAGAACCGGCCCCTGGCATCCGAACCCGTTCGTGGAGCGTCATGAAGCTCACGGCGTACCGGAGCGGGTGCGGGGGCGAGTGTCGGCCCGTGAACAATCCCTCCGGCGAGGCCTGGTCGGCCCGGGGCGGAGAAGCCCCTTCCCCCGCAGCGTCGTCGGCTCCGGCAGCGTCACGGGCTCGTTTCCCACTCCTCGCGCCGGGCGATCTCGGGCCTCGGCGCCATGGCGGCTGATGGGCTAGAGGCGGATCGCAGTGGTTTCTCTCCTTCTTCTCCCGTTCCCTCTGTCGGATGCGATGGCGGCGGCGGAGGAAACAGCGGGCACAAAGTGAGGCGAGAAAGAAAACCAGACGACCGCCCACACCGGTATTTATACCGAAACCCCGTCGTCGGTTCACCTACCCACATTTAATGCATGATCGCGCCGGGATTTCCCACTCGAGTACCGCGTCGCCGCGGAGACCCGGGCGCCGGCTCACGGCCGGCCCGCGACCACGGCCTTGCCCGCCTCACGCCGCGATGCGAATTTTTCTCCACATAAAATCCGCACCTTGAACCCGGGGGCTGCGCGGCCAGCAGCGGCTTCGATGGCGCCAGCGGCGCCGCATCCATCCCGTGGGGCCTGGCACGCGCGCCGCGGCAGCGCCACGGCGGAAAAGTGGGGGGCCACCACTTCCTTGCGGTGCTCCACATCCATTGGCCACACGAAAAGCGGCGCGCTCTCCGGCCCACGGTGTTCACACAAGGCTTCCTTCCCTGGAAGGCGAGCCTTGGCCCATTACGGTCAGTGCAGGCGGCCCATCTCGGGGTTCGACGGCTCCTCGGGACCGAGCGGAGGGGGGGGCGGCTCGGACGGCCTCATACGAGCATAGCCCTGCGGGCTTGGCGATCACTTGCATCATCAAGGCCAACACGGCACCACGAGAAAGGGGATCCGCGTGGGAGAGCACCAGAGCCCTCGGGACCAGCAGGCGGGACCCGAGCCCCGCCTCGAGGGACAACATGTGGAGAGGCTCTTATGAAGCAGCGCCTCGGGCCGAGCCAACCCACAACGAAGGGGAGCAGGCGTTTCACTTGATCCCTCCTGTTAACGGCTCGCGGGATCTAGTTGCGTGTGACACTCGTCACCGACAAGCGTGACAAAATCCACCCTCCTCCACTGCGCGAAGGGCCGCGGCGTTCACGCAGTTAACGACCAAGTACCTCGCGGCCGCCCCATCCCGAGCGGGGGCTCGGGCTATCGGCACGGCGCGGCGGCCGGGGGTAGGAAGCGTCATCTAACCCGCGCGTCATGCCCCTCGGACGGCCAGGCCAGGGGACTCGACAAGCAGCAGAAACACTCCCCGGCCCAGGAAACATGTGAGCCCTCGGGCTTACCCCACTCCTCCAGGGCCTCGGGGGCTACACCGGCGGGTGCGCTCGCTTGGCGCCCCGCCGGAGAACAGTCTACGAGGTGGGTAGAACACCCTCACCAAGCACGTACAAGCCCTCGAAGGATCACTCACGCCCCTCCGAGGCCTCAAGGGCTACACCCGCCAGATGCGCTTCACGCACCAGGCGTAAAGGAACCGCCTAGAGCATCTAACGGCTAGCCCGGCATGAACTAGACTAAAGCACGACCTCGGCCTGCGAGCGAGTGTTCCCACTCGTTCGGAGGCTCGGGGGCTACTGTCGGGGACCAAAATAAGGGCCCTCTAACAATTAGGCCCAAGAAAGCGAAACTAGGCCACAGGTAACAAAACACGGCTGCCAAGACCCGGCCACTAAGACACTGCACACTAACACCCCAGAGCCCACATTGCGGGGACTTCAAAACAAGCAGCTAACTTTCCGCCCGTCCAAGCCTCCTTTACAAAGGCCTCGGACGAGTTCACATTTTCCGTCTCGCCCGAGCCTCCCGTAGAGGCCTCGGATGGGCGTCAGCTCAGAGCTCGCCCGAGGCCTCTCTCGGAGGCGGAGGCCTCGGCGGCGTCCGTCAGATCCCATCCGTGCCCTCCTGGCGGCCTCGGACGGGCACTAACACCTCGCCTCGCCCGGGGCCTCCCCAGCCCCGGCCTCGGACGGAGTTCCCTGCCTTCCGTCCCGACCGAGCCCCGCGCTAAAGGCCTCGGACGACACGCTGCCGCATCACACTGTCAAAGGCTGACCACTGGCAGCGTATATCTACCACCCGCCTTCCCACGGGTGGCGTCGGGTGGCGTTAGCCCCCCACGGATGGGAGCCGTCCTGTCACCACTCTGCACCTCTGCGCCTGCTCACGATTACGCCAATCCCTACGAGTGGCGGCCATGCCTACCCACTTGTAGGGCGTCATAACTAACCCCCCGTAACAGGTCCATCACGGGGCGTCAAACACGGAGCACGCCGCGTCCCCTGCGGGAGCACGGCGCCACCTTTACCCGTACGGCGGCGGGTCTTAAGGTGCCCCGGCCACTGTACACCCAGACTTCAGGCCGGGGCAGACGGAGATGGCCCCATACGCTGTATCTCTACGTCGACCACGCCGTATAATGACAACGATGCCCTCGCGGCCCTCGGGAACCCCGGGGGAGTGAGTCAAAGCTACAGCAAGCCACGCACTGGGCACGCTCATCATGACGCCCACGCCGACCCCTGCAGCGGCAGGCGTCCCTCCTTCGCCAAGAACGAGGAGCCGACTCACGGAAACGGCGCCCGCCATCGATAGTGTGGCGCCGTGCAAGACAAAAACCGCCGCCCTCACCCCGGGCCTCGGCACAAAGAGGGAGAGGGGCCCCAAGGCCTCGGCTAGGATGAGGCGGCGCCCACCACCGTCTTTCCTATTCAAACCTTTGTCTTGTAAAGCCTGTCCATCCCTTCCGGCTATAAAAAGGGGGACGGGGTCCTTCCAAAAGGAGGTGAATCCAACTGAGCAAGTCAAGCAATCTCCTTGGCAAACAAACACACACACACTCATCTCACACGAGACTTGGGGCAGTTCCCTCTCTCCCACCAGGCCACACCCTACCTACGAGGCACCTTTGGTGCGAGGATAATACAAATCCTTTTTGTGTCCTTCTTGCACACCATCGGGGGTTGGCAACACGCCGCGTAAATTCACTCGTTGGTACTAGGACCACTAGTTTTAGCACCGACAACATGTGGGTAGAAATTGATGTGATGGAGAGAGAGTGGAAAAACTTGCATGTGAAATTAGTGAAAGAGAACAAGCCCTAAAGTAGACTGTGCCCCCTACAAACTCTACTATCTTACTAAACTGCAAACTATGTACTCTAGCAGGGACTTCACAATTGGCAGGATCGAAACCACTACCAGCAGCAGCAACGAATTAGCTGTCCAACTGATACACTGTCAGAGTATCCACAAGCAGTCCTTGCAGCCCCTGCCTGTAGCAAAATATTACTGAGCCGATAATTACCTGTGCGTTTCAATACAGACCTTTGTCCATTGGTGCTAAAAATGACTACATAGTAGAATAGCACCGGTCTACATGTCCATGTTGCCTTTTTTTTTTACCGTTTCATATATCTTCACTGTATGCTTTCAGCATCAAATATAATCTTAGATATTTGATACCAAACCTTTAAGTTATTGCAACAAGTTAATATAATTACATGCCCCAACTTGCTCCCCTTACAACTGCGCGCGGGGTTTTACTACTAATGCTAGAATCGAACAGAGACTCTATGATAAGCAAATTTAAATATATTCATTTATTAGCATCCAGGATTCAGGAACAAATGCAATAGAATCAAAATTTGTTCACATCAACGTTTGGAGAATACTTTTAAAATTTTGAAAACCCCGTAGTTTACAAACTAAGCATCCAGCAGACTGAAAATTCTGATTACAGTGTCACGTTTTTTTAGGATAATAATAAATATTTCAAAAAACAAGATCCTCTGTTGATATATTTGGATACAAATTTGTTAAGGAATGAACGTTTGTGTTATTATGAAGGTAGAACATTTCCTTTTATTATGTAGAAACGAACAATGCTCTAGGCCAAGAAAAAACGTTCTGCCTTCTCATGAGAAAATGCACGTTTGAGGTTCAGAAATGACAGTATTCCAGATTTGCGGCGAGCGAGAATAAATGTTTAGGTTCATGCTGGACTGGAACTGTACGAGTGGGAGGTCGGCACAGAATCTAGCCATCATCATGGCATCTTCATTCTGATATGCTTCGTCAGACAAGAGTCTCTGGCCTCTTCTTGATCTGCTAGTGATGCTAGCTAGCCCTACCTAATGTAGCCCGGCTTATACGGCTTTTGCCGCTCGTAAGTTTGGCGGACCTTCGCTCACCGCCTGTGTCGTCTGTATACACATGTAGATATACATATATATGTATGTTGGAAGAGCTGGCTGCTGCCGGCTGGTTGAACAGTGCCGGACAGAGAAGAACCAGCCGGCAGCAGCCAGACCAGCCAGAGAAGCCGGTAGCGAACACGGCGTGAAGCATAGCGGAGGAGAGCAGTTGAATTCAACAGATCCGATTCTGTTGATCGGGGGCCATTCTGTTGATCCGGGTCATTCTGTTGATGACGGCGGCCATGAAAGCGATCGGCAGCAACGCGGTGGCCACCATCGCTAAGACGCCGTACACCACCCGCGGCGCCGTGCTTAAGTCGCCGACGACGCGTCCTAGTTCAAGGATGATCCCGATCAAGACAGTGACGTTGTATGAATTTTTTTAAAATAATATTTTTTTAATGATTAATTGCAAATCTAGCACCTGCTTACAAAGAAATTGCAAATCTAGCATCCCGTCGGTCTCTGGAAAGCCGCCGGGGACCTATCGGCGGCAGATTGGATAGCCGACGGGGCCCAATCGGCAATCCGGTTTCCGATTGGTCTGCCGACTAGGCTTCGAAACTGAGGCCAGCGGGCACCTGTCGGCCCGACGGACCTATCGGCCCCTTTGGGCGGCCGATATGCCCTATCGGCTATCGGCTTACCGACGGGATGCTACACACAAAAGCAGCCAGAGACGTGATTGGATTGGCTCGGAAGAATCAGACTGCTGAGGTTTAAAAAATGTAGCGCCCCATCGATCGTACCATGTCCAAAAAACCATGATGTACTGTTGAATCATATTTAAAAAAAATATTACTGCTTGAGGTGAGTGATGGGACATGCCATCATCAATCGGCTTGTCTCACCTCACTTATTAGCAACCGCAATGTGGTGTAAAAAAGCAGTCCATAGAGAGTAAAATATTTCTTATCAGGTAGTTAATACATTGTGAATGTGGTTCATAGAGGTATTCATAGCAAAAGGTATCCATTGCCTTAGGCACTGAAATATCGTGCCATCTCACACTGGAGACTTTGCTGCTACATATAATGTTCATAAATATGGTTATGAGACTCTACTGCATAAATATTAAATAATTAAGTAATAAATAATATTATATATACACGCGTTCTATAATTATACTACACAAAAACTGTTATACTGAACGAAATTCAGTATTATTCAGTAGTCGCACAGTATTTCGAGGTACTAACGCCGCATCGATGTCCGATCTTTGGCGATTCAGTATTATTCAAGATTTGGTCAAGATAGTTGCTTATTCTATACCTAGAGCGTAAATAGCGCTATTTTATATTTATATAAATATTTATCATGAAATTATAAATTATATAAAATAATTTACATCAGTGAATAAATAAACTAAAGTATTAAAATAATTTACAACATCAAAGTTTAAACTAAATAAATAATACTTAAATTAATTTAATCTTTATGTATCATTAATAATTTTAAATAAAAATAAAAATTATGAAAACGTCCAAATTACTCCCTCCTCATTATTAAGTTTGTCCGCATGACCCCCTAACGAATTTTTATGTTCATTTCTTCTTGATGGTTTCACAAACCAGTAGTGCGTCGCTGTTTTTGAAACCACCGGGAAAAAATAAATAAAAAAAATCAGATATCTGTTTCCACTCTCCATCTGTACCTACTACTCCCTCCATCCAGAAAAACATGCAATTCTAACACAAGAACATGGTTTAGTACATTAAGTTTGATTAATTTTAAATAAAAATATCAATAATTATGATATCAAATTAATACTATTAAATTCATTATGAAATGTACTTTCTTAATAAATTAATTTAAAGTTATAAATATAAATAGTATTTACTAGAAATTTGATCAAACGTGGATTACTTTTGATGATACATGATTTTTTCCGGACGGTGGGAGTACTACCGATCGATGATTCTTTAATGGCTAGATCCATCCATCAAATACATGCTTTCAAGAATCAATCACTTCATGTTTTCTGCTAGTACTAGTAGTACTCGAAGAGAGGGGAAAACATCAAAAGTTACGTTGCCTACAGGCAGAATTAATTAAGCCCTCAGACTAGAAAATTCTGGAGCCTGCTGCTACTGCCACCTACGATGACTGGTGTCATCAAACGCAGTGGCACAGGCCTATTGGCCGCTGGAAGGCCGACTGGCCTGTTGGCCGGCCAGGAGCCGAGTGATCATATCGGCCGTCCAGCTACCGACATGTTAGCAATCGGCGCCGACAGGCTTGTCCGACGGGCGTCGGCTGCCACGCCGCTGCCACGTAGGCCTATCGGCTTCTCACAAGCCGATAAGTACCATCTCGGCCGTCTATCGCCGACAGGGATGCTATATTTACAATTTTTATATAACAGCATCTAGATTTACAATTATTTAATAAAAAATATTATTTCAAAAAAAAAAAATTTACGTTGTATGCCCAGGAGCGCGAGCACGACGACCTGACCACCCTGATGAATGAAAGTAATAAATAATCCGATGATGAGGACACTCATCAGCGGCTTGAATTTTTTTTTTAGGAACAGGAGGAGCCAGAAGCTCCTACTGAAATACTGTATATTAAAAAAAGAGTAACAGAAAACAAGTACAAATAAAAAAAGGGAACCAAAGTAAAGAGAAGAGCTAAAACTACAGGAGATCAGCGGCTTGAATTATTCCGAACACGGAGTAGTACTTGCCTCGCTGCACGGCGGCACGACGCCGCGGGCAGGAAGAACAGGGCGAACAGCACGCGGTGAGGGTTGCCGGCGGAGGCGTTGCTGCTTTCAGTGTCAGCAGGAGGAGCAGGGCGAGTAGTCCTCCTGGCCGGGCGAAGCGACCGATGGCGGGCGTGGCGGAGGAGTATTGCCGGCGCCTCCTGGTGGGGTGGGCGTACGAGCTGCGGACCTCACGACGATGGTGCCCTCGGAGACCGGGGACCACCCTGGCCGGAGACGACGGCAGGGGGCGCGCTGGGGGGCTTCTGCAGCAGATGCCATTGCCCCAAGTAGGTTTTTTTTCTTTTTTCAACAAAAATAGCGGACCTGCTTAGCAGTGGAGGGTGGAGATGTATTTTTTACTCTTCCGTGTCACTCCTGAATGTAGTACCAGTAGAGAGAGGTAGCTAGAGAAACGGAGGAATGGAATTTTGGGGGGGGACGTGGGGGGGGGGCGCCAGGGGGTGTGGTGGTCTGCTTATAAGGACGAGGATGCTTGTCCGCTTGCGTGCTTGTGCGTGACGAACGTGGTTGGTGGAGACGCGGAATGGCCGGCCTGTGCCCTGTGTGTGGCTATCGTTGGATCGCTCGTTCTCCCTCCCTGCGCCGTCAGATCATCAGTCACCGTTCTGATCTCGTGCATCATCAGTGTTGTCCAGCGCCTTGCCAGGTGACCACGTCTACATGCGCATCTGGATCCAGTGTAGCAGTCCATTCTGTGGCCATGGTCCCCCGCTGGAGAAGGTCCGCCCATTATGGCCACAGAGGATCCTAAGCGGGATCTCCACGAGGGCAGATTGCAGATGATGTCAGCTACTAGCCCTTAGTATATTTGTTTCTTTATTAGCAGTAGATGATTACATCTTATTATATCATATTTTACTACTTCTAGTGTAAGCTCTATGTTTAACTGGTGTAAATTAATTCTTATTAAATAATAACTAGTACATCAACCCGTGCTTTCGCACGAACCTAAAATCTTAAGAGACATAAGTACTTTTATTATTTAAAATATTTGATTGATAAAAGTTATATAAAATTTTACTTTTCTTTTATTCATTTCTAACTTAAATAGATAATTTATAACCTTTCTAAATGTGATAAAATTATTGATTATCATTCATACTAATGATTTTTTTTGCTTTCCATGACACTTTTATTGCGTATCTCCAATATGGATTTAGTGGAAACCTTAGCTTAAACTATGGTGTTCTTTAATCTATTTGATTTTAAATTAAATCTTATTAATCCCAATTTATTTTTATCCTGAACTTAAGTTGAAATTCCTTTGCTTATTAAATCTAATTTTTTACCTTTTTTAGATAATACTTTTAGGTTGTATATTGCATGCTTAAGTATTATGATGACTAAATTAGAACGATTTTAAACTTTCGCCCAGATTGTTCAAGATTGGCGGTAGAGCTTGATGTGATATATAGGATTGGATAGCGGTGCTATCTCAAGAACATATAATATTTAAGCCCTATAATGATTGTTTACTCTAAAGGAATCTCAAGGCCATAAATATCAATCCACCTTTAGACTACACAAATCTCTTTCACTTCTCATGATTCTTTTTAAAATTTTCGTATCAACAAATAATATTTACAGTAATGATTCTACTGTTAATATAGATACATCAAATGTTTTAGTTATTTCAGTTAAAATGTATAAATAAATACATCTAAGTAACAACTTAGATAAATATTATGCCATGAGTATTAATTTAATTTTAAATAATGAGTAAGTATCATTGGTTTATGAGTTGTTAAGAAAATATTTTTCATGGTCACTATATCATTTACTCAAGCGTGCAAGCGACATTGATTTGCATTATGGCACAAAATGTATGTTTACTTTATCAAATTTTAATGTATTAATATTAATTAAGTACTTGAGTGGAAACATATATGCTTTATGGTTATTTAATTTGCCTTATTAAGAGAAGATGATGACAACTTAGATATAGGTTTGAGGGGGATATCTTTGTTTTTTATACAATCTAAACATTTTTTTAATATAGAGTGCTTAAAATGGAATTACCATATTGCTATGGCCTAACATTTTAGTCGAACATATAAATTATTCAAAACAATAACTTATGAAATTTATAATATGGCATGCCAATATAGTTTAAAGTGAATTGTGAGTGTCATTACTATGTTTTAGTTAAGACAACATTTTTTCATGCTTGATTTATATTTCTTTATTTGGTCGATATGGTGCATTGCACCATATGCTTGCTTCTAGTGTTGCAATGATAATAATGTGTAATTTTATAATATATGTACCATAATTTATGGATATTCAATTATTTTATGTAATAATTTTTAGTAGTATTTACACATAGACACTAATGGTATTTTATTTTTTATAATAGCTGAGGTGGTTAACGGAGATATGAATTAAAAGATGTTACTTTATGTTATCCTCCATAACAGCGTATATGCGTAATTTGAATGCAGACTTAGGAGTTACTTTGCATTAGCTTTCATAAAAATATATTAGGAGGTTATTTTAATTTTTTCATAATGGTGGAAGTGAGAAATTTAGATATAAATTTAGCTAATTATTTTGAACTATCTTTCTGAGATAAAATTCATGTGATTATTGTGAGATATATTTCATAATGGCAAGTTTGGGTAGCTTAGATATAAATTTAGGGGTTAATTATTTTTCATAATGATAGAGTGGAAAATTTCAATGTAAAATTACGGGGTTACTTCATGTATTTCTCGTAATGGCAGAGACATGTAATTTTCTATAAAACAGAATAGATCTAATGAGTAATATGTACGATGGTGATGATATATTCTTTTATTCTTCTATATGGGACGAATTAAATTCCTTACTTCATTTGTCATGAACAAATAAAGTTTCCATGTTAATTTAGATGTATATATATAGGCTAATTTTATATGTTGTGACCACATATGGAAACTCTCAATTAGTAAAACCTTACGCCCTCTAGGTCTAGTAAAGGTTAAGTGTATTTTTAATTAGGAAAAATGATAAGTACATACTTGTGCATTTGTTCTCGGATCATGCTCACAAACTATGTGATTAGGTTTATTATATTTTTGAATAATAAAAAAATGTATCATAACCATAAGAAGATATGTGAACTATTAGCATTCTACAAACCATAAACAATTCAAGGCATATATAGATTTAAATGGATAGCTAAAAACATTAACTCACATTTTGATGAGTTTGCTCAAGCATAATCATCCAATAGCAGTACAACCATAGTTAAACACACTTGAGATGACCAGTTTTCTTCTTGTTGTTGCTGTTGTTACAGAAGAAGCACGCTCTTTATGGACACAACACCCAAGTGAGCAGTCAAAGTTTTGTAACTTGGCCTAAATTATAAGCCCAAAATATTGAGTTGGTGATATGCATGTAGTAGTATGGTACTTGTTTTGGTTTTCTTTTTCCTTATTATACGGTAACTATGGAACATATTGTTTTCTTTCCAAAAAAATCATCTAGCCGATGTCATAACACATCACTTCATAATATCTAACACAATAATAACCACATCATTTGTGGAATTTCATAACGATTATATCTCTTTCAATCAAAGAGTTTTGAACTAAAGTTAATCCTCCATATATCCTCACATAGGGTAAATAACATAATAACAACCATATGTTTGTGGAATTTCATGAAGTGGTTTAATTAATTCATGTTGTTTGAATTTGAAGCCACAAATAAAATATGATAATTATATCTCCTCACATCCAAGCGGCCTTTCTAAATTTGACACCCAATTAATTCATAGGTATGGCCTTTTCCTTTTCCGTCAAAAAAGTAGGAAACTGTTTACGTAGAGATACATGGATGCTTATCTTGATGACTGAGACCTCGTATGCAAATCAAACATTATATATCTTAGGCTCAAGCTCAAATCTTCCTACTTACTACTCCATACTCATATTAGTTGACGTTTTGGACAAGGTTTGGGTCAAACATTGGAAACATAAACTAGCAATAACTTTTAAAATATTTAGTTTGAAAAGGTGAAACTTATATGTATAGATTTACCTTGAAGTCTACTTTTATAAAAGTAATTTTATTTTTAATTTTTCTTATATATTTTAATAAAAAATGATGGATAAAGTTGGTTCTTGGAGACCGTGTCCTTGTCTAAAACGTCAACTAATATGAGTACGGAGGGAGTACATGTTTGTGTAGATATTGCCTAGAAAACAAAAAAATAAGCATAAGGCAGTAGCAGAACATGTTATTTATTTAAAACAAATGTTGTACAGATAGAGAGGGCACCGCAAAAATTAACGTTGTCTCGATGGATTTTTTTCAATGAAACCAATTAGGCTCGCAATTTGTGCCATTGCCCATTAGTGCATCTTGCCAATCTTGAAGGTCAACGTTAGGTGGATGCATAGTGATGTAACCTTCAGATCAAGTAAAAAGCAACGATTTTGACCAAGAAATAAAGGAAAGCTGTCTTGAAGGTTGAAGATAATCTACTGCTAAAGGGAATTCATGGAAATTGATTCCTCGAGGCTTACTCCCGGGATGCCACCATGCATTGATGCACGCCCACATGTATCCATGATCTTTCTCTGGCACCATGCAATTGCAGACTTTGCAAACGCCTATGAGAATTCATCTGGCAGTTAAAAGGTCTAGGTGTGTGGCCTCCTCTATGCGTAGGCACATGAGAGGCACAGGCATATGCGGCATGCAGGTTAATGCTTGGTGCCCTCCCTAGGGATGAAAAACGATCGGAAACGATCGATAGGAGGCTAAATTATTTTCATTTTTAATATTCTTTCTCGAAAACAAAATCGATACGGTATTATCGGAAATGAATACGGTATCAATATTCCGGTAATTTTGAAAATAATAATAGTCGATCGAAGAATACATCAATAACGATCGGAATTCATGAGAATGGTATCCTAAAAAACGATAAACATGTCAAATCGTATAACACAAAAAGAGCAATATAACTCGACATATCTCAAATGACAATTAATAAATAAAGTCACAATTGAAAAGACTACAAGCTAAAACTGCACAGTTCATACCATCTTAGACTCAAACAATAAGGTACTGGTACAATTAAGTTCTAAGTTGACTTGAAACAAAGATAGTGACTACGGAAATAGCATAGGGTTCATAGTCGACCTATTTTCTCGGTAATTACCGGTAAATTACCGGCTAAATACGGAAATCTTCGAAAACGATCGGAAGAGAACAAAATCATTTCCACTTTCGTTTCTGTTTAATTTTATCATTATCATTTTTGTTTTTTTGGTTACCATTATCGTTTCCATTTTGACTTGGAAATCGGAAAAAACTCGAAAACGATTGTTGAAAGTCGAAAATTATCATTTTCGTTTTCATCCCTACCCCTCCCATCCTGCAGTCTCTCGAGGGCTAATGCGTTTGCAACATATACACATAGCAGTTGGTAGGAATTGGAGTCTACCAATTGGAGCACTGGGGAGGGGAATCTGAGAAGAAGACAAAAACACTATGCTCGGTTAGATTAGATGAGTTTTGAGAAAATACACGTAAAATACAATTATTTTTAATTATATTTCGAGTAACCACGGGATTATTCAACGTGAACGTGAGTGTCTCGTTCAGGAAATCATCGACCACTATACATCATATCAGCTCACCTACGCAATATGAGCGGTGCCGATGACATAGACGCGGCAGGTCCTGCCAACACGACGCCGCAGCTTCAGCCGATGTCTCGTATTTGCGGCACACCACCCCTCCTTGGCGAGCTCCTTGGGCCCTCCATCTATCTTCACGTCATCGCCCGCCGGCATTGTTCCTAGCTAACATGCATGCTTATGGGCAAGAACAGAGAAGATAAAAATCAGATTAGTTTTATTTCTCACCATCATAGAGGATGACACGTGACGGTGAAGCCACATGACCCTTCGTTGATCCCTTGTTCCTAGTCCCGATCGTCCTTGGTTGAGGCTCCTGGTACCTGGTCCCGATGCAAAACAGAGCTGCAAGGCTGCCGCTACTGTCGATTTCGATGTATCATGTATGGAACAGCGCCGATGGACGGGTGCCCTGATCCTTTTTGGTGGTGAACAGCCAGGCGCCGCCGCCAGGGCCGGATTAGGGAGCTCGATATATTTTATGTATTGATAATTGACGTGGTTAAGTAGGCTTCATCAAATATTAAGTTATAATGGCAAAGGTGGGTAATTTATGTGCAAGATAAGAGGGTTATTTTTTATACGTTTATAATGGCAGTGGTGGGTAAATTTTTAATAAACTACAATACATCCAATGGCTAATATGAGTGATGATGATTAAAGTTCACTAAATCAAAGGCTAGATATTTCTGATTATTGTGAGAATTTCTAGGATTTATCTTTTTTTTAGCGCGTCTGGTGAAAGTTAACATCCGTTGGAGCCTCTAATTAGTAATAGTAAGATCGTCATAATTATTTGAACAATTGTCTGATCTTTCTTTTGTCTTTTTGTGTGTTTTTTATGTTTTATTTGATTCCTCTTTAAAAAAATTTATTTGGCTTTCATAGAAATAATTTGGTTATTTTTTTTAATATTTCTCGTTAATTTGTTTTGGATCTGATGGTCATAACAATCATGTGTTGGCGTGTTGCACAAAAATCATGTGTTGCATGTATCGAAAACACCTTATTTGTGTTTGCCTCCTCAATCGAGTGTTTTCGGCCCTACAGACACTTGGTGTCAGATTCGCCTGAATCACCCGATCACTTAGTAGACAGGCCCTCGAAGTGGTACAAAATCATTTTGTTTCGTTGCTTATGCTAAATGGATTTGGTTTAGTAGAGATTGTGTTTGATAAGATACATTAGATGGATATGGTCACCTCACATCTAGAATCTGGTGGCGTTACCTCCCTTTCTCCCATGTTGGCAATCCATCAAGTAGTTCGTAGGTGGCAGTGGCGGCGAGGATGAGGCCAATTTCGGCTGGCGGTAGCCACAGTGGGGCTGTGCGTCCATCTATAGGCCCGCGTGTGTCCATGGAGGGGTGTAGCTCTGCCCACGACACTCTGGGGCGGCCAGGCCACGGCAGTTGTCAGCAGCGGTTGTGACTGCTCCGATGGCCGGGGTTGCAAGCGACGTCGTGGCATGGGGAAGCAGTGCGACGGAGGAAGCATGACACGAGGAAGGGGACGATGGCGAGCTCAGCTGTTGCAGATGCAGTGAGGAACGACGACGGTAGACGGGCGTGCTCGGCCGGCGGCCATGGCTGCTGTTCTATGTGAGCTGGAGAGAGCATGATGAAGAGAGTGGAATGAGGGAAAGGAAATAGGGAACGAGTTCCATGTGCGTCGTGTGCGGGGCAAGAAGAGGTCCGAGGCGGCGCGGTGCACGAGTTGGTGTGTGGAAAATCACGGCAGCAGCTCCATCTTCGACCTCCGCTCCATGTGAGCCGCGTGCTCGGGCTCAGCCTGAGGCTCGCGCTACGGCTCGGCCTCCACAGTGCACATCACGACAACGATCTTAGCTGCTCGAACACCATGGACAGCACACGAGTGGAGCTAGTTTCGGTGACGGCGAGTGGGAGAGGAAGCGGAGACAGCAAAGGGTGCTGCTGCCGGTGGTGGTGGTGGTCTAGTAGGGAAGACGGGGAGGTGAGAGGACAGGAGAGTGGCCCAATCCCACACCGTTCGCTCCATGGGCTCACTCGCTCGCTCCAGTGGGTCAGGCTGCGAAAAACAATCCATGGTGTAAGCTTGATGTACCGGAGTAGTCATCTCTTTATAGGAGTGATCGACTCGGCCTTTTGACGAGCATGATGCTTTTGACGTCAGAGTAGTCAGCCTTTAGATGCACTTATGGATGCAAAGGACATAGGCCTCCAGCACCGTACCCGCGTCCATGATCGATACACAGGCACTAAAAAGCTAGAACCGCCGGCAGCCGGCTGGTGTGGGAGGAACGAACGAAGCCACTGCACTGAACGTCCATGGTTGCGCGCGTGCATCCTGCAGAGTCATCATCCACCTATCATATACTATATGTAGTACTATACGCAAATGAAGGACCGAAAACGGCGACCAGGGGGGGTGAATGGGAGCCTCAAATTTCTTTCGAAACTTTTGACCGCTGTCCCAAAATTGAACCCCAAAAACAAAACCACAAGCAAGCGGTAAGATCACGACCTAACAGGTAGGTGGATACCCTTGGAGATGTCCAAGAGGTACAGCGGATCAACCGAGGAAGGTCGGAGACGAGCACTCGACGAAACTCCAAAAGCGACGCCTCAATTCCTATGGAGAAGGAGAGATTCCTATGGAGAAGGAGAGAGTGGCCAATCCAAAATACTCAAGCCAACTTGTGACAAGAGTACTTGGATATGAAGTACGTGATGCCACGAACGCAACGCAACAAGCGAAACTCGAATCGGACCTCGGACGGTCAAGAAATGAACAACTCAGCGAAACAGCCTTCAGACCCTCATACCGGACCTCATACCGGACGTGTCCGGTATTCACGACTTCGGACCGGACACACTCAGCTCATACCCCAGTTTCAGCACAGAACGACTTTGGGAGAAAAATGGAAAACCCAATCAAACGGTGTCCAAAAATCGTGAAATTTTAACCCTAGAAACTAGACACACAGAGGGAGGTCTCCACAAAATTTCAGCTCAAAATTCCAAAGTTAAGTCTACCGGACATGTCCGGTATTCACACCGGACGTGTCCAGTATGCAGGGGCAGAAACCTGGAAAATTCGATTTCGAATCCAAAACTCAACCAAATCAACTCCGATTGATCTGAAATTTTGCAGAGGGGTTCACAAGGTAGTTCTAAAGCTACTCCATGAAGATCACAACCCCAAACACACAACTCCGAAAATCAACGAAATCCGATTCAAGAGCAAATTTTCCCCGAAAAACTCGATTCGACCCGATCTGTGGATTCGTGAGGAATTGGATAAAATCCTTCGGTGGAAAGGATCAACCCACGACCAAGATCAAGTAGAAACAAGTGGTTCGCAAAGAGATGGATCACAGCCCGAGAAATCGCTAAGAACGCGAAGAGGGGAAAGAGGGGAAAACGAAGAACGTGAAGAACAAAACGCGAATCAATGCAAGCAACTCAATGATCTGACTCCACGAGGAAACATGGAGGATTCGGAACCTCCATTCCCTTCACACGAGTTCGATTACACTAATAAAGGATTAGTGGACCTCTCACTCACAAGCAACTAGAGGAAGAAAACCCTAAATGAGAAAATGCAAATGGGAGAGGTGAGGGAGATGGGGCTCCCTCCACCTTACTTATCGACCGGGCTTATTTCATTTTCCAGTTTTTGCCCCTGATACAACTCTGAGCAAACCGCCTAGCCCTCGGGACATTGCGGTCCAACTCGAACCGACTCGATGCAATCTTTGATCCGACGGCCACCGCGCCTTCTCACCGGTAGCTTCGCCTCAACGCGAACTCCCCGATGCCGCCACGTGCCGTCCGTCCGCCTCGGGACCTCCGCCAGGGGTTTTGAGGCTCACCCCAAAAACCCGCCGGGTGGTTTTGAGGCCTAAACCACCGAAACCCTCCACCGTTGGTTTTGAGGCCCAAACCAACAAACCGGTCCATGTCCTTGCACATGTTGAAGCCAAGCGCCAGCAACGCGATCCCGCCCGGCGATTCCGGGTCCCTCAGTCCAAGTTTCGATGCGTCCGCCCTTTTACCGCTCCCGGTCCATTCGACGCAGCCCGCCATCACTTGACCTTCACCTCGTCGTCGGCCACCGCCTTCATGCTCGACACCTGCACAACACAAGCTAAGGCACATGTGGAACTCGTGGCTTTCACCACCGTCAGTAGCACCCCATCCGAGATGCTAGTAGTTGAATCAATCACTCATCATCACAACTGAACCACAAGTATGAACCTTGTGTTCGCAATCTCCCCCTTGATGAGTGCATTGTTCAACACCAACACACCACGGCTGAGAAAAAGAAATAGAAGAAGAAGAAGAAGAAAAGAAGAAAGCTCACCAAACGACCAAAAACCAAAGAGAAGCCAAATGTGGTCATTTGAAGCAAGCACAACTTGGTCCCCAAAGACATGGGCAACGGCTCGACGCAACCAAGCAAAACATGGCTAGCCCTCAAGAAGAGGCAGAAAGCGGGCTCAACACCGCTAGCCAAGCAAGAAGCACTCGAAACGCTAGATCCTCCAGAAAGAGGCAAGGGCTCAACACATCTAGCAAGAAGCAATGCAAAACAACTCCTCCTGAGCAAAAGCATACATGAGTGCACATAATCTTCTCCCCTTCAACCCTTGAGAACTAGTCTCTCCCTCTGAGAAGACAACCTTTCAAACATGACAAGTGACTCTCCCCCTTGTCAAGTGCAGCAAACATGTGTAATCAGTCCCCCTTGTTTCATGAAAGCTTGTGTGTGTCAAATTTCTCTCCCTTGTTGAATAATGCACATAGCAAGCCTAAAATGCAATGAGATGCACATGAATGCAGTAGCTTCAAGTATATAGCAATCAGAGTGAAAAGATGCTCGAGCCGGTAAGACAAGTGAGTATAGCAACAATATACAAGTGCTGGCAAATGCTCAAACTGATCAGCTGATACGAAATATGAAGTGTAAGCAGTTTTAAACAGTTCTTAAGCAAGTTAAAAAGGAGTTCACCACCAAAGATAGCACATAGCAAGCATAAGCTGGAAATCAACCTAGTGCTAGCGAGGATATACAAGGTGAACTACCCCAAACAGCGGTCACACATCATGTCAAAGACGAACCTAAGACTTGTGTTTTTATCAAATGTCATTTTATCATAGTTTGCAGCTTAGCACAAGAATTAGTCAAAACATGTGTGTGCGAGAGGTTATCTGTATTGTCAAGCCTAACTTTTCAACCAAGCGGAGCCTATGTCAAACGACAATCAGGAGCTCAAAGCAATGGTTTCGGTCATCCACTATAAGGCTCAAGTTTATCCAAATGTGCAATTGGAAGCGCCTCGATACCTTGATGTGGGACAATACAGACCCATCTCGATCTTTTTATCTCACTTAGCTTAGTTGTCAAATTTTAGCACAAGTGAAGTGTCTAAGCAAGTGAATGACTCAAAGCATGAGACATAGCAACCTAGCATATACAAGACAGCATAAAGGGATCTCAACATCCTACACATGCTAGGTACCGTCTCAAGCGGTGAACATTTTCAGATTTCAGCAAGTTTAATCAAGTTCACATTAGAAAATCATGCTCAACTCATAACATGTAGCAGATGATCAATGAGAGCCTAAGCTGACAAGCACCACAAAGTACTCACATGGCATACTAACAAGAGCATAGTTTCATTCCAAGTGTTATATACATGAAGCTCAAAATGCAAGTATATCACAAAATGCAATGCAAATGCACTATCATACAAAGACAAAACAAAATCTAGACTACAACAGAAACTGAAACTAGTGTACAACAAACAAAGTGCTTCCCTCCTCTAAAAAGGGAAACACACACCCAGTTCACCTCGCAAGCGAGCAAAAGTCGCTTGATCGAGGGGCTTAGTGAGAAGATCTGCAAGCTGATCCTGGGTGGCTACGTGATGCAACTCAATGTCGCCTTTCTCTTGGTGATCGCGGAGAAAGTGAAAGCGAACATCTATGTGCTTGGTCTTGGACTGAAATACCGGGTTCTTAGCAACACCGATGGCACTAGTACTATCACACAAAGAAAGACACTCTAGAGAACTTAAGACCAAAATCACGTAGGGTGGCTATCATCCAAAGTAGCTGGGAACAACAAGCGGCAAAGCAAATGACATACTCAGGCTTACGTGGTGGATTGTGCAACGCTAGACTGCTTCTGGAGGATGACCAAGACACAAGAGACGAACCCAAAAACTGACAAGTCCCTGACGTGGACTTCCTATCTAAGCGGCAGCCAGCAAAATCAGCATCCGAATAACCGCAAAGAGAGAGCGAGGAAGAAGTAGAATACCAAAGTCCAAACTCGGGGGTAAACCGGAGGTACCTCATGATGCGCTTCACCGATTGACGGTGAGATGTGCGTGGAGAAGCCTGAAAGCGTGCGCAGAGGCATACAGCAAACTGTATGTCGAGTCTTGTCGCCGTCAGTTACAGCAACGATCCGATCATACTTCGGTACTCCTTCTGATCGACTGCTTCTCCATCCTCATCGGCTCGAGGGCCGTCATAGTCGACATGGGCGTCGAAAGAGGCTTGGCCTCGCCCATGTCAAACTTCTTCAGGACATCCTTTGTGTACTTGCCTTGATGCACAAATGTCCCATCCCGTGTTTGCTTGATTTGAAGGCCGAGGAAGAAAGTCAACTCGCCCATCAAGCTCATCTCAAACTCCCTGCTCATGAACTCTGCAAACTTGGCATTCAAAGCGTGAGAAGAGCCACCAAAGATAATATCATCCACGTATATCTGAACCAAGAGAAGGTCACTGCCTTGCTTGAGGAGAAACAAAGTCTTATCTACTGATCCCATCCTAAATCCCTTCATAAGTAAAAAGGTTTTTAGTCTATCATACCACGCTCTAGGGGCTTGCTTAAGACCATACAAAGCTTTGTACAACTTGAAGACATGGTTAGAATACTTGGGATTTTCAAAACCTGGGGGTTGTCTAACATACACTTCCTCCTCAATGTACCCATTCAGAAAAGCACTCTTGACATCCATCTGAAACAACTTAAAGCCCTTAGCAGCAGCGAACGCTAACAGAATGCGGATTGCCTCTAAGCGAGCTACAGGAGCGAAGGTTTCCTCAAAGTCTATCCCCTCTTTCTGGCAATACCCTTGAGCAACAAGTCTAGCCTTATTCCTAACAACCACCCCATCCTCACTCTGCTTGTTCTTAAACACCCACTTTGTACCTATGGGATGACACTCTGGAGGTGGAGGAACTAAGACCCAGACTTGGTTTCTCTCAAAGCTCCCTAACTCCTCATGCATGGCATTAACCCAATCAGGATCAGATAAAGCGTGTCCAACATCTCGGGGCTCAAAAGAAGCAACAAATGCAGAATCAGCGAAGTGAGAGATGTGATATGACCTGGACCGCGTGACTCGCTGGTCAATATCGCCGATCATCGTCTGAGCGGGGTGGCGACGCTGAATGTGTCGTGGAGCCTCTCTGGAAGAAGTCGCCTCCCCCTCAACAGTAGCTGGTGCCTCCTCAGGTGCAGCCGGTGCAGGCTGAGGAAGCTGCTCAAACGGTCCCCAAGAAGTGGAGGTAGAGCGGTCTGGACCGTGAGCTGAAGTAGTCGTCGCAGGCTCGATAGGGGCAGCCGGTGGAGTCAGCTCGGGATCACCCCAATCGGTATCGTCCTGCTCCTTCTCCACAAAAATGCTTTCACCAAGCTCTTCATCACCTGCACGCTGAAAGACAGGGGTTGTACAAGGCATAGTTTCATCGAATGTGACCTCACAGGTCTCCACAACACGGTTAGTTTCAAGGTTAAGTACTCGATAAGCTCTAGAATGCAAAGCATAACCAAGAAAGATACCGTCGGAAGACCTGGACTCAAACTTGTCCAAATTACCTTGTTTCAAGATGAAGCACTTACACCCAAACACCCTGAAATGACTCACCTTGGGTAGCCTCCCAAATCGTAACTCATAAGAAGTTTTCTTCATAAAAGCACGGAGAAAGATGCGATTGGAAACATGACAAGCAGTGTTGATTGCTTCGGCCCAAAACCTCCTAGAAGTCCTATGCTCATCGAGCATCGTCCTAGCCATCTCAACAAGGGTCCGATTCTTGCGCTCAACAATGCCATTCTGTTGCGGAACATAAGGTGAGGAAAACTGGTGCTCAAGGCCCAAAGACTTGCAAAAGGTTTCAAAATGAGTGTTCTTGAATTCTGTGTCATTATCACTACGAATAGCTCTCATGGCATTCTTAGGGAACTCATTTCTCAACCGAAGAATCAAATCTCGAGCATGTGAAAAAGCCTCATCCTTACTCTCCATGAAAAACACCCAAGAGTATCTCGAAAAGTCATCCACAATCACTAGCACATACCACTTCCCACCTTCTGACCGAACCCGAGCTGGACCAACTGTGTCCATGTGAAGTAGCTCGCCGGGTTCCTTAGTCATGATTTGATTCACAGGTGGGTGAGAAGCGGCTACCATCTTTCCATGACGACAAGGGTGGCAAACAAGATCCTTCTCGAATTTCAACTTGGGCAATCCTTGGATTAAGCCAAGTGAACTCAACCTAGCAAGAAGGTCAAAGCTCAGATGACCAAGTCTCCTATGCCACTTCCAAAGCTCAGAAGAGGATCCGGCCACCAAACAACGGGAAGAGCCAAAAGAGTGAGAAAAATCAGCTCGAAAGACACGGCCAAATGGGATGATCCGACAAACAAGATCTCCCTGAGAGTCAAGAACTCGAGAAAAGCCATGTTTAAAGCGCACTTCAAAGCCGTCCTCAAGGAGTTGTGAAACAGAAAGCAAATTGAAATGCAAGTTCGACACCAAAGCAACATCCTTGAGAACAAAGCTCTCGTTAATCCGAATGGTTCCACGAGAGACCACTTTACCTTTGCTATTATCCCCGAATGTGATGTACTCCTTGTGTTGCATGGGGTCGAGGCTGGAGAACCATTTTGAACTTCCGGTCATGTGGCGCGAACACCTGGAATCAATGAGCCATGTGTTCTCCAAGCCTTCGTCCTACATCATCAATAGAACGACATAGGATGAGCAAATGGCACACCACTGGGGTTAGTAAACTGAGAAGGATACCAGTGATGCATCATTTGCTCTGAAAAAATGTTAGGAAAAACACCAAACATGCCATGTCCCATTTGAGGAAAGCGATCACCACGAGAGGAAAAACGTGGTCCGCTAGAGCTGTGGGACACAAAAGCACCGCCGTGAGGTTCATAGTCATATTGACCACGACCTGAACCCCGCCGTGCACGACCACCACGTGGTCTCGCAACCTGAGGCCTAGCACCTTGAGGCATTGCACCTCTAGGCCTAGTAGTGCGCCTCGAACAGGCGGTACATGTACGCCATGGGGAGGGGCGGTACATGTTCCGGTTGTTCAACTCAAACTCACGCTTCTCATCTCTCTTCCTCTTAAAGCAAAACTCAACCAAGTGACCATCCCTATGACAATACTCACAATGGTACACCTCTCTCTTAGGTGTTTGGCTCACTTTCTTGTGGGTATGGTTCACTCTTGGAGGTGGCTTGGCTTTGGGAAGGGGTCCTCGAGAGATGGAAGGGAGTGTGTCAAGTGGGTTCCTTAGATGGTTCGGTTTTGGAATCCACACTTGTTTCTGGGGTGGAGCTCTTAGAGGTTCTTCAAACACTCCATCTTTGGTGGGAGGCACAAGTGGCTTAGGTGGAGTGATTTTGAGTAGCTTGGGAGTAATGGAAGGTTTTTCACTCGGAGGCACACCACTAAACTCACCAACTTTGCCATAAAGATCATCACCCTTCCCACCTAAAGCAAAGCTTAATCCCGGTCCACCAATTCCCCTCCTGAATTGGTTGACCATCATACCAAGTTGCGGCTCACTGCAAGACAACCAACTCAAGATGGTCCGAAGGTATGTGTTTTCCTCCTCGGTACGCACCTTGTCATGCCGGCAATTGGCAATCTTTAGCTCCAAACCCTCACAAAGTGCACACTTAGCCACACTAGTGCTATCTGAGTTGGCCTTCTCAAACGAGGCAAGCTTGGCATTCTTCTCTGCCAACTCAGATTGCAAGTCCGAGCAAGACTTGCACGCACCCAACAAGACTGGTGAAGCACGCGCACTATCAAACTCATTAACCAAATCAGCATACTTGGACTGCAGACTAGCGAGATCAGCCATGTAAACGCTGCAGAACTCACACTCTGGCTCGTCAGACACTATGGAACTGTTTTTAACTTGCTCAAGCTCCTTAAGCGCTATTTCTAGCTTAGCTTTGTACTCTTTTCTATCACTAGCAGCACGCTTAAGCAACTTATCTTGACGAAGCAAAGTAGCAGTCAAGTCATCAACTTCAGCGACAAGAGCATCGATGGAAGGTGATACCTTAGATGTGTCGTTGTCGTCGCCGGGAGCATCGCCGTTGCCGCCCTCCACCTCGTCACCAAGTGCCATGGTGCAGAAGCCTCCGTGGGTGGAGTCGGCGAAGAAGCAAAAGCCCGTTCAGCTTGTCCTCGACCTTCCTCTCGGACTCGCTCGTCGCTCGACGAGGAGGAAGCATGCTCATCGTCGGAGTCGAGGTCGCTTGTGGGAGGCGAGGAAGGCGCTCTTTTTTGCCTTGAACTTCTTCACGAACTTGCGCATCATCGCTTCCTTGTCAAAGCTTCCCTTGGACTTGTGCTTGCCGGAGGTGTAGTCGCGCTTCTCCTTGTGCTTGTCGGAGGTGGACTTGCCGAAGGAGTGCTTGTTCCGCTTGGGGCAGTTGGCGACAAGTGGTCGGGGTCGCCGCATCCATAGCATCCCACCTTCCGGTCCACCCGGCCGGCGATTCAAGCGGTTGTTGTGGAACCGCGAGAACCGGCTGATGACGAGAGCCAGCTCATCGTCTCCGAGTACGTCCCAAGCGCTCCTCCATCCCACCGTGATCAAGGAAGACAAGGCAAACATCGCAGAGGAGGAGTTAGCGGAAGAACTAGAGACACCGTTACCTGACACCAGCGCCATAGTCGGAGCAGAGGGATTGTGAAGTTTGGCCTGGATCTGGTGGTCGATCTCACTGGACTTCAGCTTGCTGAAGAGCTCGTCCACGGTGAGAGTCTCGTAGTTCTGCGACTCGAGAAGAGCTTGCACCTTCGAATCCCAAACCCTCCGATCAAGAGCATGTAACAACTTCAAAGCTCTCTCGTGATCGTCATAGGGCAAGTTCGGCTTGTTTGCACGTATTTTGTTGATGATAGTCTGAAAGCGTGAGAACATAGAATCGATGGTCTCGCCATCAAGCTGCCGGAAACTCTCATACTCCTGCTTGTATGTGTCAAAGAGTCTGGTCTTAATTTGGGGAGTCCCCTCGTGATAGCTCTGTAACTTCACCCAGATCTCTCTAGCAGTAGTCAAGTGTCCGACACGCTCAATCTCAGACTCAGAAAGACTTGAGAAGAGGGCGTTACGTGCCTTGCTGTTCGCATCGTGTTGTTCGATTTGCTCTTGGCTAACACGAGCGGGAAGGACAACGTAATTGGCATCCTCACAGATTTCCCACACCCTCGCACCGAGACTCTGGAGATAGGCAGACATCCGAATCTTCCAGTACGGGTAATTGGTTCCATTGAAATGCGGCGGCTTTCCTGAACCGCGCTCCATGTCGCCTTCTAGCGGATCACGAACCGATTAAGGTAGAATAATCCTTAACCGGCTCTGATACCAATTGAAGGACCGAAAACGGCGACCAGAGGGGGGGGTGAATGGGAGCCTCAAATTTCTTTCGAAACTTTTGACCGCTGTCCCAAAATCGAACCCCAAAAACAAAACCACAAGCAAGCGGTAAGATCACGACCTAACAGGTAGGTGGATACCCTTGGAGATGTCCAAGAGGTACAGCGGATCAACTGAGGAAGGTCGGGGACGAGCACTCGACGAAACTCCAAAAGCGACGCACTCAATTCCTATGGAGAAGGAGAGAGTGGCCAATCCAAAATACTCAAGCCAACTTGTGACAAGAGTACTTGGATATGAAGTACGTGATGCCACGAACCCAACGCAACAAGCGGAACTCGAATCGGACCTCGGACGGTCAAGAAGCGAACAACTCAGCAAAAACAGCCTTCAGACCCTCATACCGGACCTCATACCGGACGTGTCCGGTATTCACGACTTCGGACCGGACACACTCAGCTCATACCGGACGTCATACCGGACGCGTCCGGTATGCACCGGACTCCAGTTTCAGCACAGAGCGACTTTGGGAGAAAAATGGAAAACCAAATCAAACGGTGTCCAAAAATCGTGAAATTTTAACCCTAGAAACTAGATACACAGAGGGAGGTCTCCACAAAATTTCAGCTCAAAATTCCAAAGTTAAGTCTACCGGACGTGTCCGATATTCACACCGGACGTGTCCGGTATGCACGGGCAGAAACCTGAAAAATTCGATTTCGAATCCAAAACTCAACCAAATCAACTCCGATTGATCTGAAATTTTGCAGAGGGGTTCACAAGGTAGTTCTAAAGCTACTCCATGAAGATCACAACCTCAAACACACTACAACTCTGAAAATCAACGAAATCCGATTCAAGAGCAAGTTTTCCCCGAAAAACTCGATTCGACCCGATCTGTGGATTCGTGAGGAATTGGATGAAATCCTTCGGTGGAAAGAATCAACCCACGACCAAGATCAAGTAGAAACAAGTGGTTCGCAAAGAGATGGATCACAGCCCAAGAAATCGCTAAGAACGCGAAGAGGGGAAAGAGGGGAAAACGAAGAACGCGAAGAACAAAACGCGAATCAATGCAAGCAACTCAATGATCTGACTCCACGAGGCAACATGGAGGATTCGGGACCTCCATTCCCTTCACACGAGTTCGATTACACTAATGAAGGATTAGTGGACCTCTCTCACTCACAAGCAACTAGAGGAAGAAAACCTAAATGAGAAAATACAAATGGGAGAGGTGAGGGAGATGGGGCTCCCTCCACCTTTACTTATCGACCGGGCTTATTTCATTTTCCAGTTTTTGCCCCCGATACAACTCGAGCAAACCGCCTAGCCCTAGGGACATTGCGGTCCAACTCGAACCGACTTCGATGCAATCTTTGATCCGACGGCCACCGCGCCTTCTCACCGGTAGCCGCCTCGACGCGAACTCCCGATGCCGCCACGTGCCGTCCGTCCGTCCGGGGGCCTCCGCCAGGTTTTGAGGCTCAACCCGAAACCCCAGCCGGGTGGTTTTGAGGCCCAAACCACCGAAACCCTCCACCGTTGGTTTTGAGGCCCAAACCAACAAACCGGTCCATGTCTTTGCACTTGTTGAAGCCAAGTGCCAGCAACGCGATCCCGCCCGGCGATTCCGGATCCCTCAGTCTAAGTCTCGATGCGTCCGCCCTTTTACCGCTCCCGGTCCATTCGGCGCAGCCCGTCATCACTTGACCTTCACCTCGTCGTCGGCCACCGCCTCCATGCTCGACACCTGCACAACACAAGCTAAGGCACATGTGGAACTCGTGGCTTTCACCACCGTCAGTAGCACCCCATCCGAGATGCTAGTAGTTGAATCAATCACTCATCATCACAACTGAACCACAAATATGAACCTTGTGTTCGCAGCAAAGCTGATGAATTGATTGATAACGGTCACACAGTGCTGCATTTGTTTCGATAGTGGAAGAAACACTACTGATCGTATCTCCAACATGAGATTGGGCAGGCAGCAAGATTTGCGCACGAAAAGCTCATCGTTCCCGGCCCAGCTAAACCGCCTGAAGACAACCGGCCTATTTGTTGGTCTCAACGCGTATACTCCAGTATAGGACGCGGAGCCCTCTACTCTAGTACACACGCTCGCATTAATTCAACAGCACCAGGGCACTAGTACGTACTGCAGGAATGAACCTAGCACTAGTGCTTATTAATTCAACCGCACCAGGGACACTGCAGGTCCACCACGGCTAGTGCTTATATAGCTGGAAGCCACGGCTGGTGCAGAAAGCATAAGCTCATATCGAGGAGCCAACCGCGGCAAATATAAAGGCTAGCACAACCCGGCTGCAGATCGATCAGTTGCTCCTCCGAGAAGAATATCCTTCCCAAACCCACGCATATCCCCTTCCGTCGTTGCGCTTGCGCGCATGTGGTTTCCAGCCTTCCATGCATCGTCTCCGCGTCCGTCGGAGCAGCTAGCGATCGAGAGGTGATGCGGCAATAGCGAGCGCCGCGGCGGCGGTACGAGACGATCCGGTGGGAAGCGTCGCACAGTCTGGTGCCTGGACCAGGGTACTACGGTGTGTGCTGTCGATCGGTGGTAGGCCGGTCTTCGGCTCCTTTTTAATTTCACCCCTTTTTCCCACTCGTTCTTCTTTTCTTCCAGAAAGAGTTGGCGCAGAGATAGCCATGGTGCTAAGGAACCGTGTATTGCTCTTGTTAGTCCTGGATGGGTTGCAATAAACTGATTTTGGCTGATTCTGTGAGGGAGAATAAGCTGAAACTAACAGTTCAAACGAGCAGAGCCCAAAAATCTAGCGACAAGTAAATCAAGGCCAGTAAGCAAGGCAGTAACTGAAGAAATTTTAAGTTTCTTATTACATGGCTTAGTATACATACTACTATTGAAATTTGCTCGGTGGGCTTTCGAGAAGAATGATTCTAATTTGATGTGCGCTATATTGTGAGCTGCAAATATTAATTGTACTTGTAAGTATTCAAGATTTGTTCATGTCTTAACGAGAAAATTGTACTTGTAACTATTTCTCTCAATTTCTGATGCTTGAATTTTAAATCAACAACGATCTTGTCAAACAAATTGTGAAAACAAAAATATTTCATCCTAGGATATCAATAAAAAATGTAAGGAAAGAACCTGACTTTGCAAATGTAACTTGCATGGTCACACTTACCAGAGCTGGGACGGTAAGCGTGGGCGGGCAACACCTAGCAGGGATTGTAACGGCCAACGACAAGCTAGGATATTTGGATATGTTCACATAGCTAGCTGAAGCAATCACATTATTGGAGAGCCGATCACTTGGCGACCGTGCAGCAAGCGCGAACCAATGCAGCAAAAACCATAATATAAGATATAAGATCCAGTGCAAACTGAAGGAGGAATTCAGTGACAACACAATGCATCATCATTAGTACACACTATATAGTGTGTAGCACCAAATTAATCCCCAACCTATTGTTTCCAAATTATTTTTTTTTTGTTGTGTACACGCCATGTCATCTTTCAGTTCATATAAAGTACATTTTTTTTTAGATTGGGTTGCCTTTCATTCATATCGGGCGCGTTTGGTTGCCTTCCCAGTGTACCAGGTCTGTTCTCCGAAGCCAGGCCAGTGGCAGCCATGCTCAGGGCATGCAGGAGATGTTTGTTTGGTTGCTAGAATCCATACGTACAGGCTATACCGAGCAAGTGATTGGTTACCTGCATACTTGCATCTCCTCTCTCTGCCACATGCACCACATCTGCTCCCACCTGCACTGCGCTAGCCAGGCTGCGCGGAAACGGATCTCATTTCCGTTTCCCATGAGCCAGGCTGCGGAGGCGAGCCTGCAGCAGCTGAGCCAGGCCCTGCAACATGAACAGTCAACCAAACGTATGATGTCTGCATCCCATGAGCCGGGCCACGCCAGAATCACCCAACCAAACGCACCCATCGAAACGGCCGTGACCTCATACAAAATCAAATCACGAATACAAGCCAGTATTTCAAGCCACACGTCCGACCCTGTGTGTATCTTCGAATCGTTTAGCTAACAAATGAGCAACCTCTGTTACAATTTCTACTAACAAACTTGAAAGCAAAATCACTAAAAGCAGAACTCAACTCCTTGATTTTTGTCAGAACTAACCCAACAGGAGATCGTTGGAACCGTATACCACCTAAACAATTGCTTGTGCTACTTGGTTGTTGTGTTTGGTTCAAAAGTTTAGTCCTTGTTTCATAAAAAAACTATTAAGTCTAATTATTTTTTCTGGAACTAAGCACCCCGGCCACTAACAAACAAAAACCTTCTCTGCACAGGGCACTGTCGTCGTGTCATTATTGATTACTGGTCACCCGGGCCTCACGCACCCTGACGGGCTCACGGCGACCGATCCCATGTCCTTCAGGTTGCCTCCGCCGGCAGCGCAAATATGCGGCCGTAGCCTTGTCGGCCGAGCTCCAAATCCCTGGCTGTTGACGTCCGTAACGGGCACCGGCGGCACAGATCCTTGATGCGACGCCAGCAATTGGCGAAAGCCTGTGCGGCGGCACGCTCATCCCCGCATATCCAGACCACAGCCATGATGGCCGCGATCACGGCAGCAGACGGGACACCCGTGGCGCATCCCCATCGCCCCAGCTTGCAGCAGAGGGCCACGACGACGAGGGCGCTGGAGAGGATCGCGCCTAGCCTTGAGCAGAAGGCGGAGAGCCTGAGATTGCCGCTGTTCCCGGCCACCGGGACGGCCGCGTGGCACCCGGCCGCCATGATGCCGACGGCCAACGAAGCGACGGCCACCACCGCCGTGACACCGTACAGCACTTTTGGCACGGTCCTCCACGTGCTGACGGTATCTTTGGAGTCGGCGAGCACCGCAGCCATGGCACCGGCACTGTATGCCAAGAGCGCGAGTACGAAAGTGAAGAGCGGGCCCTGAAGAAGACAGCATGCATTTTTTTTTTTTTCAAGGACATCAATAATCCCGCCCGATCCGTTGCCGATACCGGGTCCAATCCAACTGGAACTGGAAGGCAGCAACAATACCTGTGTGTGAGCGCCGCCATTGACGACGGAGCCTGCGCTGCTGGTCGTCGGAGTAGAAGCGTCGCTGCTGAAAACGTAGAGGATGGAGAAACGAGAGCTCCATGATTCGGGCCATGACCATGAGTACACCAAGATGGAATAGAGCCACGGCAACCATGCCTCTTGGTCTTGGGTGATCGGAGGAGCAGGGCTGGTGATGTCTGAGCTATCGTCGGCGTTGGGGCTCGCCGGAGCACCAGTGGTGGGGGCTACCTGATCGGCGCTGGCTATCACTACTTGAGCGGCAGAGTCCATCCTTTAGAGCTCAAGATGCAGAGCAGAATAAGCTATGCAACCGGCAGCCACGATGTGGTTTGGTGGCTTTATAGATAATCGCGTGAAGCGAGACGAACGCGGAAGATTGGATCCACAGCCACAGACTATATGTCAGGTGAGGCGGAAGATTGGATCCACAGCCAGAGACTATGTCAGGTGGGCCACAGCATACCCTGTGGGCCAGCTGGCAATGGCATGCACTGGCTTGACAATGAATTCAAAATATAATACGTTAAGAAAATGTTGCACTTCTGCACAATAAAAAGCTGGGCACACCTGAACTCCTAATCAGGAGATTGCTGATAGATGGTGAGTGCATGTTGGTGATTAAAGATAAACGAAAGGGGCATGATTGACTTGCATGGAGCAATATAAGCACTTGCATGGAGTACCTTGCATGCCCGTTGCTGCACCTCTTTGCTCTTTTTTTTTTTTTTTTTGGTAGACGCTTCATTAATTACTTAAAGGGATCATTACAATCAATTTACAGAAGACATTGCTGCACGAAGGTAGGAGGAATAACCCAATAAAAGATCTGGTTTGTCACCAAGCATGTCGAACACAAAGGTGCGCTGCAAAATTCATCGATCTCTTGGTGTGTACATACAAACTATCTAAAAGAAGTGAAGCTCGCCACCATCCCTCCAACGTCATCTAGGATCACAGTGATTTCCGAATGATTATTCGCTCTGCTCTTCCATAACGATGCCAGCTCCAGGGAATCTGTCTCTAATGGTAATGATCTCTTGTTGTTCCTTCTGGGAGCAACTTTTTGCTAGCTACTAGCACTTTAGTTCATGCATGCGTGGCTTGTTGAGAGTGCGTGCACTATAGTACGAATAAAAGAAGCACTTGAATGTGTTGCACAACTTTTTTTAGTACTCGATTACTCGAGTACAATGAATGCAAAGATCAGAGCTCTTCTCCTAGTATGTTTGCTTATTGTGCTTTTGTTTGGCACATGACTCAGGCGGGCAGCAGGTCGATCTGCTTCTGAAGGTAAGAGATACTAGATAAGATTATAGGAGTATGCAGTAACGAGTGGCTAGTGTCTGAGACATCCAACAGTAGTATTGCTTCTTTGGTCTTGATTTTGTTCTTGCAAGGGCGAGTGAGAGAAAAAATACATTTATTTTTTTGCTACATTTGCTTTGTACGATTTCAGGAGGATTTTTATGTGCTGATACGAACATTCTGTAAACCTCGGTGGGTGGCCGGCGGCTAGTGGGTGGCTAACTGTTTGCCGTTCGTTGTATGCGGATTGGGAGGCAATCTGGTCATCAGATCATCCACAACAGCGGCTAGTGGACTGCATGCTTGCTTGATCTGTGTATCCAGTCTCTTATTAGCACCTCTTGTTTTATAAAGAATGTAATTTTCAGTGTATTCTCGGATAAAATACTTAACACTTTACTAAATATATAGATAAAAATATTAATATTTTTACTAAAATAAATATATTATAAATATATTATGAGAAAATATTTCGTAGCAAATCTAATGGTACTTTGACATTATAATCTTACTATTACTAATTAGAGGCCCCAACGGAGGCTCCACGTTAATCCTCATCAGATGCGCTAGAAAAAAGATAAATACTAGAAATTACCACGTTAATCAGAAACATCAGGCCATCCAATCAAAAGGTCTAGCTATCCTTAACCATTAGATTTATTTTATATATTTTCAACTAAATTACCCACCTTTGCCATTATACAAGGCCTTTATTAATTATAATTATTCTGGAGAAATAAAGCTTCGGTGACAATTTGTGTTACGGAGAAAATTGATTGGCAGTAACAAAATTCGATTGGTTAATAAAATATATAGCTGTAGCGGCGTTCAGTTCTATCACGTGAGGCTACTGTTTTAAAATCTACGCATATACCAAGAAATAAGGGAAAGATAAATACATATTTTTCGTGCCACCAGCAAGAAAAGGTCGTTGCGGGGAGTCCGTTCTCCGTTCACCTAAATACGAGGCAGCTAACAGAAATAACCTAAAATCACATCTATTGTCAATGCCGTCGCTATGTACTTCAACCATGTCCGGCGGAGATCATCGATAAGGAGATCTACATCAAGTAAGAAAAAACACGAGGGGCACAGAAAAACGCAAGCCACCAATGACATGATAATTTGGTGTCTACAGTATCTACATCAATATTGGCACTAGAAGATTTGTGGACTGAAGGTATGGCTACCCCTAAATAATCATAATTTAATTTGTCTCCTATGACGTATATGATATGATCCTTACTAATCATTAGCAATAATTTTTCTTTTTTTATTTCAATATCCTTGGATTTCTTCGCACAAGTATTTTTTTTATAATCCTTATTGATCATTAGGTATAAATATTTGGTTCACTTTAATGATAATGTCATTGGATCGCTTTGAGTTTACATGATAATGATGGTGACAGATTAGGGGACCATGATCTATGGAGTTAAGCCTATACGAAAAAAATTCAAATCACCACAGTTATAAAATATAATTAAACTAATCCAATACTTTTTTGTAAATTATCCATATATATTGTTATGAAAAAATAATGCTTGGACCACTAAAATCTGCATTCAAATTACCCATACATATCATTATGAATTTTTTTGGCATATTATAACATTATGTAAGTTATGTAAAGTAATATATATAGGTATATATACTTTATACCTAAATTATCCACCTCAACTGTTATAAGAAATTAATAAAGATCTCTAAAGTTAACATGTAAATGCTAATATAAGCTATTATGAAAAATTATTCAACATTTATAAGTTAAAACTTACATTACTTGAAATATTTATTTTATAAGATTATCAAGCATGGAAAAAACCACACAGTATAGTAATGACACCTATAGTTCACTTTAAGTGTATTAATACTCATGATAATAAAGTTTGGAAGTCAATGTCTTGGAAAAAGTTTAAACATTTTGACTGAAACATTATATCATATGAATATTAGTAACTTAATTTTAAGCATTGTTTGTTTAATAAAATATAAAAGCAATACTAATACGATATAATAAGTTCAATATCTTGAGTGTAATGGTACATGCTATGATAACTGTTTATGCCATTGTATGAACTAAAAGGGGTAGCCTAAGAACTAGAATATTCTTTTAATGAAATAAAACAAGAAAATTTGAATAAATAATACAATAGGCATTACAAATTAATAGATGTATAGAATATTACAACAACGAGATCAAAATCTAAAATTCAAAAAATATATTTTCATGACATCACATAAATGGATGAAATAAGAGTTTATGTAATTTAATTTTATTTCTGTTTCAACTAAATACATAATTAAACATTATAAGCTTATCAAGCATAGACAATATTCTATTGTTCACTTTAAGTTATATTAAATTATTAATACTCATGATAATAAAATTTGGAAGCCATTGTCTTTAAAAAAAGTTTAAACATTTTATTGAAAAATTATATCATAGGAATATTAGTAACTTAATTTAAGCATTGTTTATTTACTAAAACAATAAAGTACGATATAATAAATTCAACATCTTGATTGCCATGGTACATCAAGAACTATTTATGCCATTGCGTGAACTAAGAGAGTAGCCTACCTAGAATATTCTTTTCATAAAATAAGGCTCAACTAGATCAAAAACTAAAATTTAAAATATAGATTTTCATGATATCACATAAACGGATGAAATAAGATTTTCTTTAAGATTGTTTATGTTTCAACTAAATACATATGATGTTAGAATTATTACTCATAAAACTGTTAGAAGTAATAAAGATAGATGCTAAAATTCTTACAAAATTCTGAAACCATCATATAGCAAGTAATAGCCATTGTATGTGAGCAATTAATAAGCTTTACAATTTGGTAATTTTTGTCAGTTAGTGTCTCTTAAAGTTCTAACCCGTGCGAGAGCACGGGTTGATGGACTAGTTTTTACATAATTAGTCAAGCTTAAGATACTTGAATTTAACTTGATATAGTGTGTTAACTTGTATTCTTTTCTAGATGGAGGATGTATATTGATGCTTAATTGCTTATAAAACTAGGTAGCTCTTGTAGCTATCTATGCATCCTCTGCTGCATGTAAACTTGCCACTACAGTACGTAGTCCCACTACTCTCTACACTAGTGGAGGACCATTCGTGTGCCGTGTACCGGTGTGCCGTGTGCGTGACGAGATTGTTGCTAGTGCTGTACGTAACGAACCGAGACAGGCAATGATCAGGCAAGCACAGATGCACTACTAGTGCTCATCTATCTGGAACAGCCGGCCGGCCGCTGGTGTGCATGCATGCATGCGTCCGTCGGAGAAACGCAGAGATCGGACAGTCAGCCACGAACTGCATGGCCGAGTCGGGGACGACGGAGACCAACCGTGCCAACCAACCTCAGACCTCATCAGCTACTCCAGGGTTGCCAATCTGCCGTCAAGCTATACTACAACTACAGGGTTCGCCGTCCCCCTGTCCTCTTTTCTAGTTCACCTTCATGTTCACTAGCGGAACCAGGGGGGCAGGGAGCTCCTAATCCATTAGAATTTTTTAAATACCCCTCAAAAATTACAATTCGTGGCATAATTAAAACATGTTTTTCTTATAAATACTAACCACATGTATAAAAACATTGTAAAAATTGTTGAAATATACACTTATGAATATATTTATCATACTTTGAGGTGTGGTCAAATTAGTTCGGCCCCCTTAATCAAATGTGTCGGTTCCGCCTCCGGTTCATGTTTGTGGCTCGGTGGGGAGGGCATTCGGTTGGCGTGAAAATTTCGGATCAGGTATTTCAGATTTTGTAAAATTCAGCTATTCAAACCTGATACTCTACCCTCCATTCAAGCCCATTGCCGTCCTATGTGTGGTGGGGGTCGTCCAGCCGCTGATGCACCTTGCTCCCCTGAGGGCAATCGGCTGAGGCCACGGGCCACGACGTCGTGGTGAACCGGCAATCTTCGCTGCCGACCAGTCGGACAACAGCGTCGCGCCGACCCCCCCTCCGCATTGGAGCAAGCGGCCCATGAACGAAGCCCATCTGTTGAAGCGAGCATGGCCCAGAGGTGGAACTACGAGCGCCGAGGTGGAACTACGAGCGATGGATTCCGTCTACGTCCAATTGTCCAGTCCAGGTGAGTTACGTACGTAAGTTTTCTTTTCCTTTTCTTTTTTCAAATGTACACTGTTTTATTTTGCCTTCAGAGGTGGCTTTCATGTATGTTTTTTTTACTGGTTCTTACCTTTTTTTTTTTCTCTTGTATGTGTGTTTCTCTTCTTTTCTTTTTTTTCATATTTTTTTATCCTTTTGTTTTCTTTCTAACTCCAACGCACCATCCATGTTTTTTTTCTTCTTCTTTATTTTTTCATTTAATATTTCTTTTATTTATCTTTCTTACTTATGTTTTTTATTTATTTTATATTTTTACATGTTTTATGTTTTTTTTCTATTGCAAGGTTGTGGATGACTATTGTGGGAGGGTATGTTTTTTTTACTTTATTAATTTTTTTGTGTTCTACCTTTTCTATATTAATTTATTCTTTATTAATTATTGTAATTTTTTTGTGTTCTACTTTTTCTATATTTCTTGAGATATATGTGATTCTATTGTGTACTTTTGGATATTTAGTTATATTTTTCTATAAAAAATTATATCCGTGAGATGTTCTCTGTATACTTATTTGTTTTTTTATATATTATTGATACAATGTAATATGTTTTTAGCATATATATATATATATATATATTAGATTTTTCTTTCTAATTTTTCTCTAGTTTTTTCTTCATCATTGTCTTATTTTAATTAGATAACCTTTTTAATTTATTTTATTTTTTACTCTATATATTTTTTATATTTTATGAGACATATGTCATGTTCATGTAATATATATCTGATGTTTTAGATGTATATTATAATATCCATAGAGTATACGTGCAATGTTCACGTTATATACATGTGATGTTCTAAATATTTTAGGCTATTCAGATGGTATAGTTAGATGTTTTATAGTTATCTTTGTTTCATATTATATTTTATTTTTTGTTGCGCTTTATTTACATTTAACTTTTTATTCAATCTTTCTATTTTTCACTTTGCCTTCTCATTTTATTCTTGTTTGTTTTTCCTATCACATATAGTTTTTTATTTTAATGAGATATCCCATGACATATTTTTTTCTAGAATATTGTTTCTTAAGGTGAAATATGTTTTCTCTCGGACATAAATGGGTTTAATAATAAAAAATTTAGTATCTAACACAAAATGGTCATAAGTTATAGCGGTAGGGGTAGGAGACTAATAAAACATTTCATGAGATATATGTCATGTTTATGTAGTATACATGTAATGTTATAAGATGTATTTTGTGATGTTCATATAATATATGTATAATGTGTATGCTTTGTATACATATAATATTCTATGATGTATTTTGAGTTGTTTAGATAGTACTATTGAGATGTTCTACAATTATATTTATCCCATATTATATTTTATTTTCAGCTCTACTTAGTTACATTTATTTTTTATTTATTTTCATTCAATCTTTCAATTTTTCACTTTTCATTCTCAAATTTTCTTGTTTGTTTTTACTATTACATAATATTTTTTTTAAAAAAAACTCTAAACTATTATTTCATGACGTGAGATATGTTTTCTCTGATATAAATGGCTTTAATAATGGAAATATTTTATCTAACACAAAATGTTTCATAAGATATAGTAGTAGGAGACTGGTAATAAATTTTATGAGATATGTTTCTGTACTATATATGCAATGTTCTATGACATATTTTGTGATGTTCATATAATATATATGCGATGTTCACTCTATATACATGTGATGTTCTATGATGTATTTTGGATTTTTCAGATAGTAATATTGAGATGTTCTACAATTATATTTATCCCATATTATATTTTATTTTCAACTCTACTTATTTACATTTATTTTTTATTTATTTTCATTCAATCTTTCAATTTTTCACTTTTCATTCTCAAATTTTCTTGTTTGTTTTTACTATTTCATATTATTTTTTTTAAAAAAATTCTAGACTATTATATCATGAAGTGAGATATGATTTCTCAGACATAAATGGCTTTAATGATGGAAATGTTTTATCTAACACAAAAAGTCTTATAAGATATATTAGTAAGAGACTGGTAATAATTTTATGAGATATGTTTTGTACTATATATGTAATGTTCTACGACATATTTTGTGATGTTCATGTAATATATGTGCGATGTCCACTCTATATACATGTGATGTTCTATGATGTATTTTAGGATATTTAGAATATATAATTGAGATGTACTACAATTATCTTTGTTCGATATTATATTTCATTTCCTGTTATATTTACATTTATTATTATTTATTTTTCATTCAATATTTTGTTTTTGCACTTTGTCTTCTTATTTTTCCTTGTTTGGTTTTCCTATCACATATTTTTTATTTTTTTTTATGAGATGCCATATGACATATTTAAAATATTATTTTATAAGGTGAAATATGCTTTCTTAGATGTAAATGGGTTTAATAAGAAAAATTTTAGTACCTAATATGCTTTGTTTAACCTTTTATTACTTACTTTTCCATTGAAGTTATTTATCTATTTGTAGGTTGCATATTCATAATATTTTTTATTTATTTTCTTCAAAAATATTTGTTATTTATGTTTCATTTTTTTTCTTCTTTATTTCACTCTATGTTAATTATTTGACCTTTTGTTTGCATATTTTTTTTTTTTCTATATTCCATGGCATATACATGATGTTTCGTGTAGTGTATATATGATGGTCTAAGATGTATCTAAGAATATTCTTGTTGTGTAAATGTGATGTTTGTATAATACACATGTGATGTTCCCTTAGTATACATACCGTGTTCTATGGTATATTTTTTTGATTGTTCACATAGTATAAATGGCATGTTTTAAGATTATCTTTGAGTATTCATATACTACTCGATAGATGTTGTGTGGTATAATTTTGGTTGTTCAAGAAGCATTGATGTGACGTTCTCTTTAGGTTTTTTCAAAAAAGATTGATGTGATGTTCTATTTCCTATACTCCATGGTATACACATGATGTTTCATGTATTACACAGGTGATGTTCTATGTTTTATCTAAGAATATTCATGTTGTATGAATAGGATGTTCACATAATATATATGTGATGTTCTTATAGTACACATATGATATTTTTATGATGTGTTTTTTGGTTGTTCACGTAGTATAAATGTCATGTTCCACGATCATCTTTGAGTATTCATATACTAGTCATGAGTTGTTGTGTGGTAAATTTTAGGTTGTTCAAGCAAGAAGCATTGATGTGATGTTGTATTTATCTTTCTACAATAATTTTTTTCCTTTTTTATTATTTGTTCTTGTTGTGATGTGCGGATATATCGTTATATGATATTTCCTCCATTCCAAATTATAAGACATTTGACTTTTTTGACCCCAAGTTTGACCATTCGTCTTATTCAAAAAATTTGTACAAATATGGCCAAATTTAAGTTATTTTAAAGAACTTTTATTAATAAAGCAAGCCACGACAAAAAAAGTGATATTATGCAAAATTTTTTGAATAAGACGAGTGGTCAAACTTAGGGTTCAAAAAAGTCAAATATTTTATAATTTTAGATGGAGGGAGTACATTTTAGGATGTTCATGTATAGATTTTTTCATAATCACCTTGAATATCCACATTGACATAGTATTTGTAAGATGTTCTGTGATATATTTTAAGCTATTCAATTAGTATCTATGTGATGTTCTCTTGTATTTCTGTTTATTAGTGGGTTTATTGACCCTCATGTTTTTGCAACCATTTTATCAATTTATTTATTGTATTTGTATACTCTAATAGCATTTATAATTTATTGTTTATTTTCTATTTTTATTCTTTTTTACTCTAATTCATTTATTTTCTTATATTTCTATACTATTCATAGCATTTATAATTTACTTTTTATTTCCTATCTTTATTCTCGCTTTGTTTTACTCTAATTCATTTATTTTCTTATATTTCAATACTATAAATAGCATTTATAGTTTATTGTTTATTTCATATTTTTATTCTTCTCTATTTTACTCTAATTCATTTATTTTCTTTTTCATGTTTTTTCTCTTCATATACCCGATGATATATATATATATATATGTGTGTGTGATGTCTATATAATGCTTTCTCGATTATTATATTTTCATTTCATTCTTTCCCTTATATTTTTATTTTGTTTTCTTTTATTACGTACCATTTTTGGTATTTCAAGTGCTATATTTCCTAACTAGAGTGAAAGATCAAAATGGTGTACTGGAGAACGACTTTGTCACCGTGTACTTGTACTTGTAATATAGGTACTGGGTTCGACACTTTCTCCTCCCCTCTATTTTTCTTGCTACATCTACTTATATAATTTTTTTTCTTATTCTTGGCCTCCTGGGCCGGAGCGCACGAACGGTGAGCTGGGCAGGAGCGAACCGTGCGAACGGCGAACAAGATGAGGTTGGTCGCACGAAGCTGAGTTGGACGCTAAAAAGAAACAGGTGGACCGGCGCGCGCAGAAATGGGACAGGTAGGCCTGATGCGGAGCATAAACTGGTGGGACGTGGGGTCGGCGGTGTGCTGGGCGCCGACCCAGTCGGTATCTAGCACGACCCGTGGTGAACTGGTCCTGGGCGTTGGCCGACAAGAGGGAGGCGGGGTCGGGGATAGCGACGCACTGCAGTGGCATCGGTAGTTGAGAGCGGAATCGCTTGTCACGTCAGAGTGGCTATATCGCGAATGTTCATTCGGTTGTAATCCAACGAACGTTCCGACAGCCCCTGGTTTCCATTTAAGGAATAAATAATTTCCACCTGTTTCCTAATTTGACAGGTGCACTACTTATTTTCTTTTTTTTTTTTTTTTCGCGCGGAAGCGACGGCTTTGATTTCTTTTCACATGCATGTACGAGCGAGTCTGCCATTCTCTTTCCTCGTAACTCAGACTAATAATGTTATACAGTATAACTTAGAGTAAAAATTTAACACACTTAAGTTATACAACATTATTTTTTTTTTTTTCTATGACAATAACATTCTCTTGAGGTATCATCGGCATTTTTTTTTCATTTTAGAAACTAATCAATCGTTTGGGAACATGAAAAAAGGATTTAAAAAAGGGTGGGGGAGAAAAATAAAAGTAACTTTAACACCTTGTACTATACAAACAAACTCCACAATATGATGCGAACTTGTATAACAAGTTACATATACAAACAAACTCCACAATATGATGCGAACTTGTATAACAAATTACATAAATAGGTTTGTAGAACTTGTGCAACTTTGATATTGACCATATCTATGTCTTTCAAAATTAGAAGATCTACAAAATATGTAATATTAAAAATATTAAATACAAGTAAAGTAATCATGAATATACATTGATAAACATGAAAACCAAGTACAAAAATAAGTGAAATAAAATAAGTTTGGTAGCATGCACATATAAATAAGATTTATATACATAACTATGAATGATAAGTTAATCAAATAAGTTTCAAAGAATTTACATGAACACACAAGTTAGATACATAACTTTGTATAATAAGTCATTGAACTAAGTTGGCTAGCAAGAAATCTAAAAGGTAAAAACTGAAGTAGAATATCATACATACCAGTTGTAGCTTGTGCTGGTTGGTGCAGAATTGAAGGGCAAATACTCTACTGTCTTTTCTTAAAAACAATAAATTTTTTAAAAAGTTAAAATTTTGAAGGATCAATAAGTGATATGAATTTTTAAAAATTTGGATAAGTCAGAGAACCATACTGGACAGTTGAATTGGATACACTAACAAAAATAATACCCATATTGTAAATATGAACTTTTCTCGACACTGAATATAAAGACTTGAAGACTTTGTGAAAGTTCCTAACAATTAGCAGAACATCTTCTTTGACAATATTGATGTCATTAAATGGACAGATAACTTCAAATCTTTTTTTCATTATGTTTGCAATAACGACATACCGGTATCTACTTTTACAATTTGGGACGACATACTAGTATCTACTTTTACAAGTTGGGACGACATACCAGTGTCTACTTTTACAATTACAAGTTGGAACGAATACCGGTGTCTACTTTTACAAGCTGGGACAAATACCTTCAGGCATAGCCAAAAAATATTTTATGAATTTTGATATAGAATGAATATGACAAAAACCAGACATAAAAAGAAAATGTTTTTTTGCTCATGTGTAATCAAAAAAGGAACATGTATATATGACATAGTAGCACATAACATTTGCATATCGAATGAGTTTAATTAATAAAAACTTACAAGATCAGCATTATCTAGGCTGAAACCAATACATCTTTTAGAGAAGTGGTCGCACACACAGATAACATTTGCATATCGAATGAGTTTAATTAATAAAAACTTACAAGATCTGCATTGTTTAGGCTGAAACCAATACATCTTTCTGAGAAGTGATGACAAATATCCGTTCGAACAAGTTTGACATTTTAATGTGCAACCTGACAAATATGCAAATATAATAAGATTTAACAAAAACTAGGTATTATAAGTTATTCGCCATAACTTATACACACGTAAAACTTAGGTATATAAGTTACTCTACACAACTTATATTCATATGTTATACAACACATGCTTTGAAAGTGCAAGTTGTATGCAGCATAGAAATAATAGAACACTATTGCTAGTCTTCTGAGAATTCACAAAATTAAAATTCTTACCACAATGGCTAATTAAGTATGCATTGAGTTCATATAAATTATCAAAAAATATCTAAATGACAAATAAGAATAAACAAGGAACTCGGAGAAACAAAATTGCCCAATATATATTTGCACAAAGCAAATGAAGGTAGAAAATCTAAACAATGCTTACAAAACTACTCTATTACTGTAACTCCCATAATGTTCATAACATGAGTAAATATTGAGTCCAAATGTTCGATGGTCTACCTAATTCACTTTTAAAATTTTTATAATTCTTAGGCTAAGAGAAGAAAAAATATGCTTAAAATCTTAAATCATGAAAATCTTGTAACCAAACAAAATATAATAGAACCATAGGTTAAGAACTAGAACAACTTATATTTATAATTGCTTTCTTTGCTCAAAAGAAACAATAAATCAAAAGTTTTTGGTTTATCAAGCTTACAGTTGTAGAAGAGAAGACAAAGAAGAAAATAAAGATGTATTGGACTAATTATGAAGTAGTATATGAGAACTAAAGATGGAACTACATGTCTTTGTTTCGGTATATAAAGAACTTATATAAGCATTATGAGGGTAACTTATGGCATAAAATATGTATATAACTTATTCTATACAACTAACATAAGCGGTCTCTTAAAACTTATATTCATAATTTATATATTGTAACTTATGAGTTATGTTGATAAGTTATTCATATAACTCATGTGAGAATAAGTTATTGAACACAGATATGTCGATAAGTTATTCATATAACTCATGAGCATAGGTTATTGGACACAACTTATATTAATAAATTATGGAACACATGTTATGTACATAGCCTGTACAAATTATCATGAAACCATGATAGGATAACTTACAATAGTATATGGAACAAGTTACGTTCATGAAGGATATAATAGTATGTGTTAGCTTCCACAACATATAATTGTTTTGAAAATAAATACAATGTAATGCTTTTTATAATTTTCGTTCGAATGATTAACCATCTATAAATTTCAGGAATGTCTACAATGTCCTCACATATGATGTGACAAATTTTAACATCAAAATTTTAATCATCTTTGCAAAAGAGATAGATGACATGCTGATTAAAATTAGACATTACACGTACAGAAAAGAAATTCTCATTTTCAGATTTTTCTTACAGGCTCAGGGAATCCAGCTTTATTACTCAAGCTTATGTGCTTTATATGTACATTATAGCTGGCTTAAATTTCTATGAATACATTGTGCAAATAAAACAAACAAAACTGAGCAAGAATTTGGTAAACAAATTCTTACATTATTTCTAGATTTCTAGAAGACTCTAACTCGGCAATTGATGTGGACTTTACTCCACCGGAATCATTATCTCCTTGATCAACCATCTGAAAACCAAATGTATTTCATAAGGAAAAAAATCAGAATCAATTTATAAGTTCAACCAAAATTAAGCAACATCACATCCCCGCCCTTCCCCGCAGACGCCACTTGCCGCCACTGCTGCGAGCGTAGGGCTAGCAGGAACACGACGAGCGCCACCTGCATTGCAACGAACATGCTGGCGAGCACAATCACAAACAATGAGTTCACTCAGCCACAGCGTCACCCACGACAATAGCTAGTAGTAACTACGTGCTGCTACCTGCTACATGCCACCCTGTTGTTGTTCTCTACTGATGTCTTTTGGCTTCATGCAGATGTGCATGGCACCGTGGCCAGCCCTGGGGCCTGCCTAGCCGGCCGACAGTCACAGGGGCGCTCAATACTAGCTGCTCCTAGTGTCGTAGCCACTAGTTGCTGCCTGCAATCACGAGCCGCAGCCATCGTGAGGAAGATTGGAGCAGGGATTGGGGACTTATGTTTTGATCTAGGTAGGAATTTGCGATTATAGACCATGGCGACACGCGCAGGGCAATGGAGGAAGTTGGGAGGAGAGCAGGAGCGGCGAGACCAATGCGAGGTGGTAAGTAGCGCCCGGATGACACGCGTGGCACCGGTGTGGGAGCCGGGGCCGGGGCCAGTGAATCCATGGCAGCCGCGCAGGGCAGAGCAAGGGAGGAATCTGGAAGCAGAGGAGGAGTGGGGAGAGGAAGGAGGTGGCAATCAATAGGTCCTGAACGACGCACGCCGCCATGGGTATTTAGAAAGAGAAGACCTAGAACACCTCAAAACTAATCCACCGAAGGTGAAATAAGAGAGGAGAAATCTAAAATACATCGCAACGAATCTCGAGGAACACACATCAGAAGGGATCCCTCGAATCAAATTCGACGAGGTCGCCCTGAGGAGGAAAGCGTTGGGGGAGAAGATGAAGCGGATCTGTTTAAAATCGCTCCACTTCATTGGGTCATCGCGTGGAAGTTGGGAGTGGGAGGAATAAATTTTGGTGTCAAATGAGAGGAACAAAAAAGGAAAGGAAACGGGACGCAAAAAAGGAAAGGAGAGGCGAGTAGTTGGATCGTTCGCTCAAATAGAAAGCAGTGAACAACCACCAAAGTGGATTTGCGCATCAGGAGGCGGCAACGTGGGGAGATTGAGGGTGGAGGCGCATGTTCACAGAGTTATGCGGGGGCCTTAGAGGTATTTGGTGGGATAAGCTAAACATATTGGGCTGGCCCTTTTTGTGTGAATCTCCAATTGTAAATCTTGAATGGAAGTTTGGCTATTCGGGTAAATCGGGTACTGGGGTGCATTATCAGAAGTTAACTCTTATCTATATTGTTGACGGTCATTAAGTACCAAATAAAACCGTCAACTTTTGCATAAATTGATATAAAATAAATTGCAAAGTATAGTTGTAGGTTTTGATTCTAACGAGTTCCACAAGTTTTGGTGTTCTCACTTGTTTTGCAGGAGTATGCAGTTTTCATTAAATAAAAGTACATCAACTAAGGAATTAGATTGCACCATTGTGACGGGCTCATCGAGACGATCGAAATAGACATATCATTTGCCATATTTGGATCCCAGAATCAAGAGATATCAACTCCACATTGAAACATGCACCATTGGGCTCCTAAAAGGGACAAGAAAACACGTCATCGGAGTGGAGCCCGATTCGGCCTGGGTCCAGGCCGGCCAGCACTGGGCCTAGGGCCGGCCGGCACCCCTCGGAGCCGCCTCACGTCTATCTTCTGGAAGCTTCTTCCACCACCTCTTAGGATGCATCTCCACCGTACCTTAAGTCGATTTGATCCAACGGCCGTCGTTTCTCCCACTGGGCTATAAATATAGGGCCAGACCCCCCATCCCAAAACCCTAATTCATTTGTCATTTTTAAGATGAGGTCCCTCGAATGGATCAACCTCTCTAGGATCTAGTCTCATAGATAATAGTGAGATAGAGAGTGAAGGAAGAGTTCGGAGGAGGTACTGGCCTGTCGGTACTCCCTCTACGGCTTGTACTTCAGCAGATTCAAGTTCTTCATGAGTTTATCTTCGAGATTTCTCTGGTAATCATCTTCTGATCTAAGTTTACTTTGTTTATATTATTCATCTAGTTTGTGACTCTTTTGGGTACTTTATTCCTATTCTAGGTGGAGTAGAGTATTAATCATAGTGCAGGTATGAAGCTTAGGCTAGGGTTAATCGTGAATGCCCCCTAATCTTTCGGATCAGTGGTAGATCGTAGGTGTGACAGACCTGTTGAGTCCTCTGTAGTCCACCTCCCGTTGATAGGATTGGTAGGACGCGATTATCAGAGTAGGGCAAGGTTTCTATACTCAATCTGCTCTGAATAATGTCCTGAAGTTGAATAGTGGAAGATATAGTTTACCCAATGTTAGAAGAAGAGAACCATAGTTATCCTCTCTATACTCCTATTATTATCAACATAGATTGCTATTCTCCACTACATTAAACCTTAACTTAGTATCTATCTTAATATAGTTTCTACCTTTCTACTTTTATCTTTAGCCACCCCTAGTTGAGTTAGACCGTAGTTAGTCTCACACATTTCCTTGTGGATACGATATTTAAAATCTCCGGATGAAGTGCTATAACGGTATGCGCTTGTGGATAGTTATATTTTCTTGTGTGCATTTAATTAATACCAACAAGTATTCCTGGTGCCGTTGCCGGGGACACGGTTGCTGACTTAACTATGAACCTAGCTTAGCTTTTTTATCTTTTCTTTTCTTTTATCCTTTACCCTTTTTACCTTTTATCTTTCTTTCTTTCACTTTTTATCTTTTCTTTCTTTTTGTTTTACTTTTTGGTTTAGCATAGGTGACATTCCTATCAATCAATATGCTAAACTCATGAGCACACGCTTTAGACTACCTGAATCTTTGAAGCCTATCTTAGAATCTAGTTATAAGCTGCGTCCGTCTTGGGTAGATTTGAGTCAAAAACAATCCTTCTCGGGAGAAGGTGATGAACCCCCCTACTCACACCTACGAAAGTTCTTACTGACATATGCATATTTTTTGTATTCTTTGGTATGTCGATAAGACTTTACAATGAAAGCTTTTTCCATTCTCTTTGACTGGAAAAGCTAAACATTGGTACAATCAAACGTAGGAAGGGTGCAAGGAGATCGGAAAGTGCTATGCTTTAATTTTCTCTCTAAATTCTTTCTCATCTCTAGAATAGCTAGCCTTCGAGGAGAGGTTCTGACTTTTAGGCAACTAGAAGGAGAATCTCTCGAAATATCATAGGATCGCATTAATGATCTCCTTACTATTGAGCCAGACCTTTTCATTTCAGACCCAGTGCTTATTTAATATTTTTACTTGGGTCTTAGTAAGGGTGGTAAGAAATCCCTTAATATATATGCTAGAGGAGCTTTCCTTGATCTGTCTGCTAGTGAAACAAGGTCCATACTTGATAAAATTAGTGGAAGGAATCTCTACCCTAGCATTCATAATGAACTCCCTGAGAAAGAGAAGAAATCATCTCCTGACCAAAAAGAGAAAGTTTTGATAGCTAAATCACATATTGTTCAATCCTAAAATTTAGCTATCAGTCTCAAGCTATCCATAGTCCAAAATCCTACAAGGAAAGAAGAAATTCAACCTTTGAAAATCTCTTTTATTAAAGATGATCTTTACGATATTAGGAAAAGTTTAGACTTCCAACCCCATAAAAGATCTTCTAGTGAATATAATTCTTTTCAAAAGAAATCTTTTAGGAGGCCTCCTTATTAAAAAAACAGCGAACGATGGCATGACTAGTGATGCTATAGAAGGAGAGCCAAACCATTTTGAAGACAATCTTATCTTCTCCTCTTCTATGCCTACGTTAGATATCTCATTTATCCTTGCCCTCGAAGAGTCTCCTGACACTCGAGATCCACTAAGACACCTAGAGCATAAGAACCATGAAGGACTCAAGAATGATCAAAAAGTGCCACTAAAAAGACAGAGTATATAGAATGGATGAACAAAGAAGAAACCTTAATAATAGAATTTAGCCCTGACCTAACCCATCCAAGTTTAGAGGAGACCTTTAATGAAACTCACCTTAGAGATACCAATCCATAGGAAGTCTTGGACAATAAAGTATCAAATAAATGTTATAGGCATGAAATAAAGGAAAAAATATTTTCGCCTATAGACACTGATGAAGAAACACCCTTGAAGCTCAAAGAGAGAGATAGCATTAATGAGCATGGAAGCTACTTCATAGACATCTCCTCGAATCCATGCTCATAAGAGAAATCTCTAGGATTACTTGGTCTCTCTAACATTGCCACACATGGTCTCTCTAATATTGCCACACACGAGATCTTCAACCCCCCTCGTTCTACCTATTTATAAAATCATTGAAAGAGTGGTTATAGATACATACATTTATCATAAATATTGTAGATCTCGTTGTAATCTTGAGATAGGTACATAGGATAGGTGTTCTAGAGGAAACCATTTACGAACTCAAAGTATAATAATTAGAAGATTTTCTAAGGATGACTTTGTGTCCTAAAATAACCACTCTTGAAAGATAACATGAGTTTGCACCTTTTGCTGTAATGCCCTTGTGAATTGAGTATAGAGTCATAATTATCAAAATATTCCTTTCGGCATTTTTGTCACTAATTATTCTAGGCTTGAAGCAAAAGAATGAAGGATGATAGCACCAGGTATGTCAAACCAACCATCATGCAACATTGAATTATATCCATCTGAGCTTATATTTGCTTTGTAAAATTTAAGCTTGGGGGAATAGACTTATTTGAAAAATCTTATGTTATTGGACATGCTAATTAAAAATAAGAAAAAGAACAATAATCATGCTCTTTCATCTCTATTTGAATAAAATTTCTAAGTGCTTTCATGTCACCTTTGTCTGCTATAGTAAGTTTTGGTTTAGGTAATTCTAAAGGCTTTTTAAATTCAGCATGGTGTTTAGGTTAAAATGTCGTCCTTAACTAAACTAGACATGGAATTTGGTTTAGTTATTGGACTAGATATTATTGTAGTGGATATTGGATATTTTATTGGACTAACTCTTGCAGGAAATTTTTGAAATTAATCTGGGAAAGTCATGAGATGAATTCAAATCAGAGATAAAGCAAGGCACATGACGAACTTCAATAACTTTACAGAAGAAGACACAGCTCATTCATTATGGATGGAAGAACTATTAGTATCAATGATTTATTCACTTCATCTTCTGCTGCAAGTTACCTTTTTTCTTAAGCCATGCCTATATAGAACATGGTCAATGCTAAAATACTCTCAACACTATATTTTTATTAGCATAGATGGAACACAATAAAATTCTAGACAAAAAACCTATTTTTCAAGATTGTATATTCCTTTAGGTATGTGTTGTCCACTAATTTGTTCCAGGTATAAGAACAAGTGAAGTGAAAAGAGTGATAAGATCAAAGAAGCAAAAAAATAGCAAAAAAATAAGAAAGAAAGGAGTTCAATGGAAGAGACAAGATGCTCATGAACAACTCAAGATGCAAGAAGGAAAGGACCACGGAAAGACATCCATCCTTCATCACTTGGTGTCATACTCTAATAATAAAAGTAACAACCAAAAGTAAGTGGTCACTATTTTCCTCCTGGTCTTGATATATACATAAATGAAGTCACAAACATGTTAGAGTTACAACTTTAATTGATTAACCTAATTAACTTAGTATGATTTGTTCTTTAAGATTAGTTATGACGTCATTCTCTTAATCTCTCAGTTTTAACCAAATGAGCTAAAACATTATAATTTATCTTTGGAAGATGATAGTTATAATCATATAAAAAATTATGTAGAGATAGACAATCCTTCCATTGGTTGAGCAATTTAAACTTTTTCTACCATATAAACTTAAATGCAATATTTATGCTCAATCTTCTGATCTTACAACTCATGTTATAAGTAAACAAATATGCAACACCAATTTTGTCTTGTTGAATATGCCTAAGGCTAGTGAAAAATAAATAAAAAGATAGATTTGGTTCTGTTGGTGTTTTTTCACCAACAGAGCCCATGCACTTGATCTCTACCTTGGTTTGCAAGCAGGATACACTTTGAAGTGTGAAGGAAATATTCCCAAATACTCCACAAGTGAAAGTTTTGAGCCCGTAAAATCCACATTGAGTAAGATACTGCTAGATCCCACCATTAATACTCTATTTCAACCTACTAGCCAAATAAAGAATAGAAGTGACAACACCATCAGAGTCACCATCACAAGAGGTGCAACCATCATTGTCTCCATCTCTAAAATCGATAGATGCACTCAATGGAAGAATAAGGAGTGGGAAAAAAGTCATGTTCGGAGGACTTAAAAATCTGAACCCTCACCGAAAGGTAACATCGGTAATTATCTATCTTTACTTTCTTGCATTGCACTAATTATTCTTACTTTACCATATTTACTTTTATGCATTAACATTAAATAGAAAACAACAAAGTCATTAGACATTCATTAGGTTGCATTCATGCATCTCAAAAACTTGAAGCCCCATGTGAAACCCTTGCGGTGTAAAAGTTGTAGGAGTGCTTACCGTGGTGGCCTAAAAATAAAATTAAATATAATATTTAAAATTGTCCTTTGCACTTTGTAAAATAGAAAATCCCAAAAAGAAGTGAAATAAGAATCCTGCTAAAATCTAAAAGTCTATTAGCTCATAAGAATAATCGATTACTCATTTGGGTGACCGCTAACCCTTTGTTATAATTCGCGCCTCGAGTTTTGGTTTTTTTGTCGGAGTATATATTTCACGGGACAATAATATGACAAAGGAGTGAGCCCAATCAGTGGACTATTACTGGTAAGCTTACTCTAAAAATCATTCAAAGAATCACTACAGCAAAACATCTAGCTTTGGGGGGGGATCCCCTAGTTATTAGGTAACTATACCTATACAACTATTGAGTCTATCTTATAGTCATAAAATACCAAAAATATGTGGGCACATGAAGGTCCATATCTGTAAAGTCTTTTGTGAGTCTATTAGTTCAAAAGAAATAAAAAGATGAATAAAATTTTAAAACCCCACAAAAAGATATTTAGCTACTTATTAGAGTATGTCTAGTTAAGAGTCAATTGAAGAACAATAAAATTTTGTCTTGGAGATGATGAATAGTTACTTTGCTGTAATTCCTTTAAGTGTCTAGTTTTCAACTTTAAATTCTTCCGAGTTTTAAATATGATTGCTTTGATATAAGAATTTACTCTGAACTTAAAACTTGTGGAGACATATGCTTGAACTGAGTGTCCAAGCAATTAAAATAATGGGTACTTAGATGCCCGGCTCCCTGAAAAAAGAGAAAAAAGAGAGAAAGAAAAAAATAGAAAGAATAAAGATAGCCCATGTGTTTCTATGAATGTTTTAAAAGTTCAAGAGAGAGATTCATTTCCCAAGAGCAAAAGCAGAATTAGAATTAGCCACCATATATACACCTATCTACCATATTCCATACACATACACATCTTGGTTTGATTGTATAACTTGACTCTCTATGGATCCATTGTTTGACATTACAAAATATGCATTGCAAGTAGGCTCATCCTTGTTTGTGCCACTCCTATGAACTCCACTATAATCCTTAGTTGTAGGAGAGCATAACATTATAATGTCTCAGTGAGATTCATAAATACCTATATCAAGAGACTTGAGGGTGTCATGTAATTAAGCTCTGAGTTTTATTTTCAACTTTGCAAAAACTCTAGAATTTTGGCTGAGTGAAGAATTGGATACATAGTGCTTGACTTTATTGTTCTATCTTTCAATGGCTCAAGACCCAGGTGATAGCTAAGAAGCCCTATGGTTATAGGTAAAATGGATAAGTTTGAAAGTTAGAGCAGTTTTGTCTAATCCGGAGGAGAATTTCTGTTTGAAAGCATGTGTACCTTTGAGGAGTGAAAGCATTGTAGCAACTCTTGATCCGAGTTTACTAGTAATTAGACTTTGCTCAGGGACTGGCAAAAGGTAAGCTTGGGGGTGTTGTTGATGGTCGTTAAGTACCAAACCGTCAACTTTTGCATAAATTGATATAAAATAAATTGCAAAGTATAGTTGTAGGTTTTGATTCTAACGAGTTCCACGAGTTTTAGTGTTCTCGTTTATTTTACAGAGAGTACGCAGTTTTTCATCAAATAAAAGTACCTCAACTAAGGAATTAGACTGCACCATTGCGACGGGCTCGTTGAGACGATAAAAACGGACATATCGTTTGCTATATTTGGAACCTAGAATCAAGAGATATCAACTCCACATCGAAACATGCACCATTGAGCCCTAAAAGGGACAAGAAAACATGTCATCGGAGCGGAGCCCGATTGGGCTTGGGCCCAGGCCGGCTGGCACTGGGCCTAGGGCCGGAACCCCCCGGAGCCGCCTCACGTCCATCTTCTGGAAGCTTCTTCCACCGCCGCTTAGGATGCATCTCCGCCGTACGTTAAGTCAGTTTGATCCAACAGCCGTCGTTTCTCCTACCGGGCTATAAATACAGGGCCAGATCCCCTATCCCAAAACCCTAATTTATTTGTAATCTCTAAGAGGGGGTCCCTCGAATGGATCAACCTCTCTAGGATCTAGTCTTGTAGATAATAGTAAGATGGAGAGTGAGGGAAGAGTTCGGAGGAGGTACCGGTCTGTCGGTGCTCCCTCTATGGCTTGTACTTCAGTGGATTCAAGTTCTTCATGAGTTTGTCTTTAAGATTTCTCTGGTAATCATCTTCTGATCTAAGTTTGCTTTGTTTATATTGTTTATCTGGTTTGCAACTCTTTTGAGTACTTTATTCATATCCTAGATGGAGTAGAGTATTAATCATAGTGTAGGCATGGAGCTTATGCTAGGGTTAATCGTGAATGCCTCCTAATCTTCCGGATCAGTGGTAGATCGCAGGTGTGACAGACCTATTGAGTCTTCTGTAGTCCACCTCCCGTTGATAGGTTTGGTAGAATGCGGTTATCAGAATAGGGCGAGGTTTCTGTACTCAATCTGCTCTGAATAATGTCCTGAAGTTAAATAGTAGAAGATATAGTTTACCCAAAGTTAGAAGATGAGAACCATAGTTATCCTCTCTATACTCCTATTATTATCAACATAGATTGCTATTCTCCACTACATTAAACCTTAACTTAGTATTGTCTATCTTAATATAGTCTCTACCTTTCTACTTTCATCTTTAGCCACCCCTAGATGAGTTAGACCGTAGTTAGTCTCACACATTTTCTTGTGGATACGATATTTAAAACTTCCGGTGAAGTGCTACAATGGTATTATATCTGTGCGCTTGCGAATAGTTATATTTTCTTGTGTGCATTTAATTAATACCAATGTATATCTATAAAACTGCTATTTGAATTTGTGATTGGATATATCAGGTTCAGGTACTTCTGGTCCGGGTTTGAATATTTCAGGTACCAGGTATTTTATCCACCCCTAATTGTTGTACTGATTTTTTTGAGTGATGTATATCTATTACCGTTTGTTTCTGCTAATTTTTCAGTTGCATCCTTAAGATATATTCTCAAGTTGGAGAAAGGAAAAGATCTTATGGGTCCCCATTCCATCTTCGATGTCTTTCAACTTCTAATTTTCGCTTCTTAGCGAATACTTTCTTTGTTCCAAATTATAAGATGTCTTGCTTTTCTATATATAATTGTTTTTATTATGTATCTACACACACTACTACAATAAACTTTACGGAGGCGGACGTTTTTTATTTGCCGAGGCGGGCAAAGGCAACCGCCTCCCAACGAAGGTCACGGTTAATCCGTGAATAATAGAGGCGGTTACCCTGACCACCTCGGTTAATCGTTTAACCGAGGCGGGTGCCTTGCAAATGCCCGCCTCGTTTAATGAATTGAAAAATAAAAAAAGCCTAGAGCCCGTCGGGAGCCGTTTAAAGGCCCACCGGGCGAGCCCATTTTCGTCGCGTGCAATGGCACAGCACCGCCCATCGGATGCGCTTGTCGTCACGCATCCGTAGCGCCCGTGTCGTTGCGCCTTGCCCTCCATCGGATCCGCTGGGCTTCGCATCGCGCCACGCCGCGTTCCACGGATCGACCTCTCCGTGCGGATCTCGACCCGCCGCCACCGGATCTCTAGACACAACCGTCACCGGAGAAGGACCGATCGGTTCCCGATCTGCAAAAGAAGGAAGAGTATGAGCCAGGGAGGGGAAGAGAGGAAAGAGAGAGGGAGATGGAACGCTTACGTCGCGGCCATGCCACCCGGGCCTCTCGAATCTGCGCCACGGCTGTACCCCGGCCGGCACGTGCGCCATGCGCGGGGCCTTCGCCCCTGCGCACCGCCATCGCGGGCCTCCTCTCCTGCCGCGCCTGCCGCTAGCATGCGCTTTGGCCTCCACCGCCCTCTGCCCGCCGCGCGCGCGGGCCGCCGCCAGCCGCCCGCGGGCGCGCTGCCGCCCGCCGCCAGCGCCACCGGCCACTGCCGCCCGGCCGCTGCGCCGGGTCGCCTGCCGCTTAGCCACCAGCGCCTGCGCCGCCTAGGTAGGGGAGGGGCGGGTGGCTCGGGTGGGGTGGGAGAGAGTGGAGGGAGAGATGCAGGGGGTGGTGCTCGGGTGGGGAAGAGAGACAGACAGAAAGCGGCGGCTCGGGTGGGGAAAAATGGATTTCCAACCCTAACTTGCTCTATTTATATAACTTCATCTATCGGGCCTCGCCTGGGTCCATTGGGCCTCGGCCTTTTTCAGAGGCAGGTGTTATAACTGGACCGCCTCCGAAAATAGATTTATGGAGGCGGTTGCGTTAGAATGACCGCCTCGGTTAATTCCGATTAACTGAGGCAGACATTTTTATTTGCCCGTCTCGATTAATCGATTTTACGAGGCGGTTTTTTTAACCGTCTCGGTTAAGAAAAAGCGCCCGCCTCGGTTAATAGATGGCATTAACCGAGGCGGTTAAAAATAGTGCCCGCCTCCGAGGTCCAATCCCAAGTGCCTCCTGAAAGATTTTGTGTAGTAGTGACATAGTGTATATCTACCTATGTGCATAGCAAAAGCTACGTATATGGAAAATAAAGCCAAAACATCTTATAATTTGGAACGGATTGAGTAGCAAATTATCGATTGTTGTATCTGCCTAGAGTTGTAATGATGCAGTTCTCCATGATTTACTGCTTTGATACTGTATAATTCCCTTGGGCTTTGGTAGCCTAATATTGGTGGTGTTTTTTGTACTGACATTGAAGAAAGGCATTTGGTGCACATTGTAATTTCTCTATCATCTCGGAAAGAGCGAGATTACAATATGCCTACATATATATTTCTAAGAAGCATATATGGTCATGGATAGAAGCAGCTTATTTACAGAAATGTTGAGTGTGAACACACATTGTATTAATTTTGGGGGTCACTTGTGTAGGTGTTAATCAACACGGTGAATCGTCTTCTTCAATTGGGGTGATCACTATTCACTAGTGTCGAGATGGGCTTGCGGCCTCCCTCCCCTCGATTTAAATGGCGGCCATGATGTAGGTCACAACAAAGGTGGAGGGGACAACGACTAAGCACCCTAGCACTCAACCCGCGTCGAGATGATGAAGAATAGATCTGTGGGGTGAGAACTACGTCAAGATGACAAAGACGTGGAGATCTATGGGGTGAGACTGCTACATCAGAGCCAAAAAGCCCAAAGACGAGCTGTAGGATTGGCTAAAACAGCAAGGGTATGATCCATCACACATACATTTGCTGGCTGATCAGCCCATGAATAGGAATAGCTGATCATTGATGACAATGGGAGGAGGGGTAGCTGATGATGAACAAGGAGAGGCGTTTAAAGCTACTGCTCATGTATGCTGCTAATGATGGGCCATTAATGTTGTTTTTGCATGTAAGGGCATATGCCCCATGTGCATCCAATAGTGATACACATGGGGGCATGTGCACTTAGGGGCAAAATGTTAACATCCCCGCTGTGTTTTTAGAATTGTAAAGTACTAGGGCTTTTAAGGGCAAAATTTTAACGTCCTTGATGAGCTGCATTTCTGTCACATCTAATTTCAAGGATTAAATTGAATGCATAAATTAATGTGTGCCCACAGATCAATCACACACATAAGCCACAAATTACTGAATAGTATCATCACTGTGTTTAATACATCATGAACATTAAGTCATTACAATAATATAAGTCTGACATAAAAGCAAAAATAAGATAAATACTCTCCATGAGAGCTTCTACTCCACGGGGACATCGACCGGTGAGTAGCAAGTATAGTAATCTTCCAGGTAGCACTCTTCATATCCATCTGTTACCCATCCAGGAATTTGTCCAAATAATGAAATAAACAAGCGTAAGTACTCTTTGTACTTAGCAAGCATAACACAGGGTTAATGAGGCTCAAAAGCTGACACTGGTTTAACTGCGATAAGCTTTTAAGATTCACAAATTTTAGCATTTGAGTAGCATTAAGATATCATCAGCCCGTTTATACACATGATCAGGTAAACATGAATAATGATTAGCATAAACAGATAATTAATAGTGATCATCTATTCTATGAGGGCCCAAGAGCGCGCGTGTCCGAGAGCACGGCTGTTATAACAGCTTTTAACACTCTGCAGAGGTTGTACACTTTCACCATGAGTTGTGATTTACCATTTCGCCTAAGGCGGCCAACCTCTCGACCCTCTTCCTTGGAAGGCTGATAGGGTTCACTATATTTCAAAGGTTCGTCTAACAAGTTAGGGCCGCTAGAGTCGTGGCCTATGAATGTAGAGCTAACCTTTCATATGGTTCAATGATATGCAACCTGCACACATAGGGACAGAGGCTGCACTACACCTGACCTAGTTACACCCCTTTTAGTGCCCTTTTGGGTGACCACTAACAAGCAACAAAAGATCCTCATACTTGACTAAAGCCAGAGCCATATAGCCCTCATGGTTGTACTGTATGTCCCGGATGTTCGCCCACAAATAATTCCTTATGGAGAGGAAATCTAGAGTACCACAGAAACAGTGCGCTGGTCCTCTTAGTCTCATAAAGTCAAAAGCATAATTCATTAGTCAAGTTACGAGATCATGTCATTAATTGAGCACTAGCATCTCTACCAATGCATCAAATCCTATAGGTATCAAGGAATCAAGGAGTCTAACTACTAGTATAATCTCTACGGTTGTTAAGGTAAACACATGCATATGATTAAGATAATTATTGTGTATAGGACAAGAAGGATGATCCCGTATTATACTTGCCTTGCTCCACAAACTCCTGAGGGTCCTGGTGGTCTTTGAAGTACGGGCCCTTGGTCACAATCAAACTGCTCACTGCCTTTATGCGATTCACCGAAAAAGCAACATACAATCAGCGGTGCATTCATACACGAAGCAAACAAGACTATCATTGAAACAGTGCATCAACAGTAATAAATCAAAATAAAAAAGCTTGTAAAATAAACCTAAGTCTCGCTACGATCACATCGACGCGAAGATCACGAAAATCAGAACTAAAACGTGAAAGATATGATTTAAACAAGATTTTCTATAGTGATTTAATTAATTAATTAATTCTAACCTCAAAATTTAAAAGTTGTGAACATGGCTAACAGTGGTCCTATTATGTAGAGAACTAAATTATGAATCTAACGCAACTTGAACGGATCGAATCGGAGTTAAAACGAAGATTTTATAAACAAAACAATTCAGTGGCAAATCTGTAAATAAGCTGAACTAATTTTGAATTAAATTAAATAAAATCAAGATTTTGATTTCGGCCAAGAACTGCAGGTTCGATTTATGAGAAAGCCGAATGCTCTTAAGCAAATTGGCCAAAAAAGGGTATCGGCTATCTGCGGGCTGTTGGATTCGAAACCAACGGTAGAGATTAGAAAGGGGAAGGAAAGAGAGGATGCTGGCCAGAACATGAACTCCGGCACGGCGGCTCTCCATGGCTGACAGCGAGATGCCAGCATCGTCGGTTTCAGCGCTGGAAACCGCCATTCTACCATCCGAGAGAACCAGGAGAAAGAGGGGAAGGAGGCGAACTCGTTCCGGGATTCTGCACGGCCAGGAAAAGCTCAGGGCGACACCATGGCCGGCAGCGATGGAAGTTCACCGGTGCTCGCGAACACGATCCTAGAGGCCTCGTTTCAAAATGAAGGTGAAGAAAGGGCGAGCTCACCACGGGGCTTGCCGCAGTCTGAGACGGATGGAGCGAGCTCGTGCCCGGCAATGGCGGACGGCGGCTCCTGAGGTTTGAACTGGCGGTGTTGAGCGGGGAATGAGTGAGCAAAAGAGGGGAAAAAGGGAAGCAGAGGGCGAAGCGCATCCGCTTTAAAGGGACGTGGGGCGAGATCATGGGAATGGGGATGATGGGCGCCGACAAGTGGGCCCAGGTGGCCAGAGAGAGGAAGAGAGGAAGGAGTGGGCACGGTGCCAGCGTCTCTAGTGGGCCGGCCCAAGAAGGAGGAGCGTGGGCCTGCAGGTAAGGGAGGAAGAGGAGGGTGAGCGGGCCGCTCGGCCTTGGGCCCAAAAGGCTGAAATCGAGGGAAGGGTGAGGAAGAGAAAAGAAATTGCTTTTCTTTTTATTTTCCAGCCTTTTCAAAATACTTTCCAAAAGAATTTGAAATCCTTTTCAACTTTTGCTCAAAGACCCGTCACAAAATAAAATGCAGCAGAATGGATGCATCAACATGTATCTATCCTTATGTTTGATTTTAATTTTATAAAAATTATTATTTCTCTACATTTGAATGCTCACACAATTGCACATATAAATCAAATTTAAACTATTTTAAGAAAGTGCAAATTTAGGGTGTTACTATTTCTTAGGATTGTAAAGTACCAAGGAGTGATTGTCCTGTGTCACTATCATGAGAAGCTTCACTATTTCCTCTATCCCTGTTTCTTATAGGATTGTAAATTACCAGGGAGTGTCCGTTTCTTAGGATTGTAAAGTACCAGGGAATGACCGTCTGTGTCACTATCATGAGAAGCTTCGATATCCCCCTTCTCTGTTCTATCATTCCTCTGTCCGTGAGGAGGTCTCTGCCAGTCTGTGAGTAGCTAGATATGAATCGAGTAAGGCTAGTTTCAACTTTTTGAGTAAGGTTAGTTTTTGACTTTTCATGATGGAATCTACTTGGGTCTGTATCGGTCGCTCTCTTGCATGCAAATGTCAATCGAACATGTTGGTCAACCGTGGTCCGAGAGCAACCCGGAGCGAGGTCTTGTGCATGAGACACACCTGGTGCGGAAGTTGAACGAACTTGTTTGGCTGCGCATATATACGCCTCAATCCACGTGGTTTGGAAAGAGATTGGAGTGTATTTTAGTTCAAATTCTATCTCAATTCCTCTCAAACCACGTGGATTGAAATGCACATTTAGCTGCTGACAAATAAGGCCTTAGTAAAGTTCCTCGCATGATGAATCTGGTGTGAGAAAGCTCAGTCCTTTGGCAGCAGAGGAAAATTGGCCCTAGGAAAATAACCCTACAGGTGGAAATTTTTGGAACTTTGATTCCTACCTCTACCCAGGGGAGATATCCACGCGGTGCGGGAGTTTCCCTGTTGCCGTTTGGCAGCACGTTGTCCAGGCGCTTTTGCGTTGTCACGTTGTCCAGGCGCCTTTGCGCTGATGTTATGCAGATCAATGTTAATTTTGAAACAGGTTTGCATTAATTGATGTCTTAGAAAATCAAGAAAAAAAAACGAATTTTTTTAATAATATATGGAAGCCACCATAGATCAATGTCAACCACAACATTTTCATGAAAATAATGCATGGAAAATTGCAAGACCAAAATAATACAAATAATAGAGTAACATGAGAAGCCCACATCAAGAATATTATGGAAAGATAAATTATTTGGCATAATTCAATACATAGAAAATCTAATTCAAGTGGCAAATTCAACCTAGCTAATCTATTCATCACCAAATCCCATATCATCTCCATCCAGATATCCAAGACATATAATCAAAAATAAATTATGGTTTAACTCCTTTTCATAAGCAGTGTTCAAGAGGAAAAAGAACAACTTTGTATAAGCTTCTCACATAGCACCGCAGCTAGTAACATTTATCTTCTCAAATCATATATTGTTTCCACCAAAAACTCTGCAAGTAAACAAGGAAAAACATTAGCTAGAGACATACCTAAAGTATACTAATCTAATGCTGCTAGGTTATATCAATTTGAAACAAGGGTAAACTACATGGCATGCCACAGCAAGCAAATTACAAATGTGGAGAAGTTTTGGTGCAGCTGCAGGTTAGTCATCATGAACCAACACAAAAGTCCTGGGTTGGAACTTTACAGTTGAACACATTTACAGCTACTCTACGAAACCAGCGACATTGGTTTCTTTCAGACAACTGTCACATTCATCATTCATCAAACAAACCGATCAATATTGTTTTTGTAAACAAAAGAGGCTAAGAGCAGTGCTGCAAATAAGACCGGAAACACAACTCAGACATTGACAACCCTCCCTCCAGGGAAGGTCTCAGGAAAACTATATATCATTGACAGCCTGATAAGGACTGTGAGCTATGCTTTCGTAGCAGGACCATAGAATCTCAATTTAGCAACATCCTTGTATCTCTGAATATGTGATGCAGAACATATTTACTAGAAATCAGTTAGTGGTTTGTTAACAAGACACGGAAACAAAAGGTAGACCACAAAGCAAAGCACAACCATTCACCAGCGCCGTCAAGATGAGTACTATACCCGGACGGTAGAATCCAAAATGCCTCAGAGACACAAAGAGCAAGCATTCCAGATTGACAACAAAAAAATGAGGGGCACATGAGCACATCATTGATCCACATCCCTTCTACAAAGACCTAGAATTTTTTTTTTTTTTTTTTTGAGAGTTACAAAGACCTAGAATGGTATAAATAAAAGAAATATTAAACTGAAAGCTAGAGGTCACGATGCAAATAACTAGAGAGAAAATGCTATGCGATGAAAGTGTAGCTCCCTCTTAGTATGAAACTATGGACCAAAATATTTTGAGATAGCTTTACCGTGCAAACGGATGCAGACCTTCAAACCAACCTCCGTCCATTGATGCTCAATATGTCCACAATGGTAAAAAGATATGATATAATTAAATTTGCATGTAGTTAAAAACAGGATTATGTACAAGCGCACATGAATACCTTAGGCTGCAATTTGTTCCACTAGCATAGTTTCAAGCTTACATGCATGCTGGAAGTCTGAAAATAAACATGGTGGCACCGTGGCAAAGTAAATCATTGGACGGTACATGTTAGCTTTTTTTTTTTCGAAAGCGTGCATTAGCACGTGCTTCATTAAGTGGAATCAGGAAGTTTTACAGCTCCAGGAAAAACAAACGGCGAGCAGCCGAGCACATCCTGGAGAAGACACAGAACACAAGTCACCAGCTAGTGGTGGGGTAGACGGTTGACAGCACGACTGAATTATCCAAAACATATGAAATTCTGAAGAGCGGAAACAGCCCATACAATTATCTTAGATTTTCAACAAAACTGAAGGATAAAGCTAACTGGCCCTTACATTGATGTCGAAGAAGTACTAAGAGGTAATGCAATCCTTAAGACTACGCTTCTAGCTTTTATATATATACTTCAACATTTATAGTAGTGGTTTTATAGACTAATGTGTTGCAGAGTAGAGTGTAGCTATCTGAAAGTGCGGTTCCCCTCAACAGTATCAACCAAAATATTTTTAGACAGCAGCAAAATTGAAGCAAACCTTCAGCACAAGCTCCGGTTTTGGAGCTGATTATTTAAACGACTAGATGATGAGAAGTTCTACCAAAATATAGGATAGCCATTGAACAAGCCCGAGTGAAAGCAAAGCAGCGAGGCAAGTGCGACCCCGCGTCGTCTCCGTACAGGCGACTCGGGGGGCACCACAGCCGCCGCCGCCGGAATCCCGTTGCGTCCCCTCCTGGCCGCCGCCGCCGCCCTCCGGCTAGCGGCGGCGGCCCTCTGCGGCGCCCGCAGCTCCCCCTACCTTATCCCCCTTCTCCTCCCCTCCACTTCCTCCTGGCTACCTCTGAATCCCCGGCAACAAGGACGACCGGCGGCGGGCAGGTTGGCCTGTGCTTCACCGGATCCGCGTCCTTGGGGCCTGGATCCGTGTCCTAGGGGGTCCGGATCCGGCGTCCCCTGCCTTGACTCCGGCTCTGGTTGGGCGCGGCGTGCGGCTGCCACAGGCCGAGCGCCGCGACGACGCGCGGCCGGGTCGGACCCGCTCCGCTAGCTCTGGCCGGGCCGTGGCACGCAGAGGCTGGCCGAGGCTGCGCCGGTTGGAGGGCCTGGGCTCGCGGCTCGCCGGAGTGGCGGCCGGGCGGCCAAATCTGGCGCTGGAGTCACGTGGCGGGAGGCCGGGCGGCGTGGCGGACTTGCCCCCGTGCATGCTGGTCTGCTGCGGCCTCCAGTGGCCTGCAGCGGCAGGGGCCGACCGTCCCCAGCGCCCGTGCGGCTGCAGAGTGCGGCTAGGCCTGTGACTGCGGCCGGCGGCCAGGGTGCGCAAGCTCAAGGCCGGCTGCCCACGGTGCACGGCGCACCGGCAGTCCTCTGGCTCCGGTGGCCAGAGCGTCACGCCCGGTGCGTGGGGTGGTGCTTGCGTGCTGCACCTCCACTTGGTCCTCCGGCAACTGGTGCTCATCCATGGGCTAATGTGCAACGAAAGTGCCACGCCAGGTGCGTGGGGAGGTGCTCCACCTCCGCACAAAGCTCCCGTCCTTGCAGCACCGTCGCCCCACTCCTCCCCTTGTTTGGCATTGGATTACGGCTTCTTCTGTGGGGGCTCCGGAGGTCGTAGCTGCTGCCGGATGGCCCTGCAGCGGTGATGGCGCGGGGCGTACTGTTCGGCCGCGGGCAAGCCGGCGGTGGGGCAGTGTACCCTGTGTTCTTCGTGTTTCCTTGTAGGGCCGGCAGCGACGCGGAGCGCGCAGTTTGGCCGCGGGCTTGCTGGCGGCGGGGCTGCGCGCGCGTTCGTTGCGCCGTTGGAGGCCGGATCCGCCTCTTGGCTCGCCGTTTGCAGGTCTCTGGGTGAAAACCCTTTCGAGCTTGGTGCTACGAACATCGATGATGGCGTCTGTGGGCGTCATTTTCCTTCCTGAAGGCATCGAACGCAAAGCACGCCTGCACTTCGCTGGGGCTGGCCCTCTGGCTGCCTCTCCACCCCCTTTGTGCCTTCTTGCTCCTTGTTGCTCCTCCCTGATTTCTGCATAAGCTCTAACCTGCAAACTACGCTGTCAGTGTCCCTGCTTTGCCATTCTCCATAATCCTTGATTGCCTTGTCTCATCAAATGCCGGTAACGAGACCATGATCCCCTCTCTTGGATCTCCTCGCGCCTCTTTTGTCGGCCCTCCCTCCATTGTCCTTTCCGTGGACGGCGTTGGATGGTGGTATGTGGTCCCGGATGTGTTGGAGGATGTCACCATTATCTTTGATGGTGCCAGAATATCAAATGCCGGTCCGGATGTACTGTAGGATGTCACCATTCCTTGATGGTGCCAGAATATCAAATGCCGGGTGGTTTCCCATCGCTACCGCTATTCCTCTCCATGGATTGCCAATGGGCGTTGGCGGGCGTCAACTGGGGCCTGAATGTACTTCAAAGACATTGCAATCATGGCTGTCGTCTGTCAGTTGACTCGAAGCTTTACAGTCGCCGTGGGAGTGGAGGTCGCCGGAGCTCAGTCGTTGGTGGTGTTGATTTGCAGGTGTACAACTATTTGTGTCATGGGAGTTCTTTGTTTCCTCTCTGTGTTTTCTGTTTTCTGTTTGCAGTTTCTCATTTTCATCAGGCAGCGCGATGTGTGCGCAAAGCTAAGCCTGTAAACATGTATTTATACTATCAGGCTTCAAGAGCCACTGATCAATGAAATTCAGGTGGGGATTCTCTCCCCCCCGGTGACCGATCAAAAAAAAAAAACAAATGCATTTTTTAAGCTACATACAACATTATAGACATATGCAATCTGTGCATTTCATTAAAAAAACTTCAAGAAGAATAGGCTGACAATGAAAAATTTGGACGAAGATCCTAATTTGAATTGTGGTTTCACAATAAAATATATGGATCTATGCTTGCACTTTTTTGTCGCATATTATATTCACCAGGAATAAGTGAATATAAGTGAGTATATAACCATTATTTCGTCGAAACACGAAAGCTCAAATTAAATGTTCAGTATCATAGACGTTAAAATGTAGCATATAATAAATAAGGGGTAAACAAATCTTAGCTAGTCTTGATTTCTTGCCCAGTTTTAAGAAGTGTATGTTCGGCCAAAATTGTTAACTTGCAGTAAATGTCAAGTCAATCGGACAGCCTATAAGGCATAAATTAAACTAGTTTATACACTGCTAAAGCTGCGGTAGCATCAATCTGTAATCAAAATTGGTAGAGCAAATAGAGGAAGAAGAGGGAGAAGAGGGGAGACTGCATAAAGGAGAACGCACCTATCGTAGGCTTCGTCAGGTGAAGCGTGGTCGGTGTGGTGGGGACACTGAGGAAGAGGACCTTGGCGAAGCTTTCCCGGAAGGCGGCAGCGTGCGTGACGGTATGGTCCAGGCCTCCAGGGCGGATCTCGGAGCGGCTGAGTTGCCGACTGGATCCGACCGACTCGTGGTGGTGGCAAGGTGGCGAACTGAGCGCCGCCGCGCCGTCGGTGCTAGGGTTTCGGCAAAACCTCCAAACGGCGGATTAGCAGCGGCGGCGCCGGCTGAATCGGGCCGGTGGCGACCTCCATTTTCCAGGTCAAGGGAAAAGGGCGTCGTACGTGCTCGGCAGGACAGGAATGGGGAGTTGAGTAAGACAACCGAGGCACCGGCATCGGAGAGGGAGATGAGATAGGACTAGGAGGCGCGGTGCCGTGGGTGGGCAACACTTAGCAGGGATGGTGGCGGGTTGATGGCGAGACCGCGCCGCCGCTACAGCAGGACAGCGTGCGGGTCGGCGGAACCCCGGGGACCACTGGTCGTGGAGCGGCAGGGACAACGACATGGGAAGCTACAAGCTAGCTGAAGCAACCAATCACTCAGGGGAGAGCAAATCGGCACTGTCATCAGGTTTTGTCTGAATGCATGTGGAACAGTGACACTTGGCAGCGCCACAGCAATCGTGGAACCAAATACTAGTAGTATCATAGATTCATCATAGCAGGAAGAAGGAATAAATAATTAATAATGCGTTATTGTTACCGCAAATTATTTATTAACAAGGTGGCATGGCACACCCTTATCTAGCGACCCCGCAAATTATTTATTAACAAGGTGGCATGGCACACCCTCTGGCGACCCTCATCAGATCATATAATTAGTATAATTAGTAACACACACACTATACTTCGGTGCACATGGACTGTAGGGGATATTTGGTGACTTGCTGATGATGAACTGCAATTGCGATGTCCGTCATGTTGCCCCCGGGGGCTCCGGCGGCGCAAACAGAAGCACGATGCGCTCCCAGGTGGCGGAGGCGGCGTGTTCCACAGCATGCAAGCTCATATTGCCCCGTATCCACATCGCGGCCAAGATGCAGGTGACCATGACAGCGGACGGGGCCGCGGCCACACATCCCCAGCGCCCGAATCTGGTAGCGATGGCCATGACGAGGAGGTCGCTGCACACAATCGCACCAAGCTTTGCGCAGAAGGTCGAGACGGAGGGGTGGTTGATGACCGCGGCCATGAAAGCGATCGGCAGCAACGCGGCGGCCACCATCGCAAAGACGCCGTACGCCACCCGCGCCGCCGTGCTCAAGTCGCCGACGACGCGTCCTAGTTCAGGGATGATCCCGATCAGGACAGTGACGTTGTATGCCAGGAGCGCCAGCACGACGACCTGACTACCCTGAAAGTAGTAATAGTAATGAATAAATACTAAATAAATGAAGTAACTGATGGGGACACACTCATGCATCCTCATCAGCTGCATGAATTATTCCATTCCCATGATTATGTATCATCATCCGCTGTTAGCTATGGAGAATTATCCACATTCCGAACACGGGGAATACTTGCCTCGCTGCCCGGCGGCGCCACGCCTGGGGCAGGAAGAACAGTGGGAACAGCACGCTGAGGGTTGCCGGCGGAGGCGTTGCTGCTGTCAGCAGCAGGAGCAGAGTGAGTAGTCCTCCTGGCCGGCGAACCGACCGATGGCGGAGGAGCATTGCTGGCGCCTCCTGGCGGGGTGGGCGTACGAGGTGCGGAGCTCATGATGGTGCCCTCGGAGATCGGGGGGGCCCTGGCCGGAGAGGACGGCAGGGGCGCGCTTGGAGGCTTCTGCGGCCGCAGCAGACGCCATTGCCCAAGTAGTGTTTTTTTTTTTTTTTTTTTTTTTTGAAACAAAATGGCGGACCTGCTTGGGCCTTGGGGTGGAGCGTGGAGGGTAGTGCCTTTATACAGTGCAGAGGAGCCAAGCGCACTGCTGCACAGTGGTGGTGTGAATCGAACTGCTGGTGAAAGCGCACGTACTGCTGCACATCAAAATTTGATATGGCAGTTTAATTAATGCACATAGAAATTATCTTAGTTTCTACGTTGAAAATGCTCTAAAGAACTCCAATGCACGGCTTATTCTGTGAAACAAAACGGAGACCAACAAAAAGGACTCGCATCCACGCCGCGTGCTACTTTCACCAGCAGTTCGATTCACAACATGCATGCAATGCAATCCTCTTTAGAGAGATATAAGCTACGCAGCATGGATACGGATACGTGTATCGGTATCGGATGGATGCGGATACGCGGATACGTCATTTTTCTAAAAATTACGATATGCGGATACGTTTCACTATTTTTTTAATATAAATAGATGAACAAAAAATTGATGTATATTTAGATTTCAAAATAGTAGTAGCTTAGCAATTTTGTCAATATTTGTAATCCTTTATCTCATACTCATTTTTCCATATTTTAATTTCTTCCACACTCCAATAGCCAAGCATATCCATTATATTTTCAAAATCCAAAAGTTAAACACATATATAATACTAAGAGTCTTTCTTTAGTTTGTTATGCCAACTTTAGAGAAATCAAGTAAAGATGTGTGTTTGTGTTGCGACTATAAGATTACAGCATAACCTAGATTTTCTTTTTATTTGGGATACTTTATGGATACGTATCGGTCTAAGTATCCGAAATTAGTTTTTTTATTTATATTTAGGATACTTCGGGGATACGTATCCACCGTGTATCCGTTGAGTATCGGTATTGGATACGTATCCGATACGGGATACGGAGTATCGGGGTATTGTAGGATATAAGGTACTGCTAGGTCACGGATCTGTCGAATTGAATCCAACGACTCGTTCGTGTCATCATTCAACGCGTAGGTCATGTTCATGGTAATTAACTCAACTGATCCAAGTGTCCACCCGCGTGCGTCATCGAAAACAACAGGCACTAGAGGTGGAGCCGCCGGCGCCGGCTGGTGTGGGAGGAAGCCAGCACTGCACCGTCACCCTGCAGGCCTCGGTCGCGTCGTCGTCAACGTCAACCAACCGCGGACCGCGCCAATCAAACTCCTCGATCCGACCCCTGCTTTTCCTTTCCTCAAGACACGGCAGCCGGCGCCCGGCGAGACGGCAGATCGATCAGGATTTCTGGACCAAAATGGCTAGCCAGCCAGAGCCAAGTTGCATGTGCATGCGTGCTTTTCCTTCCATTCCATGCATGATCCATGGTTGTGTGCCCTTTTTCTCAACAATTCAATTCGATGGGGTACGTCATCATCTACGTGTGCGTCCTGCACAGTCATCATCCACCCCGCCATCATATGTATGCGCAAGCGCATATTAAAAGCTGATGAATGATATGGTATATGATGTATATTGCGATTTACACGTGGTATATAATGTCATGTTCTTAATATTTTTTGTGATGTTCTTGTAGTGTACATGTAACATTCCATGAATTTTTTTATGTTCTTGTGTTATACATGTGAAGTTCTATGATGCATTTTATAATGTTCACGTAGCATACAATAGTGTTCTAATATGGATCTTATAATATTCACGTAGCATATACTACTACGTCCTGGAATAATTGTCGTTTTCGATTTTCGTGCCACAAGTTTGACTCGATTTATAGAAAATACGTGCAATATTTATATCTCCGAATAATTTTGTTAAAAAACTAGATTCAAAGATCTTTCCGATGATACTAATTATGATACTAATCGATAATATTTATTACTTATAAAAATTGCCGGCATTTGTTTCTCGGGAAGCGAAAGCGACAGTTATTTTGGGACGGAGAGAGTACATGTGATGTTCGATGATGTACTCTGTGATGTTCAGGTAGCATACAAATGATGTTCTATTGCCTATTTTATGATGCTTACATAGTATAGTGTGATGTTCTTCGATATGTCTTCTGATGTTTATGTAGTATAGATGTGATGATCTGTGACGTATTTTTAAACGTTTATATAATATAAATGGGTTGTTCTACGGTTATCTTTAATTATTCATGTAGTACTTATAAGATATTCTATGGTATATTTAAAGTTTTTCAAGTAGTATACGTGTGATGTTCTCTTTTGTTTTTGATTTTCCCTTTTTATTAGTTTTATTTTCCCTTATGTTTTGTTCTATATTTTATTAATTTTGTTTTATATTTAACTTATTCATTTATTTTCTTCATTAATTTATTCTTTTAATTGTATTTCCATGTATCCTTTTCTTTTATCCATGTTTTGTTGGTGATATTCACTTAAACTCTTTTTTGTCTAATATAATATACAATTATTTTATGTATTTGTGTGGGATATATCACATACAATTTTTTTTTTTTTTTACTTAACTATATAAAGAATTTGTGCATGTATGATGTGTATTTTTCATTTGCATGTGTCACATCATATATATCTATAACTCCTATATTTTCAACCTCTCTCTAGCCTATTCTCTTGATCCCGATTGATTGAGAGCTCAAGAATGATGTCACCGACATCATCGGAGGAGTTACCTCCACTAAGCTTCATTAATCTCCCACTAGCTATTTCTTTTGAAATAGAAAAAAAAAGTCGTAGCACATAAACCAAGTATCGTAATTTAAATCCAATTGCACCATAGTGTTCCTCGCAATAAACTCTTCAAAATAAGACCCTACATGAATATATTTCGATAACTTTTTTGCAAAAATTTAAATCATTTCTAAGAAAAAATTAGCAAAACTGTATATCATATGGATTACATGTGGTTCTCCAAAACATGCGCATAGATGAGATTTGGATGATGCCCAGTTCAAATAATCTATACCATGTCAATGGATACAACCTCTGCAATTGACCTACTACATCTATACATGTGTATCTATTAATTTATAGTTTCGACCATTATAAACTTCTTATATTTTTTTACTTCATACCCGCAAAGAACACGCGGGGCATTCTACTAGTTACATATATTTTAGAATGTTCGAAAAGTATCCAAGTGATGCTCTTTTATTTTTTTTCTTGTCTAATATAATATACAATTGTTTTATATATTTGTGTGGGATATATCACATACAATTTTTTTTTTTTTTTTTTACTTAATTATATAAAGAATTTGTGCATGTATGATGTGTATTTTTCATTTGCACGTGTCACATCACATATATTACGTATATTTTAGAATGTTCGAAAAGTATCCAAGTGATGCTCTTTTTTTTTTTTGGTATTGTGTGTTATTTAATTTGTTTTCCTTTTGTTTTGCTCTAAATTTTATTATTTTTATTTATGTTATGGTATTTATTTATTTACTATCACTACATATTCTAATTTTTGTTAATATTTTTTATTTTTATTGATATTATAATACCAATTGAATGAATATATAACTAAAATATTTTTCTTCTAAACTAAGAATATTTTTATGAAGACGAAATATTGTGTTTTAAACATAAAACATAGTCTCTGCTCAATAAAAATGTTCTATGTTCACAAGATAAATATTCGTTAATAAAGTTATATCAAAATATATCCATGTGAGATCTTGTTTTTCAAGGATTTATTGTAAGAAATACAATGATATAATTAGAATTTAATTTTGATATTTAGTTTAGCAGGACTTACTGCATGCAAATTATTGTGACGGACGCTGGGCCATGCATGAGCTGACATAGGATGAGGTGGATCACGCGCTAAGACTATCCGCACTCTTCATACTCTAAATTCATCCTCTAAAAAAATATTTCGTCCCCGGTCATCGAGATCCACTCCTCTATATCTAGCTTTCCCACACCCATTCATACTCTATACCATTCTCTATCTAAGGTATGACCCACATGTTAGATTTTTTCTTTTTTTCTCCCTCCCTCCCTTATCTCTCTCCCGTGGCCCTCCCTCCCTCCCCTGTCTCTCTCCCCATGCTCCTCCCTCTCCAATCTCTCTCCCTGCCTAGCCGCGAGCTGCACGGCCACGGGCGGGCGGCGCTAAAGGACGAGCGGGCCGCCTCCTCTCCCTCCTGCTGCTACCCCTGCCTCCTCCCTGCGCGGCGACGCTGCTCATCTCCCGGCCGCCGCGCAAGGGACTGCGGGGGCGGGCAGGCACGCTGGCGAGGCCGGGGTGGGCGGGCGCGACGCCGACGCGGCTTCCGGGTTGTCTCTATCCTCTTCTCGGCGAAGCGGCGGGCAGGCGCCAAGCGCCCACCTGCGCGGCGTCGAGCTCCCGGGCGAGGGCGCGGTGGCGCCGGCGGCCTTGAAGCTCCAAAGCGCTTCCTTCTGCTCCTAAGCGGTCGCCCGAGGTGGGGCCGGGCAGGCGGGGGCGCGACGCCAGGCGGCTTCCGGTCTCTCTCCCTCCTCGGCGGTGGCAAGGTGGGGGCGGGCCATAGCGGACGCGCCGGTGTTTCCCAAATTTGGCGGCCGGAGCGTGCGATGCCGGATGACAGGGTGGCTTACCGGACAGCGATGCGGCTCTCCGTCCATTATATTCGTCCTGGAGGAACGCATAGCGTTCCCCAGTGCGGATAGCCTAAGGCTATCTGCAGTGGGTACGTTAAATACATACTGGAGGATGGAAATAGCGGACTAGACTGCCGCACCGTGGTCCGCTGTCCGATCCTGTACACGAGCACATCTGCTAAGCGCTGCGTGTGGCAGCCATCACGTAGACGCAGGACAGCATGTGTGGAGGGAGAGGAGAGAGAGAGTGCATGCAGTTGCGGGTCCCACGGTTTCAAGTAACAAAAAATATTATAACTCATAAACTAAAAATCCAAATTAAATTCCGATCACACCATTAAATTCGTTTCAATAAATCCTTTAAAATAAATATGGATATATTTAGATAAAGTGACCAGTGGACCTCACAGTGGATAGAGGATGATATAGAGGATGGATGGATGCGAAAGAATTAAGTATAGAGGAGAGAATCTTGATGACCAGGCCTTTTAGGCTATCCGCACTCTTCATCCTCTAAATTCATCCTCTAAAGGGAATATTCCGTCCTGGTCATCAAGATTCTCTCCTCTATACTCAATTCTTCCGTACTCATCTATCCTCTATATCATCATCTATCTACTGTAGGACCCACTTGTCACTTTATCTAAATATATCCATGCGACATCTTATTTTGAAGGATTTATTTAAACAAATTTAATGGTGTAATCGAAATTTAATTTAGTTTTTTGGTTTATGAGTTATAGTATTTTTTATCAAAACAAATAGTGGGGCCCGCCACTTCCCTCTCTCACCTGTCTATTATCTCTCTTTCTCGCCATGTTCCATGCTCAGATAGTGCATTCCTGGACCAACGCCGATTTTGGCGTACAACAGCAGCTCTTGGAGTATACCGGAAGATTTTACAGGACCCATTGCGGCACTTTTCATCCTCTATCTATTTTACCGGACGTTCTACTGTATTAGAGTACAGACAGTCTTAGAAGATAAATTTAGAGTACCACGAGTGTGGATAGTCTAAGTGTGCCACTTCAACGTAAGCACATGGCGGGAAATATTTTATTGGCAACTGACTTCCGTCTGAACAGCCAGACCCTAGAGCGTCTGCATTGTGAAGACATCGGGGTGTACAGAATCGGACCCATGTCCATAGCTGGTCCCACGCATAGGAAAAATAGGACGTTTCTATCCGCAAGAAGAGAAGAGTGGCAAGCAAAGCGTAGCTTTTCTTCTGTTGGAGTCAGGTTCCATGGGAAGGAGCGACGTCTTTATAGATTCGGGTTCATAGTGTATAGGAGCTGCTGGTTTCATGTTTAGTTTTGCTTTGAGCTGTATTAGTTTGGGACGAAATAGGCTGAGAAGGCTGTTGGACTGGGTTGGTTTGAGCCCGAACTGATCTAGTTTGGCTGTGAATAATAGAGTTTACAATGAGTTTTTATTATATCTATTCATTTTTTGTTTTGCTTACGGCTAAATATAAACAATAGCATGAGGTGCCGGTAAATTGATGGGTTAGAAATATATTTTAATGGGTTGGATGTACAAGTGGTTTAGTTTGGTGTGGGTTACTGAAGTCACGGTCTAATCTGGTTTAGATTTAACTTACTTCGGTCTACTGTCAGCTTGACTTAGAGCGCTCCATATTCCTTTGCCATCTAGTACGGCAGCAGGCGGGTGACGGTGAAAGCGCGTGTTGCGGGGGTGGAGGCGCGTGTTGCGGGGCTGCTTGCTCTCTCCCCCGTGCGCCGATAGCACGGCGCAGCTTCCACTCCTGCATGTGGGCGGACGGCACGTGGCTATCCTTCATCCTTCCCAGCCGTGTGGTATGGTCTGGTGTGGATGCATCCGTGTGTGGGAGAAATTAACAAAGAGATGACAGACAGAGGAGCCACGCGCACGGCACTGCCGGGGGAGACGACGTACCAACCTTGCCAAGCAACCACATCTCCTTCCCCAAAGTCCAAAACCTAGAGCTCTAGGTTAAGGAAAAATGTTCTGCCTTAGATTTACGAGAATAAAGGTTTAGGTTAATGTGATTGGTGTGGGAAAGAAAATTATAAATAATCAGCTAAATGTACTCGATCTGTCCCTGCCAGATTCGGCACTTGTGCTAGCTGGGACCTACGAGTGGGAGGTCGGCACGGAGTCTAGTAGCATGGCATCTTCTGATGAGATGCTTCGTCAAGTCTCTGGCCTTTTCTTAATCTGCTAGCTAGCCCTACTCAGCCGGCTTATACGGCTTTGGCCGCTCATAGTTTAGCGAGCTCCGCCTGTGTCTGTGTGCACATGTACGGGTCATTCTGTGACGAAGCAAAGCGGAGGAGAGCAAAAGGGATCTGTAGAGGCGGTTTAATCACTGTCCGTCCCTATAAATACTCTATATATGTAGCTGCAACCTCCCTTCTTTCTTCTATGATAAGTCACTCTTACCTGAGAAGAAAAAAAAAAAGACCTTGGACACCTCTCAAGATAAAATTGCACTATTGCGGGGAGAGGTTTTTTTATTTCAATTTCCTTAGTGGAGAGGTTGTAGAAGGTTGGTTAGTGCTTAATTAGAGTTTTGCCTTTTTTCTCTCTCTTCTATGGTGTTTGAGCCATTTATGAAGTAAATTTGACAAAAGTTTTGAAGGTACTAAGATAAATTAGTTACGGGAATAAGATTGTACCCTTATTTAGTTGGAAAAAAAAATTATATGCGGCGGTGCCGCACGAAAGCCTACTATGCGACATCGCCTGGAATACACACATCCATCGCCGTGCTGGTAAGCAGGCCCACCGGATGAAGCTCTTCTGCAGCTCCAAGATTTTAGTAGACTATTAATTAGTTTTACTAGTCCATCAACCCGTGCTCTCGCACGGGTTAGAACTTTAAGAGACACTAACTGACAAAAATTACCAAATTGTAAAGCTTATTAATTGCTCACATACAATGGCTATTACTTGCTATATGATGGTTTCAGAATTTTGTAAGAATTTTAGCATCTATCTTTATTACTTCTAACAGTTTTATGAGTAATAATTCTAACATCATATGTATTTAGTTGAAACATAAACAATCTTAAAGAAAATCTTATTTCATCCGTTTATGTGATATCATGAAAATCTATATTTTAAATTTTAGTTTTTGATCTAGTTGAGCCTTATTTTATGAAAAGAATATTCTAGGTAGGCTACTCTCTTAGTTCACGCAATGGCATAAATAGTTCTTGATGTACCATGGCAATCAAGATGTTGAATTTATTATATCGTACTTTATTGTTTTAGTAAATAAACAATGCTTAAATTAAGTTACTAATATTCCTATGATATAATTTTTCAATAAAATGTTTAAACTTTTTAAAGACAATGGCTTCCAAATTTTATTATCATGAGTATTAATAATTTAATATAACTTAAAGTGAACAATAGAATATTGTCTATGCTTGATAAGCTTATAATGTTTAATTATGTATTTAGTTGAAACAGAAATAAAATTAAATTACATAAACTCTTATTTCATCCATTTATGTGATGTCATGAAAATATATTTTTTTTTGAATTTTAGATTTTGATCTCGTTGTTGTAATATTCTATACATCTATTAATTTGTAATGCCTATTGTATTATTTATTCAAATTTTCTTGTTTTATTTCATTAAAAGAATATTCTAGTTCTTAGGCTACCCTTTTTAGTTCATACAATGGCATAAACAGTTATCATAGCATGTACCATTACACTCAAGATATTGAACTTATTATATCGTATTAGTATTGCTTTATATTTTATTAAACAAACAATGCTTAAAATTAAGTTACTAATATTCATATGATATAATGTTTCAGTCAAAATGTTTAAACTTTTTCCAAGACATTGACTTCCAAACTTTATTATCATGAGTATTAATACACTTAAAGTGAACTATAGGTGTCATTACTATACTGTGTGTGGTTTTTTCCATGCTTGATAATCTTATAAAATAAATATTTCAAGTAATGTAAGTTTTAACTTATAAATGTTGAATAATTTTTCATAATAGCTTATATTAGCATTTACATGTTAACTTTAGAGATCTTTATTAATTTCTTATAACAGTTGAGGTGGATAATTTAGGTATAAAGTATATATACCTATATATATTACTTTACATAACTTACATAATGTTATAATATGCCAAAAAAATTCATAATGATATGTATGGGTAATTTGAATGCAGATTTTAGTGGTCCAAGCATTATTTTTTCATAACAATATATATGGATAATTTACAAAAAAAGTATTGGATTAGTTTAATTATATTTTATAACTGTGGTGATTTGAATTTTTTTTCGTATAGGCTTAACTCCATAGATCATGGTCCCCTAATCTGTCACCATCATTATCATGTAAACTCAAAGCGATCCAATGACATTATCATTAAAGTGAACCAAATATTTATACCTAATGATCAATAAGGATTATAAGAAAAAAAAATACTTGTGCGAAGAAATCCAAGGATATTGAAATAAAAAGAAAAATTATTGCTAATGATTAGTAAGGATCATATCATATACGTCATAGGAGACAAATTAAATTATGATTATTTAGGGGTAGCCATACCTTCAGTCCACAAATCTTCTAGTGCCAATATTGATGTAGATACTGTAGACACCAAATTATCATGTCATTGGTGGCTTGCGTTTTTCTGTGCCACTCGTGTTTTTTCTTACTTGATGTAGATCTCCTTATCGATGATCTCCGCCGGACATGGTTGAAGTACATAGCGACGGCATTGACAATAGATGTGATTTTAGGTTATTTCTGTTAGCTGCCTCGTATTTAGGTGAACGGAGAACGGACTCCCCGCAACGACCTTTTCTTGCTGGTGGCACGAAAAAATATGTATTTATCTTTCCCTTATTTCTTGGTATATGCGTAGATTTTAAAACAGTAGCCTCACGTGATAGAACTGAACGCCGCTACAGCTATATATTTTATTAACCAATCGAATTTTGTTACTGCCAATCAATTTTCTCCGTAACACAAATTGTCACCGAAGCTTTATTTCTCCAGAATAATTATAATTAATAAAGGCCTTGTATAATGGCAAAGGTGGGTAATTTAGTTGAAAATATATAAAATAAATCTAATGGTTAAGGATAGCTAGGCCTTTTGATTGGATGGCCTGATGTTTCTGATTAACGTGGTAATTTCTAGTATTTATCTTTTTTTTAGCGCATCTGATGAGGATTAACGTGGAGCCTCCGTTGGGGCCTCTAATTAGTAATAGTAAGATGGATTCCCTCCCGATGGTTTGTACTGGTACTCTGGTTGGTCCCTGCCTCGCCGCCACTGGCCAGTGACAACAGAGATCTCGTCAATTCTTGCTCAATCGTTGCACCACTTGCCACTGTGCTGCTTCACCTTTTTCTTCCTTTGATGTAGTTAAAAAAAAATAAATCAATTTCCTTTGTCCTTTTTCATGAGAGTCAAAGATAAGTCAAAAAGTGAAGATATGCTTTACATGAGTTTAGTTTACGTGCACTTCAGTTTATCGTCCCTAATCGAAAGGAATAGAATCAAGGATAAATTTTTTAAAAAAAGGAATAGGTTTGTTTTATCCTCCTGGTTATATTATTATGTCGTTTTTATACAAGGATATTGAAATTGACAAAACAAGACTAGTTTAGGCTTTCTAAAAATAATTGCTCCTAGTTCAATCCTTGTACACCATACTATTTTAGGTTTAAGAGATTGTCAAGTTTATTTAAGTAAATTCAGTAAATCATGTATTTAGAAATGTACTAATATATAAGAATTTTTTTTCTATGCTGAAAATTCTGAAATGTACATGCATGTGATCGATGTGTGTTGCTGCATGTAGGTTCATCTGATGAGTTTTTTTGGTATGCAGATACATCACTCGCTCAGGGTTCTTTTGTGGGATCGGGAAGTGCTTTACCACTACTCTACACTAGTGCAGGAACAGACGCGTGCGTAACGAGATTGTTGCTAATGCTGGAATGAACCGAACCGAGATAGGCATGCACTACGAGTGCTCAGCAAGCGGACATTATAGTACTGCTGCAGCGCCCAATAATCTCGAAATGTTTCAAAAGTTGCATTGCATGGAGGTTTATCTGCGTTGCACTTCACTGCACTGCACATGGGAGTGCCGTGGCCACACGAAGCTGCGGTGAACTGGAAACCAGTTGCCGAGAGGGCCGGCTGAGGGTCAGGAGCGGAATCGCTAGTCACAGCAGGAGGCGGCGGTGTGGGGGAGACTGAGGGCGGAGGCGCATGTTCATCAATGGGGTTGGGTGGGGTATGCCCGAGTGGGGTCCTTAAAGGCACTAGGTGGGCTGAGCTAACATATTGGGTTGGGCTTTTCGGTGTGAATATCTCCAATTCTAGGTACTCTGGTAAATCGAGTACCAGTGGGGATGGATGAAAATGATATGGAACGAAAATGGAATGGGAACGAATTTGGCTATTATATTTTACCATTCCTGGAATCACCCGAACTTAACTCGGTTATGTAGACTTGACATCCGAATTTGCAGATGTAGATGGATTGTCTTCTAAGTTTCGTTGATGTCTTTCAAGTTTTATGCAAATGTAGATGGATTGTCTAATTTCCATGTCTTATTAGCAAATAGCAAGTCATCAAGTGTTGTATCAGCCTAGAGATGTAATGATGGAGTTCTCCATGATTTACTGCTTTGATATACTGTATAATCCCTTCGGCTTTGGTAGCCAGTATTGTTGTACTGACATTGAAGAAAAGGCATTTGGTGCGCACTGTAATTTCTCTGTCCTCTAAGAAAAAAGTGGGATTGTGAGAATTAATGGACAATGTAACTTTGCCAATGGAAATACTGTTAGGTTGTTCTCCTCCAGTCCAGCCCAACGGCCGAACTGGGCCTTGATCCGCGCCCTGATCGGGGGCGCCCAACCCTTCCATGGTTGGTGGGCCCCCGTCGCCCAACGCTATATAAAGGAGGTGGGGGTGCCGGGGCTCGAGTCACGAGGTTCCTCTGAGCCGCCAAAACCCTACCTACAACCCTAATCCGATCAGTGTTGGGGGCGCTGCCAGCGACGGGAAGCCGCCACCGACTTCACCGACGCTGGACCACGTCCGACTCCACCACCACCGGCGAACTCCGACGCCGATCTCTCTTCCCCAAGCCGTCACCGTCGCCGACGACCCCGAGCCGCCGACGACCATGACGAACTCCGGCGGGAACACCTCCGCGGTGCCTGCTACTGCCACCGTCGCTGTTACTCCCTCCGACCTCGGTAACGAACCCCAGTCTCGTCTCCCTCCTCGGATCTAGTAGTTACATGTACTAGGACTTTTATTTACCGACTGGAAGACATTGTACCCACTGGATCTACTGCTAGTTAATGTTTTAATTCTAACAATGGTATCAGTCGCTAGGACTAGTGAGTATATCTGGCTTGGGACAGAAAATAGAAGGAGGTGATTCGATTTTTTTCGGATCGAACATGGAACCCTAACCCTAAACATGAAATGGACAGAGAGGTGGAAGGACCTACCAGGGCCTTACCTTTGCCGTCGTCACCGCGCTGCTGGTCACTGAGTGACGCGCGACAGTGAGCAAGGCCGTGCGACCGCCGATGGCGGCGCTGCGCAGGGGCCGAGCCGTACGCTCGGGCCCACAGGGCACCGCCAGCGGAGCGTTCGACCGCGCCAGCGCACAGCCTTGGGCGAAGCGCGCGCCGGTGAAGGGGCCCGCAGCGGCGCCATCTTCTTCTTCACGCACGACAAAGGCCGGCTGCCGGGACGCCGGAGCCGGTGCGGCTGTTGTTGCTGGGCGGAAAAAGGGAGGGGAGGGAGGCAAGGCGCTGGCGGCGCTATCCCGGCGTCTTGCTCCAGCCTCCACGGGCGGGCAGCCGGCGTGTTGTCAAGGGCAGCCCCGGCGCCGTCGACATCTGGAGAGAGAAAAAGGAGAGGAAAAATGGGGCTAGGGATACGGGGCTCTGGGTGGCCGCCGGTTTTTGTTCAGCCGAGAAGACCGGACAGCCGTCCGTTCCTGATCGACGGCTCGATGCGCCGGGCGGTGCATGGGCCAATTGGGCCCAAGAGGGAGCTGTGCGGTGGCTGCTTTCCCGGCCCAGGCCCAGGTTGCGGCCTGGGCGCGGGGTAGGCCGCCCGCCCCGGCTGGGCGGGCCGCGTGGAGGCCATTGGGCGTTTCTCTTGCGCGCGAGATAGTGGGCCGGCTGGACCGGTTTTACTACTGCGTGCAACAGTGAAGGCCACGGGTCTAGCAGGCCTTCAGGCCAAAATTGAAAAAGAAAAGATTATTTCTATTTTAATATTTTACAGAGGCAATTTTGATGCAATTTGAATCGAATCTTGTTTTATAGTTTTGTACAATTTTATCCAACGATAATTTTGTACCGAGAGCAATAAAGAAATTCTAGAAAATTATTATTATGAGATATTTGTTACATGTTTCCGCTGCGTATTTACAGTTATTATTTTCATTATTAAATTCAAACCAACGGGAGAATTTAATTTTGAAAAAAATAGTTTTGATTTTTCAATGATTATAATGTTGCTATTTTTTCTGACCAACGTTGATAAATAGCAATATTATTATGGTTACAATTCATGGCTTATGCATTATTTCTATTTCTGCCCAATGGTGATTTAGTTATAATGTATAAAAAGCAATTCATTTACTATGTTTTACACTGTTCTCACTATATTTTGAATTATGATTTCAGGATCCATATTGATGAACATGTTTAAAGATATCCCGCCTCTCAAGGGGGGATAATCACACTGAGTGGCGAAAGAAAGTGACCTAGCCCTTGTGTTGGCTGAGGTCGATTGGATACTCACTGACCCTCGTCCCACAGAGCTCCAGGAGCCTGTGAGAGAGGAAAATGAGAGTGATGCCAATTGGCAAAAGAGACAGAGGGACTTTGCTTCCGAAAAGTTGAAACATGACATTGAGTGGGTTAAGTGGGAACAGACCAACAAGAAGCTATGTGCTGTTGTTAAGAATGTGGTCGATCCTGCTATCCTGAACTCAATCCCAGATTGTGACACAGTCGCTGAGATTCTGGGAAGGTTGAAGAGTCAGTTTACTGGCTCCTCAAAGACATATAATACTCAGGTGATTAAGCAACTGATAACTACACAGTACACTGGTGGTGGTGTGAGAGACCACATATTGAAAATGAACACTTTGGCATCGAAACTTAAACCAATAGATAAAGATTTGGCTATCTCAGAGAAATTTCTTATCCATCTGATTTTTATTTCCTTGCCAAAGGAGTTTGAGACCTTTGAGGTCAATTACAATGGTAATCCTGAGGAATGGGCATTAGAGAAGCTGGTTGCTATGTGTGTCCAAGAGGAGGACAGGATTAAGGCCTCACATGGTGGTTCCATTAACTATGTGAAGGATAAGAAAGGCAATGGCAACCCTAGCTCCTCAAAGGCACAAGGCAAGAAGCCAATGCAGTTCAGGCCTCAGCAAAGGTTCTAGCCACAACAACAGAGGGTAGATCCTGATCAGTGCAAGTATTGCTTAAAGAAGGGGCATTACAAGCAGGATTGCCCTGACTTTCTTAAGATGATCATAGCAAACAAAGGTGAGAACGTGATTACATTTGTAAATAAAACCTTATATGTACAATATGATAAATCTACTTGGTGGATTGACTCTGGTGCAACTGTTCATGTTGCTAATTGCTTACAGGGATTCCGTTCGACAAGGACCATGGGAAGAAGAAAAAGATGGGTGAGAGTCGCCAATGGAATTTGAGCTGATGTTGAAGCTGTTGGCGATCTTCCACTACAGCTTCCTGATGGCTTTACTTTATTGCTTAGAGATGTTTTATTTGTTCCTTCATTGCATAGAAACTTGATTAGTGTTTCATGATTGGACAAAGATGGTTATGGTTGCCATTTTAGAGATGGCAAGTGTGAAATACTTTATAATAATGAATGTGTTGGTCTTGCCTTCGAGCAAGAAGATCTTTATTTGCTATCTCTTTGTGAAAATGTGAATGCTATCAGTGATGTAAATAGGAATGAGCATGTTTTCATGTCGAACAACACAAATAGAAAGCGAAAGAGAACTCAAAATGCATCGTCAAAATTATGGCACTGTCATTTAGGCCATATTTCAAGGGGGAGAATAGAAAGATTAGTAAAGAATGAGATTCTTCCTCCATTAGAGTTCTCAGACTTAGAGCAATACATAGACTGTATTAAAGGAAAATATGTAAAGCAAATCAAGAAAGGTGCCAAACGAAGCGCAGGAATCTTAGAGATAATCCACACTGATATATGTGGGCCGTTTCCTGTGAAAATTGTGGATGGTTATGACTCGTTCATAACATTCACAGACGATTACTCTCATTATGGCTACATTTATCCAATTAAAGAGAGATCAGAAGCATTGGATAAATTCAAGATCTTTAAGGCTGAAGTTGAGAATCAACACAACTTAAAGATTAAAATTGTTCGATCTGATCATGGTGGAGAGTATTATGGGCGACACACCCCATATGGCCAAATTCCTTGTCCCTTTGCAAGGTTCTTGCAGAAAAATGGCATAGTTGCTCAGTACTCTACACCGAGGGAGCCTCAGCAAAATGGAGTGGCCAAAAGACGAAACCGTACCCTGATGGATATGGTGCGTAGCATGATGAGTTATTCAACTCTTCCACTGAGTTTGTGGATAGAGGCATTAAAAACCGCCATTCACATTCTAAACAGCGTACCAAGTAAATCGGTGCCTAAAACACCGTACGAGTTGTGGACAGGAAGAATACCCTACTAAGTCACTTGCGTGTGTGGGGGTGCCCTGCTGAGGCCAAAGTGTTTAACCTAAATATTGGGAAGCTGGACCCCAAAATAGTTAGTTGTCATTTCATTGGTTACCCTGAAAAGTCAAAGGGTTTTCGTTTCTACTGCTCAGACAGATACACAAAGTTTGTAGCAACGAGACATGTTGTGTTCTTAGAGGATGAGCTGATCAGGGGGAGCAAGGCAGCGCAAAAAATTGATCTTGAGGAGAAGCGGGTATTTGTGCCCACTTCGATAGTTTATGAACCGTTTTTCTCGCTACCTGTTCCTGCTACACCAACAGTGCAAGACACTATAGTGACAGCACCTGTTATTGATTCTCCCATGGCAGCACCGAGTGAAAATGAGGAACCTGTCCTTCAGGAACCCATGGAAACTGATGTTGCGCACGAGGAGGAACAACAGCAAGCCTCGATAGAACAGGAACAATTTGATAATGGACCGAGAAGGTCTTAGAGAGTTAAAAGATCAGCTATTCCTGAGGATTATGAATTGTATAACACAAAAGAATTTCAAATAGAGGATGATCCCACCTCATTTGAACAAGCCATGAGAAGCGAACACTCATCCAAATAGCTTGAGGCCATGGAAGATGAGATAAGGTCAATGAGTACCAATAAGGTTTGGGACTTAGAGATTATTCCTAAAGGAGCCAAGACAGTAGGCTGCAAATGGGTCTACAAGACGAAATATGACTCCCAAGGGAATATAGAGATACAAAGCGCGACTTGTGGCAAAAGGCTTTACGCAAAGAGAAGGGACTGATTACAATGAGACCTTTTCTCCAGTCTCATGTAAAGATTTCTTCAGAATCATAATGGCTCTAGTGGCACATTATGATTTAGAGTTACATCAGATGGATCTAAAGACGGCTTTTCTCAACGGTGAGTTGGAGGAGAACGTTTACATGGCACAACCGAAAGGTTTTGTCGTGGAAGGTAAAGAACGGATGGATGTCGATTAAAGAAATCCATTTATGGGTTAAAACAAGCGTTCAGACAATGGTATTTGAAGTTTAATGGCACTATAAAGAAGTTTGGGTTTATTGAAAATATTGAGGACAACTGTGTGTATACCAAGTTCAAGAACGGAAAATTCATTTTTCTAATCTTGTATGTGGATGATATCTTACTTGCGAGTAGTGATGTCAGTCTACTAAAGGAGACTAAAGATTTCTTGTCCTCCAAATTTGATATGAAAGATCTCGGTGAAGCATCGTTTGTTCTAGGAATTGAGATTTACCGAGATAGAACGAAGGGGGTTTTAGGATTGTCGCAAAAGGCATACTTGAAAAAGGTTCTGAAAAGATATAGTGTGCATGCGTGTAAGCCTTCACCTGCACCCATGGTTAAGGGTGATAGATATGGGGATTTTCAGTGGCCCAGAAATCAATATGAAATTGATCAAATGAAAGCGGTACCATATGCTTTAGCTGTCGGAAGCTTACAGTATGCACAAGTGTGCACTCGCCCTGACTTAGCATTTGTCACTGGGTTACTTGGCAGATTTCAAAGCAAACCAGGACTAGAACACTGGAAATTAGTAAAGAAAGTCTTGCGTTATTTACAAGGTACAAAAGGCCTCATGTTAACGTATAGAAAGTCAGATTCTCTGCATATACATATAGTAGGGTACTCCGATTCTGATTATGCAGGAGATGATAGAAAGTCCACATCAGGATATGTGTTCACCCTTGCTGGGGGAGCAATACCGTGGAAAAGCCCCAAACAAACCGTCACTACATCATCCACAATGTATGCGGAGTTTGTAGCATGTTATGAGGCAACAGGGCAAGTGAATTGGTTGAAGAAATTCATACCCGGTTTGAAGGTGGTTGACGACATCTATAGGCCACTAAAGTTGTACTGTGATAATAATCCGGCAGTACAGTATGCTCACAACAATAGGTCAAGTGGTACTGCCAAACTCATTGACATAAAGTATTATGTTGTGAAGGATAAAGTCCAGAATCAAACAATAAGTCTTGAGCATATAAGTACTGATAGAATGCTCGTGGATTCGTTAACGAAAGGCTTAACACCCAATGTGTTTAGGAAACACGTAGCCGGCATGGGGTTAATGGAAAGCCTATGATTCCTAGACTCAAGGACCCAAGTGAGTGAATCTATTTCAGAACAGAGACGTGCATTGTGGCTGTCAAATCTATCAGCGATAGACCGTGACGATGAAGCATGCTCTTTGCGCTAATCTGTGATGGAATGAGAAAAGGTAAAGTATAGTTAAAGTCAAAAGGTGAGATCAAGGGGGAGAATGTTAGGTTGATCTCCTCCAGTCCAGCCCAACGGCCGAACCGGGCCTTGATCCGCGTCCTGATCGGGGGCGCCCAACCCTTCCATGGTTGGTGGGCCCCCGTCACACAGCGCTATATAAAGGAGATGGGGGTGCCGGGGCTCGAGTCACGAGGTTCCTTTGAGCCACCAAAACCCTACCTACAACCCTAATCCGATCAGTGTTGGGGGCGCTGCCAACGACGGGAAGCCGCCATCGACTTCACCGACGCTGGACCACGTCCGACTCCGCCACCACCGGCGAACTCTGATGCCGATCTCTCTTCCCCAAGCTGTCACCGTCGCCGACGACCCCGAGCCGCCAACGACCATGACGAACTCCGGCGGGAACACCTCCGCGGCGCCCGCTACTGCCACCGTCGCTGCTGCTCCCTCCGACCTCGGTAACGAACCCCAGTCTCGTCTCCCTCCTCGGATCTAGTAGTTACATGTACTAGGACTTTTATTTACCAACTGGAAGACATTGTACCCACTGGATCTACTGCTGGTTGATGTTTTAATTCTAACAAATACATGCCAATGACTCAGATTTTTTTGTCCAATTTTAGGCCCAAATTGTTATGCTTTATGTCCATGCTTTTTTAGCATAATGAGGCACCCTTCAATATAGAATGGAAGTATTAATCCATGCTTAGTGAACCGGAACTGTTTTGAACTCTTTTGGATGTTTTAATCTGTATGTGTTTAAAATTTGTACTATCTTGTCTTGGGAAGATTTGCACATGATTACTGTTCATTGGCCAAGAATTGGGAAGAAGGGAATAAGGGATGGACCTAAGGCAACACGCCCTGAAAGCTTCTTGTTGTAGGTCCTTAGAGCAAGTACAGTAACTTGTCGTAACGCCGAACAACTCAGCAAGGATGAGGACGTGGAGGAGAGAAGCAAGGTGAGAGAGGGGTGCTTGTCGCCAGGTTCAGCGCCTAGGTTCGCACGCTTGCCTATGCAGGTGTAGGACCATGGCAAGCTCAAGAACAGTAATAGATTGACACCTCAGCGTCTGGTGGGCTTTAAGCTTAATAAAAAGGATAAAAATAATCTCTTAGAGACAAGCAAGCAGTCATTGTTGTATGAAGTGGCTGTTACTTTGCTCATCTATTAGTCTTATAGCCAAGCATTATTGGCCTTGCTCTTATTGGAACGGCTGCCAACACATGAAAGTGAGTGCAGATGGCAAAGGAAAAATTTATATCCAGAAATCCAGATGAACATTTCATATATGGCTCTGGATCAGGTGGAAACCAGCCTTCTGTGCAAACTTTGGAAACTATCGATCTAGACCATAGGTTGCACATCCGATGGCTATAGATCGAGGTAGGGCTTTTTTACACTTAAACGCCCGCCCAGCACTGCTAATCATATTGTTTTGCAAATCACCCCTCCTCTAATCGAGCAAACAGGTCTGTGTTATCGCTTGGGCAAGATCCCGCTGCCGCGTGCCCGCGACTTCGCCGGGCGGGCCGCCCTCCGCCTCGCCGCTGTTCGCCGTCGCCGTTCCATGCACGCCTGGCTGCGTTGCCTCCAACTCCGGCGTCGTTGACGGCATGATCCTCAGCAGAAACGGCCTGATCCATGGCGGCGGCCTCGACGGAGACGGCATCAACGGCGGCGATGACGGCATCAACGGCAACGTCACGCACGCCGGACTCCATGGCAGCGGCGGTGTGTTGACGAGTCTCCCTCAACATATGAGATGAGCGCATGAACAAGCTAACAACTCCATGCTGGACTCACGTAGGAACAGGAGGATACTCACGTAGTCACGTACGAACTAATTCAGATTAGTTATCTGGGCGTCATCCTCGTGCTTCCTGTCTCGCCGAACAGATCGGCCGCCGCGCACCGCCGGCCAGAAAAATGAAACGATGCCAAAGTATCGACACAGACCTGTTTGAGGAGGGGTGATTTGCAAAACAACATGATTAGCAGTGCTGAGGGATGGACGTTTAAGTGTAAAAAAGCCCCACCTCGATCTATAGCCATCAGATTCGCAGCCTGTGGTCTAGATTGGTAGTTTCCAAAGTTTGCACATGAGGCTAGTTTCCACCTGATCCAGAGCAAACAGCAAAGAAAACATGCAAAGAATTGCATTAACGTAAAGCAAACAGCAAAGAAAACATGCAGCTTGCATGAAACCTCAAATTTTTCATTGCCTATATTCAAGTGTATCCTCACTGTTACTTTGTTGGTGAAAAAGTTCCATGAAGAGTCAATGGATGGTTGATAGGTAACGCTATTTTTTTCAAGCGCAGTTTGATCAATTGTTTTTGCTTCTATGGCATGTGATCAAACACATGATTTGTGGTAGCTAATGAGCTAGGCTTATAGTACATAGGGGGATGTGCATAATCATGTTTTTTTTTGCCATGTCCAAAGTAAATGATAAAAATTTGATAACCGTAAGTGCAGTTGTTTGAAACATTGATGGCCTAATTGATTTGCATACTCGTTTATTTTTATCTATTTTTACATATCCCTGACATGCACTCCGTGGAAGAATTGGTGATGAGGCAGAAAGATGGCTGTTAAAAGAAAAAGGAAACAGCGATCCGCGACCCTAATGAAGACACAGAAGACACGGCTGAAAGAAATATAGGGATTAAAAAAGTGATATGGGTGATAGAATAGGGGGTAAAAAATTTGGATACCCTGTGATTGAGGGCTCATTAACGCGGTTGTTAAGTTGTATCAGAACAGACGTGGTTGTTTCTAGCCCTAAGAGGCACGGCCCGGGAGGCCATGACGTACCGTGCCGGCCTGACTCTCATCAGACTGTGCCTAGTATGGGCTCATGCTGTGCCGGGCCAGACCGGTCGGTTGAACATGTATAAGAGCATTAAGGCCATGTTTGGACCCCCTGTAGATAGCATTTATATGCTACCTAATACTTATCTCTTTTAGATCCATACATGTATAAGCTAATTGTTAGCTGAAATCTGAGATAACAACTACCTTACTAATCAAACCAAATCAGATAATAATAGCAGATGAAGAAATTAAATAACATAAACCTCCTCCTAATAATAATTGTTAGCTAGCTAATAGCGCGGTACATCCAAACAACCTCCAGCTAATAGTTAGGTAGCTAATACTTTCTCCATCCCAAATTATAAGACGTTTGATTTTTTTTCACTCTAAGTTTGATCAGTCGTCTTATTTAAAAAATTTACGCAAACATAGTTAAATTTAAGTTATTCCTGAAGAACTTTTGTTGATAAAGCAAGCCACGAAAAAAAAAAATTTATATTTTACACAAATTTTTGAGTAAGACGGGTAGTCAAACTTCTTATAATTTAAGATGGAGGAAGTATTAGATATGAGCTATTAGCTAACTAACTATTAGGACCTTACGAACTGAGTGTAGCTTAGCTGGTTGGGTTTTTTGTGGTGGAACCTGTCCACCTGGGTTCAAGTTCTAGACTTGACATGGGTGCTTGTATTTTTCTGGATTTATTCCAGGATTTAACGGCGTAATTCTTTCAGTGGTAGGTGACGTGTCCGTCGACAGCGAGACGTCTGTGGTGACTTCATCAATTCGTCAATTTCAAGATTTGTTGGTCCAACACAGTTTTTCTAAGGTGCTCGTAGGGGTAGGGTGTGCGTGCGTACGTTCATAGAGGTGTATGTGCGCTCGTGTACGAGCGTCTATGTGTCTATAACTAGGTCTCACAAAAAAAACTATTAAGACCTTAGGCTATCCGCACTCATCATCCTTTATATTCATCCTCTAAAAGGAATATTCCAGCCTGATCATCAAGATTCTCTCCTCTATACTGCTTTCTCCCGCATCCATTCGTACTCTATAGCATACTCTATCCATCATGGGACCCGCATGTCAGCTTTATTTTATTAAATAAAAACACCACCCACCGCCTCCCTCTCCCTCCCATACTCTCTCTCTCTCCCACCAGTCTCCTCCTCCCCATTCTCTCTCTTCAGCGCCTCCTCCAGACCAGCAGCGGGCGGCCTCGCCCCACGCGACGATGGGCGCGGCAGCCAGCCCGACGAGCGAACAGCGGCCCTCGGCACGCGCTTTCCGGCGCGGCGGCCCGCCTCGCCTCGCGACGGCCTGCAGCGCGGCGGCCTTGCCCTGCAGGACGAGCCGGCCGGCGAAGCGGGCGCCAGCGGGCGGGGGGCGCGCGGCGGGCGTGGGGCGCGCGTCGCGCGGCCGGCTGCTGCGCGGCACCGCCGGGCGCGGCCCGGTGAGCGCCGGCGGGCGGGGCGGGCGCTGTTCGGTGCGCGCTGCAGCAGGCGGGCGCGCGGCTCGGGCGGGTGGCGCGCTCGGCGCGTGGGCTGCGCGGTCCGGCGGCGCGCGGCGAAGCGCGCGGCGCGGCCTGGCGAAGCGCGCGGGCGTGCCGCGCGGCCGCTGGGCCGGCAGCCGGGGCGGGCGCGCTACAGGCGGGCGCGGCGCGATGGCCGGGCGGCGGGCGCGGCACGGCGTTCGCCAGCGCGCGGCGGGCGTGCGGGCGTGTCCCTCTCCCTTGGCGAGCACGGCTCCGGGCGGCCTCCCTCCCTCCCCCCCTCCCTCTCTCCCTTCTCTCTCCTTCCCAAACGAAGGGGCGGACGCCGACGCCATGTGGGGCCTGCGCCACACAGGCGCCCCCGACGCGCACGCTGCCACGCCAGGTTTGGCGGCCGGCGCGCCCGGTTCCAGACGCCACGTCGGCGTGGCGGACGCCACTGTGGCGATTCCTGTCCGGTAAAGCGCGTCCCGGACACTTCCCCGGACGTGAGTGCGGATAGTCTTATACTGCTATATATAGTTGATTATATAGAGGTGAAGTATAACTCTAGGTGTCACGTACACAGTAGACTGGTCCTCTGGCCGCTCTCTAGATCTGTTCAACTCAACTCTCCGCTCCTTACGTCGTCCGTGTTCGTCGCCTGCAGGGTCTCATCTCATCTCATCCTAGCGCGCGTGCAATGAGGAGGGTGTCGTCGTCGACCGGCTTGATCCTGAAGGCGATCGTGGCATTGGCCTTGTTGGCCGTGCTGCTCGCCTCCGACAACCCAGGTGCTGTTTCCGTCGCGGCGGTGCGTACGATCTGGACGGACGAGGGGTAAAATCTCTCAAGCTTTTATTTCTTGGATCACGATCGATCCGTACATTTATAACTGTTACTAATAAGAGGGTGTTTATGACTGTTTCGCTTCATGTTTTCTATCTCTGCTCTATGTTTTTTAGTCAAACGCTTTCAGCTCCATGCACTTAGCTCCACAAAAAAGGTGGAGTTGTGAGAGCACCTAAAGAGATGCTCTATAAATTCTAAGTTTCTGTGGAACTGCTCTATGGTGAAGTTTATAGAGTAGAGTTCGTGAAACAGTCTTAAACATCCCCTAAGTTCCCCTTTTCGAAATTCCAGGCGCGAGTACGGTTCGTGGCCGGAGGTGGTGGGCATGTCGTCGTCGGAGGTCAAGAAGAAGATCTGCGAGTACTGGGGTTGCGAGTACGTGCAGGGTGCACGTCATCCCAGCTGGCGCCTACGTCACCATGGCACACGACAGCCGGCGAGTCAGGGTCTACGTCGACTCCAACGACAAGGTTGCCAGGGTTCCCAGGGTCGGCGGCTAGCTAGCGGGCGGCCGGGCGGGTGACAACGACCATGCAAAGAAATTCTAGTTCTTTTATTTACGAACAATAAAATTCAAGGCATGCGCAAGTATGTGTGTGAGTGAGGTTGAATTGATTTTACTGAACCTCTATTACGCGTAGAGAAACGTTCCCTGGATTTGACATAATATTAATCCTTTACAGAATACAAATAAAGTACAAGTTTCATTGGGATTTCACATCATATTGCACTTCATCAATACTCCCTCCGTCCCCCAAAAAAAAAAGTATCATTTTAGATTTTTCAGACACTGCAATTGACCATTCGTCTTATTTAAAAAATTTATACACATTATAAAATAAATAAATCATTATTAAAGTATATCTAATGATAAAATAAGTCATAACAAAATAGATAATGTTTGTACAAATTTTTTGAATAAGACGAATGGTCAAACACGATATCTTGAAAGTCTAAAACGATACTCTTTTTTTGAGACGAAGAGAGTATATGTGATCAAAATTAGTGATTGTGTAGCTACTTATTATTCCTAGGGTCTCGTAAGACGATCCAATTATTTACACCAATGATTAACTTTATGAAAAACCTCCTACTAAGCCGTGGTGAAGAGTCAATGGATGGTTGCTGATAGACAACGTTATTTTTCAAACGTGGTTTGATCAATTGTTTTTACTTCTATGGCATGTTGTCACCAAGAACGTAATTTGTGGTAACTAATGAGCTAGGCTTATCGTACATCGGGGGTTGTGCATAATAATGTTTTTTTTGCCATATCCAAATTAAAGCAAATGATAAAATTGATGACCATAAGTGCAGTTGTTTGGAATATTGATGGCCTAATTGATTTCCATGCTCATTTATTTTTATATATATATATATTACATGGGAACGTATACTATGAAAACCAACTAGCTATGCAAACTTTAATAAAGTCCACAGGATTCTAATTTCTAATCCAACGATCTCAGATGAAGATGGATCATTTATTCGCTTAAACCCTCCCACCGATTCTTTGCTCGTGGCAGTCGGAGCTGGAGGCCATGCAGAAGCAGCATGCCGCAGACTCGACCGTACTGGCCGCGGCGATGGGCGAGGTGCACCGCCTCCGCGTACAGCTCGCCGCCGCGCGCGCGCCGACCGCCGGCAGGATGTGGTGGAGGCGCTGGCCACCATCGACGAGCTCAAGGTGAAGCTCAAGGCAAGCGAGGAGGCCGAGGCGCAGACGCGCGCCATGCGCGAGGAGTGCAAGCAGCAGCTGGAGGCGAGCCGGGCCACCATCGATTCGCTGCTCACCGACGGGTCCAAGCTGATGGACTCGTTCAGCCTCGTGGTGAAGGAGCTGGAGGAGTCGCGTGCTAAGGTCAAGCCTCGTGGTGAAGGAGCTGGTGAAAAAAAAAAGATTAGATTGGATTGTTGGGAGGGTTTAAGTGAATAAATAATCCACCTTTATCTGAGATCATTGGATTAGAATTTTGTGGACTTTACTAAAGTTTCCATAGTTTGCATAGCTAGTTAGGTTTTCATAGCATACATTCTCATTTTATTTACATATCCCTGACATGCACACATAGTGCTTACCTTGCCTGCTGTGATGTTGAGTGGCTCCGTGGAAGGATTCATGATGAGGTAGACAAGGAGTACAACGGCTGCTAGAGAAGAAAAATAGAAACAACGATCTGCGACCTTAGTGAAGACAGAAGACACGGCTGATAGAAATGTAGGGATTAAAAAAGAGAAACGGCTGATAGAATAGAGGGTAAAAATTTTGGATACCCTGTGATTGAGGGCTGATTAACGCGGCTGTTAATTATATGAAAAAAGACGCGGCTGTTTCTAGCTGCCGTTGTTTTGGGGCTGATTGATTCTTATTTCTTTTTTGCGGTTGTTTTTACCCCGTGGCAAAGGATCGTGATGCAATAACCACAATCGTCCTTTTTAGTTTTTGATTGATTGATGTGGATCACATTTTATTGAGAAGAGATATATAGTAACTTATCAGTGCATCACTCTTTCAAAAAATGTATTCGTTACTTTCCCATTTTGATATTTTGGAAAACTGAATAAAAATCTCAAAATACAAATATACTCCCTCTCCGTTCTAAAACCATAAGAAGCTTTGGATTTTCTACGTATATTACTTTTACTCTAAATGTAGACAGATATAGTGCATAGCAAAAACTATAAATCTTGAAAAGCCAAAGCACCATATAATTTGAAATGGAGTTAGTATTAGGCCATGTTATTGAATCATGTAGTAGTTATCCGCTAATAATTATCTCTTTTGGTTCTGAATAGGTAAAGATAATAGATTAGCTAATTGTTAGCTATACCCTTATATGACAATACTATCTCACTAGTGAGACCAAATCAAACAATAGCAGCGAGCATCTCCAACAGTTTTTCTATATTTTACTTGACAAATCTTATATTTTGCAAACACCTAAAAAGATATGCCAAGTAAAAAAAAAAAAGCTCATCTCCAATAGTTTGGTATAATTCACTTGGCAAACCCAGATTTAACTTACATCAGAAACCCTGAAAGAGAAATAAAATTATGTTTATGTCCTTCCACCTCTTGAAAACTTACGTCGGGAACTCCGAGAGAAAATAAAATTATTTTTATACCCTTCCAGTTTTTTCTAATACGGACGGAGTCGAGCGCGCATATATGCACGCGCTGGGGATAAATGACAAGCTGAGATGGGGAACTGTTGGAGATAGTTTTTTTCTGTTTTTGCCAAAAAAAAATAAAAATTGGCAATCTGAGATGGAAAACTATTGGAGATGCTCTAATAGATATAGAAATAACAGAAACCTGCTAATAATTGTTAGCTGGCTAATAGCTGTACATCCAAAATACCATCTAGCTAATAGGTAGCTAGCTAATATTAGATATGAGCTATTAACCAACTAATCGTTGCTGGAGATGAAGTATTTTTCTGGATATATATATATATATATATATTGCCCCATACTCCAGAAGTTGCTATAGCCCAGGCTGCTCTCCTGTTCAACTCAACTCCTTGACGGCTTGATCATGAAGGAGATCGTGGCATTGGCCTGGTTGGTCGTGCTGCTCGCCTCCGCCTCCCTCTCTACTGCTTTCGACGACGCAGCTGATACTGTTCCCGTCGCCGCCGCTCAACCAAGGTATGTGGGCGTATATGCAATGTGTTCTTTACTTCTGTCGTTACTACCTGTACCTGATCGATGATCAGGCTCTTTGTTTCTTGCCTTGCCACGGTCGATATCATTTCTTTTTTGTCGTGACTTGCTTTTATCAATAAAAGTTTTTTACGAATGACTTAAATTTAACAGTTTTTGCATAAATTTTTTAAATAAAATGAGTAGTCAAACTTAGGGTTGAAAAAGTTAAATATCTTATAATTTGAAATAGAGGAAGTATTATCTATGCTTACAAAATTTATAATTGTTGGATATCATATTTTCTTACAAATATGATCATATAAAATTTATATTATAATGGTTACATATTATTAATCTAATTGTTAACTAAAATTTTTAAAATTTGAGTCTTAATATGCGTGTGCACCAGATAAAATATGAGCTATTAGCCAACTAAATATTACTGCTATAATAGATCAAAACATGACCTTTTATACTGCTATAATTGCTTATACGGAGGTGAAGTATTTTTCTCGATATAAGTATACTGGGAGCTCCCGGTGTCACGTACGCGGTGGACTGGTCCTCCGGACGCGGATTTTTTGCTCTCGAGAGCAGGGCGGGCAGCAGAAACGGCTCCGACTGCCCCGCGACGACGCCTCGTGGCCGTGGCTGTGCTGCCCGATTCGGCTCTGCAGGATGACGGGACCAGATCAGCGCAAACAGAGGTGGGGAAGCCGGGAGGGAGGAGAGGGGAGAAGGAAGGGAAGGAGCGGAGGGGCGGATTATCGATCGCCTCACCTGCGCCGCGCCGAGGGGGAGGAGGGGGATCGATCGGCCGTGGGCCAGAGCCGGATCTGCGGTGGCGACGACGTGAGGAGAGGCGTGAGCGATGGGGGCTCCGCTCCATGTGGGAAACGGTGGTGCGGTGCCGCCGCTCAATTGAGAGCACATCGGCGACAGGAGGACGGCGATGCGCCGACACCGGCGACGGGACTGTCTCCGCAATGGCGAAAAGGGAGAGAGAGAAATGGAGTCAGAGTAGTGTCCTGTCCTGACATGTGTGGGTCCCAAAATGCATACGTATCTGCAGGGTATTTCAAATGTATACGTCTGTATTTCAGCAGGAGGGGAAAAGGAACGGATCTCGAGGGAGTAGATCGGACGGACGCATGTGTGTGGGCATGTGCTCTCGAGGGCAAATTTTACTTTCTCCTGGTCCTCCTTGTGGCCGCTCTCCAGGTCTGTTCAACTCACTCCGCTCCTTGCGTCGTCCGTGTTCGCCGCAGGGTCTCATCTCATCCCAGCGCGCGCGATGAGGAAGGCGGCGGCGTCGTCGACCGGTTTGATCATGAACGCGGCGATCGTGGCATTGGCCTGGTTGGCCGTGCTGCTCGCCTCCGACGACGCAGGTGCTGTTCCCGTCGCGGCGGCGCGTCCGATCCGGACGGACGTGGGGTATATATAATCTCTCAACCTTTTGTTTAATTTCTTGCCTTGTGCCGATCGATCCGCACATGTATATCTGTTAGTACTTATAAATTCCCCTTGTCAAATTTCCAGGCGCGAGTACGGGTACGGCTCCTGGCCGGAGGTGGTGGGCATGTCGTCGTCGGAGGCCAAGAAGATCATCTGCGGGTACGGGTCATCTTGCGATCGCGTGCACGTCATCCCAGTTGGCGCCTACGTCACCATGGATTACGACATCCGGCGAGTCAGGGTCTTCGTCGACTCCAACGACAAGGTTGCCTGGGTACCCAGGGTCGGCTAGGTAGGGCTAGGGGGCGGGTGCCAACGACCGTGCAAAGAAATTCTACTTCTTTTATTTATGAAACAATAAAATTCAAGGCATGTGCAAGTATGTGTGTGAGTGATGAGGTTGAATTGATTTTACTGAACCTCTGTTTTGTGTAGAGAAACGCTCCCTGAACGTTTTTACATCATACTATTAATCTTTTATACAGAATACAAAGTACAAGTTTCATTCGAATTTCTCATTTTATTGCACTTGATCAATACATCTGACCAAAATGCCTGTTGTTCCCGAGGTCTCATAAGACGACCCGGTTATTTACATCACAAGATTAAGTTTTATGAAAAATCTCTGATTAAGCCACGGTACGGTGAAGTCAATGGGTGGTTGATAGACAACGTTATTTTTCAAAGGCAGTTTGATCAATCGTTTTTGCTTCAATGGCATGTCATCATGCACGTAATCTGTGGTAACTAATGAATGAGCTACTAGGCTTATCGTACATCGGGCGATGTGCATAATCATGTGTTTTGCCATATCGAAATTAAAGAAAATGATAAAAAAAATAATTGATGATCATAAGTGCAGTTGTTTGGAATATTGATGTCCTAGTTGATTTCCATGCTCATTCATTTTTATATATCCCTGACAAGGCTCATATTTTACATATCCCTGACATGCACACATAGTGCTTGCTTATATTACCTAGTTGCCTGCTGTGATGTTGAGGGGCTCCGTTGAAGGATTCGTGATGAGGTAGACTTGGAGTACAACGGCTGTTAGAGAAGAAAAATGGAAACAACGATGGTAAATTTTGTTTCCCAAATCTTGGAATTTGCCAACTCCTAAAAGCATATAGGAAAGGAAAAAAAAGTTCATCTCCAATAGTTTCCCATAATTCATTTGGCAAAAACAAAAACTGTGGACCCAGGTCGCGGCTTCTTTCGCGCCGTCGCCAGATCGCAGGAAAGAAAGAAAGCGCCGTCCCTGTTGCCGCCGTTTCTTATTGGTCGATGGAAAAAATTCAGTAGGAAGAGCACGGACGGGGACGGCTTGCCGGTCGCCGTAGATCCCTGGACGTGGAGTCCGCCAGGTCCTCCCAAAGCAAGCCGTGGAAGCCGGGGAGGGGACGGAGCACTCTGGAAGCCGACGGCAACGTGAGGAAAACGCCGGCGCCGTGAACCTAGTCATCGGGCAACTACCACGGCAACGCGCCGTCGTACCTTTGGCGCGTAGCAGTCGCCGGCGTTCACGTCGACGGCGGCACAGACCTGCAGGCGACGCGCGGGAAGAAAAAAAGCGCGGGGAGCGCTCCGTCGCACGCGCGGGAGGAGGGGGAAGTCGCCGATGCGCGTTCACTCGACCCGCGCATATATGCGCGCTTCTGCCGATGATATGCCAATTTTGCCAAACCCTTTTGCAAAACTGTTGGAGAGTAAATTTTCAATTTTTCCCTAAAAATTAAGGATGCCAAACCCTTTTGCAAAACTGTTGGAAGAGACACGGCTGATAGAATTGTAAGGATTAACGAAGAGAAACGACTGATAGAAATAGAGGGTAAAAATTTCGGATACCCTGTGATTGTGCATGGGCTGATTAACGCTGTTGTTAATTATATCAAGAAATTAAAGACGCGGCTGTTTGTTGCTGCCGTTGTTTTGGGGCTGATTGATTCTTGTTTCTTTTTTTTTCGGTTGCTTTTTACCCCGTGGCAAAGGATTGTGATGCGATAGAGCTCAATCGTCTTGTTTATTTCTTGATTGATTGATCAGGATCACATTCTATTGAGAAGAGATATAGCAAATTATCAATGCATCACTCTTTCCAAAAATGTATTCGTTACTTTCCCATCTTGATTGGAACACTGAATAAAAATCTCAAAAAACAAACATACTCCCTCTCCATTCTAAGCCATAAGACTTTTTGAATTTCTATGTACATAATTCATACTCTAAATCTAGACAGACATAGTGTATATCTCAAGTATATAGTAAAAACTATGAATCTAGAAAAGCCAAAGCACCTTATAATTTGAAATGAAGAAAGTGTGTTTGTATCCTAAGTAGTTATCGATCTGCTAATAATTATCTCTTTTGGATCTAAAAAGATACAAATAATAGACTAGTTAATTGTTAGCTGTACCCCTAGATAACAAAACTGTCCACTGGTTGGACCAAATCAGATGATAGCAGCTAATGGATGGAGAAATAACAAAAACCTACTAATAATTGTTAGCTAGCTAATAGCTGTGCATCCAAACACCGTCTAGCTAATAGGTAGCTAGCTAATATTGGATATGAGCTATTAGCCAACTAATTGCAAATAGATGTGAGAGGTGAAGTATTTTTTTCTCGATATATATATATATATATATATATATATATATATATATATATATATATATATATATATATATATATATATATATATATATATATATATGTTGCCCCAGGCTGATCCAGGAGTTGCTATAACCCAGTTTCAGAACGCGGTGGACTGGTTTCCCTTGTGGCCGCTCTCCTGTCCAACTCAACTCCTTGACGGCTTGATCATGAAGGCGATTGTGGCATTGGCCTGGTTGGCCGTGCTGCTCGCCTCCGCCTCCTTCTCTGCTGCCTCCGACGACGCAGCTGGTGCTGTTCCCGTCGCCGCCGCTCAACCAAGGTATATATGTGGGCGTATATGCAATGTGTTCTTTACTTCTGTTGTTACTACCTGTACCTGATCGATGATCAGGCTCTTTGTTTCTTGCGTTGCCACGATCGATCATATCGGCACCTTTAATTTATCTGTTAATTTCAACCCCCTTTGATTCTTGATAAGACTTGGTTAACAGCGGGTTGCGTGCTCGCGGTGAGGGTGAGATGAGGGGCGACCCGGGCGACTGGTAAGCACCGCACCCGCGGCTCCCCGCCCGGCGCCACCCGGCCGCGGCCGGCCTCCCTCCTCTTCGTGAACTCATCCCGCTCCTCCCCGCTCCTTTCTCACCCAGTCCCGTCGCCCTGCCGGGCCTAGCTGGCCCCCCCTCCACCGCTACCACCCCAACCCGCCTACCACCCAGACACACCTGCCAACTGTTCGACCATGAGCCAAGCTCGCGTCTCCGCCGTCGTCGCCCCTCTCCGACGACCCCCCCCCGTCCCCTGCGCCTTCACCACGCCAACCCTGGTCTACGGGGATGGATCCGACCTCCCGGCCCACTGCCCGTCGGCGCCCGTACCACGCAGCCGGGCTGCCGGGAATGGGCGGCCCTCCCCGATCCGGTTCCGTCGCCTCGTAACCAGCGCCGCTGCGTCCCCGGAGATGGCAGGCCTCCCCAATCCGTACCCCTCCCTCCCCGCGTGCTGCCATTTGAGGTGGCCGTCGCGGACAACTCCGGCCGGGGGCGTCCGGGCTCTCGCCAGACGCTGCCCCATTCTTCCCCACCTCGGTGGGCCATACCAAGGCGGCCCGGTGGGAGGATGGGGTCTGACCGACTTCTCCAACAACGATGAAGATGATCTCCCCGAGCCGGAAGCACCCTACCGGGGGACGCCGGGCCACTGTTCCGCCGCTAACCAAGGCCCCGGATCCCGCTGGCCGAGCGGTGGCGGCGGGGTGGGCATGGCGACCGGAGCCGCTGTGGGCGGTTCCGCCAGCCCCCCCCCCCCCAGCCACCCTCCCGTGACCCGCCCCTGCAGAGGCGGGCCGCCGGGCGGGCGGGCCGCCGAGCCATGGAGCCCGCAGCCCGCCCACCGGGCCGAACCCCGGCGCTGGCAGCCCGCCCACCCGCGGTTGGGCCCAGCAAAGGCAAGCACGGCGCCGGATGCCGACGGATGGCAGATGGTGCTGCCCCCAGCGGCCTAAGGAAGAGAAACCAGCGGGCGCGCGCAGCTCCAGCAGGCCTTCTCCCATCCGGGCAGTCGAATCACGCGCACACGTCCGAGGGAGGTCGCCGATCGCTGCCTCAACTGTTCTCCTCAGCACATCGGCGTGGCTACTTGCAAGCGGCCGACCCGATGCTTCAACTGCAACGGCATCAACCACTTTCGCAAGAGATCGCAAGCGGCCACGGGCGGTCACAAATAGGGGACGGTCAGCACAGACGGGCGGATGGACGTTTCGTCCGGCAGCGGGCAGGGCAGCCCGGCACGCCAAGGGACGCCAAGGCACGACGCCTTCCCCCGTGGTCTCCCCGACATACCCCTCGACGCCAAGACGGGTCGATGCCATCCCTCCTCGGCAAGACTCCGACTTGGACTTCGCCGACATCGACGACGCCCCGCCCGGCGCCCCTGCCACGCGCCCCAGGGAGTGCTGGCGCTACCTCAAGCGAGACGCCGGCATCGACAATGCGGAGGCTAGCCTCCGGTTCGCAGTGGTTGCCCGGACACCCTGTGGTTCCACGGACATCCTCCTGGAGGACGCACGTGTGGCAATCGCTGTTGCAGCCAGGTTGCCGCTGGAGGAGATCGTCATTCGCCACTACTACCCCGAAAACTTCATCATCCTCTGCGGCTCCTAGGCAACGAGAGACAGCATCCTTGCCAACTCACCTCTGCCGATGGGTAACACCTCTCTGGTGTTCTGGCCTTGGTCCCGACTTAGGCACGCCGACGTGTCCTCGCTACGGTACCGAGTCAACATCGTGCTGGAGGGGATCCCGCCACACATCTGGCGCGAGGACACGGCCGCCAAGATCCTCACCCCGTCTTGCTGGATTCAGGAGGTCGCGGCCGAGACGACGGCCGGGGACAACCTCTCCACCTTCAAGGTCATGGCTTGGACAGCACACCCCTCGTACATCCCGCTCATTTGCTGGCTCGGGGTGGACGAGCGCGACCCTCCGGGCCACCAGTTCGTCGGTGGGCAGCCCCCGTCCTTACTCCACGAGAAGCGGTGCTCGCACACCGGGTCCTCATCCACCTGAAGACTATGGCCGACTTCAACCAAGCCTCCCTCCCTCCAGCGCCACCGGCTGCCCCGGACGACGGCCACGGTGACGGCCCGGGGATGCTCCCCGACAGACACCACCTCGGCGGGAACCTAGGCCCCCGGACCCATAGTTTCCAAGCACCCGAGGGACGCCTGACAGGGACGCGCAGCCGCACACCTCCGGCAGCCAGCGCAGGGGCCGGGGGGGCCAACACCGGTCCTTTATCGCCGCAAAGACGGGAGCACCGGTCGATGACCCAGCCGCGCCGGTCCTTGGTTGGACGGAGCACCGCCGGCACGCTGGCAGCGACGCCCCGACCTCGCTGGTCGCGGCCCCAGTGCCACGGCGGCCAACGACCGGCCTCGCCGCCACCACAGGAGAGACGCCGCCGGGCGGGGACGCAGGGCCGCCGCCCGACGAGCAACCAGCCGGGCCACTAATCCAGCCCGGGTCATGGTCTGGCGCCCATGACGCAGGCTGCGCCGCCAAAGACCACTGCCCGCAGTCCAAGACATGGCCTCGCCCCCTCCGCAGCCGGGAACGGGAGCGACACAGGGCCGGAAGAGCAGCCTTTACCGCGACACGCTGCCGTCCGTGGATACTGCAGCAGGGAGCGCACCACCTTCGCCACACGACCGCCCCGACACGATGCCGCCCCGCCGAAAACCCCCGCTGGCGGCTTCGTAGCTGGCGCAGAGCGCGACGACCCGACCAATGGCGTGCTTACGAATTACCACGGTCCAGGGCGACACTCCTGGGGCGATACCGAGGACGACGGCAGCGACGGCCACGCCAAACGTGGCAGCAGCGCACCCAAACGCGACGCCGAAGCCCTGCCCGCCACTGCGCTGGCGCAGGGCGGCGCTCCGTCCCCCCCTGCGACAAAGCCCGAGTACGACGAGGGCACCGCGACGATAAGCGCACGCCGGCTTGCTGGGGACGACACCCCGACGCTGGTCACCAGCCACAGCCGACTGTAACCTGATCGCGCCCCGCCAAATTCGCCGTGTGGTGCTGTTGGACCGACGCTTGGCGCTGCCACACCTCCATGGGCGCCGGGAAGCATCGGCTCGCCTCGCCCCACAGGACAGCAGGCCGGCCCCCCACCTCCCTCGAACACGCCGCCGCGTGCATCGGGCCCCCTAGACACTGGGCGCCCCCCACAGGGCCCGTGGTGGCTGCCCTGCGCCAGCCCGGTGGCCACCTGCTCGCCAAGCCCGGGTCCCCAAAGACCAACGAGCCGGCCAACGGGGACTGCAGCAGTCACCACCGCACAGCCCACCTCGGGCAGCAACGGCGCGGTCTCTACGAGCTCCGGCCTGCTGAAGCGCTTTACCGCGAGGGCGGTGCGAGTCATAGACCCTCCGCTCCTGTCGCCGCCGCCCGTGCTCCCGCCAGAGTCAAGGCCACCGCTTCGGAGTCGAAGGATCGCTGCGCAGGAGCTCTCCAGGGTTCCGGCCTCCAAGCGGGGTGAGGTCCTCGCCATGAAAAGGCTCGGCATGCTGCGGAAAGACCAACTGAAGCCTTCATCAGCGGACAAGAAGGCGTACGACTCCATCTACGTTAGCAAGCTAACCCCTTCGCACCAGCAGGCCATTCGAGAGCTGTTCCCCGACGAGCCCAAGCCGGTGAGGTCGAGGAGGCGAGGCGCCGCACGCGCCTAGGCCCCTCCCCATCACCTCGATTGACATCCAATGGATAATACAAGACTTCTATGCTGGAACGCGAGGGGCCTAAACGCCAGGGGCCGCCGCGACGTCGTTCGTACGCTAGTGCAGGAGGAGAGACCCCATCTTGTTTGCATTGTTGAGACCAAGTTGCAATCTGTACCTCCGATGTTGTTATCCTCCATGTTGGGAATAAATTTTATGCCTGCGGCCGGTACTTGCGGTGGGATACTAGTCGCAGCCCAGGACCCGCTACTACGACTGACCGACGTCAAAGTAGGTTGCTTCTCGGTAACGGTGCAGGTAGTCCCGTCTAGCGCCGGCCTAGGAGAAGATCCGCATCCCTGGTGGCTCACTGTGGTATATGGTCCACAAGATGACAACATGAAGGAATTGTTCTTGGAAGAGTTGGAGGCTATCCGCGATGAATGTGAAGGCCCCTGGACCCTAGTAGGGGACTTTAACCTCATCCTAAACGAGGAAGACAAGAGCAATGACCGCATCGACCGGAGAAACATGCGCCGCTTCAGGCAAACCGTCGCTCGACTGGGACTCCTCGACCTACACCTACACGGCCGCTCCTTCACCTGGAGCAACGAGCGTCGCTGGCCCACACACGTTAGGCTGGATCGAGTGCTGGTCACGCTGGACTGGGAGGCCATGTTCCCGGACTGCCACCTACAGGCCCTCGCGTCTGACGCCTCGGACCACTGCCCACTGCTCCTACAGACGAACATGTCCATCCACGCCAAGCCACGGTTCCACTTCGAGCTGTTCTGGCCAAAGACAGCTGGTTTTCAGGACGCGCTCACCAGGGGCTGAACTTGCACGGAAACGTTCTCAGACCCCCTACTCCGCTTCGACGCTCTACTGCGTAACCTGAGGCGGGAGCTCCAGAGTTGGGCGGCCAACCGCGTTGGCAACGTGCGTGAGCAGCTCCCCCTTGCCCGCGAGTTCACCTACCGGCTGGACCGGGCCGCAGAAACCAGAGACTTATCAGACGAGGAGTTCGAGCTGCGTAAGAGACTAAAGTTCAAATGTCTTGGCCTTGCCTCGCTCGACAGAACCATCGCGCGCCAGCGTTCGCTTCTTGTCCGACGGCGATGCGAACACAAAGTACTTCCACATGATTGCGAGAGGAAGGAAGAGACGCAACTGCATCCTGCGCCTATTGGACGGGGACGGCAACCCATGCACGACGCACACGGAGATGGAAAGCGCAATCGCCACGCACTTCCAAGCGGTCTTCGGCACCTCGGCCCCCGGCCGATCCTCCCTGGACTTTGAGGCACTGGGGATCGTGCCGGCTAGCCTGGACGACCTGCACGAGCCATTCACGGAGGAGGAAGTCCGTGCCGCGATAGCCGACATGCCTTCTAACCGGGCACCGGGACCCGACGGTTACATCGGAGCGTTATATAAGGCAGCATGGGAGGTCACCGGGGGTGACGTAATGGCAGCTGTGAACGCGTTCTTCTATGGCGACGCCCGCTACTTTCACAAAGTCAACAACGCATACGTCATCCTACTCCCAAAGAAGCCAGAGGCGTCCACCCCAGCGGACTACAGGCCGATCACGATGATCCATAGCTTCGGCAAGCTCATATCCAAGTTCATGGCGTTGCGGCTGGCGCCAAAGCTTCACGACCTCATCTCCCCCAACCAGAATGCCTTCATCAAGGGGAGAACGATCCACGACAACTTCAAGTTTGTACAGCGAGCTGCCGTCCTCCTGAAGAAAAATAAGATACCCAAGGCGCTGCTGAAGCTTGACATCTCCAAAGCCTTCGACACGGTCTCCTGGCCCTTTCATTTGGATACCTTGAAGGCGTTTGGGTTCAGTGATGCTTGGAGACGATGGGTGGCGATGCTCCTGTCCTCGGCCACCTCCAAAATCCTCCTTAACGGGAGGCCCGGCCCGCCTATCTCCCACAGGCGAGGCGTGCGGCAGGGTGACTCGCTCTCCCACATGCTCTTCATCCTCGTCATGGAGGTGCTGGCTCGTCTGTTCGCCCTAGCTCGTCTGTTCGCCCTGGCACAAGATCAACGGGTCATCCGTCCACTCGGCACGGCTGCGATCAAGCACCACCGCAGTATCTACGCGGACGACGTCATTTTATTCATCCAGCCATCCCCGAGCGAAGCGAGAGCGGTCAAGCAAATTCTCAAGATTTTTGGTGACGCCTCAGGCCTACAGACGAACCTGGCCAAATGTTCCATCACCCTGATCTTTGGAGACCGAGACGCGTTACCACAATTGCAGGCGATCTTAGGCTGCACCATTGCCGAATTCCCCATAATCTACCTGGGTCTGACGCTGAGCACCAAGAAAGCCCCTAAGTCGGCAATCCAGTCCACGGTTGAGAAGGTCGCCAGGCGTCTGCCGGCCTGCCATGGTCCGCTTATGGCACGGAGTGGACGCCTAATCTGGATCAAGTCGGTCCTCTCCGCAATCCCGATCTACACCATCATAGCGGACGGTCTACCGCCCTGGGCAAGCAAAGAGATCGATGCCATCTGCAGGCGATTCCTTTGGACAGGGAAGGAGGGTTCAGTGCGTGGCAAATGCATGGTTTCATGGCCAATGGTTTGTCGTCCCAAAGATCTCGGTGGACTCGGCATCCCGGACCTACACTTGACCACCATCGCACTACAGACGCGGTGGCTTTGGCTGAGACACACGGACAAGCAGAGAGCTTGGTCCGGTCTCCCACTCCAAGTGAGTGGTGAGGTGCAACGCTTCTTCACTGCCTTGACATTCACCATCCTGGGCAACGGTCGCTCCACGAGTTTCTGGACAGGCAGATGGATCGAGGGCAGGACGGTCACGGATGTAGCTCCATCTCTCCCGGCCTGGTCACGGCGAGGCACCGTCGGGACACCACAGTAGCCGACGGCCTCCACAACCGCGCCTGGATCTCACAAATTCGGGGCGGCATGTCCGCAACCGCCATCGCAGACTACCTCAGGCTATGGGACATCCTACTCAAAATAAACCTGAGCGACTCGGAAGACAAGCTGGTATGGAGATGGACGGAGAACGGGCTCTACACATCCCGCTCGGCCTACCGCGCAGACTGCTTGTTGGGGTCGCACCCGATACGGGGCTGTGATAAAATTTGGGGGATGTGGGCGCCGCTGCGCGTGAAGCTCTTCCTCTGGATCGCCATCAGGCGTAGACACTGGACCGCTGACAGGAGGTGCAGGCACGGCTTGGAGGCACCGGACGCTTGTTTCCTCTGTGACCAAGCCGAGGAGACCATCGACCACATCATCGCCGAATGCCCCTTCTCCAAGCAAGTTTGGTGGAGCATCCTCGCCTACCTAGGAGCTGACGCCTCGCAAGTGGGCCGGAGCGACTTCATCGACTGGTGGGAGGCGTGGACCGCGAGATGGCACGGGCATAAGAGAAAGGGAGCATTCGCCCTAACTGCCTGGGAGTTGTGGAAAGAGCGTAACGCTCGCCTCTTCCGAGACACAGCTTTGTCAGTCTCGCATGTATTATCCGTAATCAAGCAGACCGCCGATCTTTGGATAGAGGCCGGGGCGGCAAACCTAGGTTGTCTCATCCGTGAGTAATCCGCTAAGTGAGCCGTTGGCCCGGGGCAGAGCGTCAAATCCTTTGTAACCGCCCCGCCAACGTTGACGCCTTCGAGCGTTCTGTAAAAACTCCTTTCTTAAATACAAAGATACGCAAGCCTTTTGCGTATTCAAGAAAAAAAATCTGTTAATTTCCCTTGTCAAATTTAATTTCCAGGCGCGTGTACAGGAGGTCGTCGTGACCGGAGGTGGTGGGCATGTCGTCGTCGGAGGCCAAGAAGATCATCTGCGAGCATCACTGGAGTTGCGATCGCGTGCACGTCTTCCCAGCCGGCTACGGTGTCACCATGGAATACGACACCCGGCGAGTCAGGATCTTCCTCGACTCCGACGACAAGGTTGTCACAGTTCCCAGGATCGGCTAGCTAGGTGGCGGGTGCCAACGGCCCTGCAAAGAATGTCTAGTTCTTTGATGAACAATAAAATTCAAGGCAGGTGTGTATGTGATATTTAATTGAGGGCAATAGCGGACAAGTATGCGTGTGATGAGTGAGGTTGGATTGATTTTGCTGAACCTGTATCTGTTTATCGTAGAGAAACGCTCCCTACAGAATTTTACATCATCTTATAATCCTGATTGTGTAGGTGCTGGTTCATGAGGTCTCGTAAGATTATCCGATTAATTACACATAGATTAACTTTTTATGAAAAAAATCTCCGATTAATAAGCCACGATGATAGTCGTGCCTTTGGGTTTTGAGTCTCTAAGACAATCCCAGTTAATTACACCCATAGATTAACTTATTATATGAAAAACCTCATATTAGCCGTGATGATCGATCTCAAGTGTGCATGAATAATAGCACAATGACAATAAAATTGCTAGGGCCTCATCGATGGCAGAGTTTGAAGCGAAGGCACGAACGCATGAATGTTCCGTCTCATCAATCAGAACTGAACATCTCTGGCCTTGTCAGTCAGAGTGAAATAGTCTCCTTTGGTCAACAAGTCAAATCGTGACTTCACTACAAACATATCTGCCAGTTTCTAATTTGATTGTGTGTATACGGGACGACAGCAGCTCAGTCACCAATTTGCTTAATCCAAGTTCAGAGGGCTTATCAACTAATGGCTACACAATTTGAACTCTGCATAGTACAATCACGGAGCACATCACAGTCGTAACTCAGCTGGTTTACACAACTATGGCCCTGTTTGGATTTGTTCTCTGCTAATAGTTAGTTGGTTGTAATAACTCATATCTAATATTAGCTAGACTAATAACTCATATAATATTAGCTACCTATTAGCTGGAGGGTGTTTGGATATACAGCTATTAGCCAGCTAACAATTATTAATAGATTTCTATTATTTCGCCATCTATTAGCTGCTATTATCTGATTTTGTCCAACTAGTTAAATAGTTATATCGAAATGTTCAACTAACAAATAGTAATAAAAAAAAAGTCTATTATCTATATTGGGTGCAAAAGAGATAAGTAAGTGTTAACACTATTAGCCAGCTAATAATTATGAGCAGATTTCTATTATTTCTCTACCTATTAGCTGTTATTATCTGATTTGGTTCAACTAGTGAGATAGTTATTATCTAAAGGTCCAACTAATAATTATCAGCTATACTTGTTTGAACCAAAATAGATAATTATTAACAGATAACTATGTCTACCGAAATTTAAATAGGGCCTAACACACCACAAAAATAGAGTTCGTCTCAAAAATCAAATGGGCAATAGGCCGCTAATAATGTACTACTTTTCTAGTGCAACTACTTTAAGAATTGCATGTATAATGCATCCGAATGGGTACTCTTGAGCCCAAATTGCCCTGGCTCTCTACTGTTCACAGATACTGATGCAAACTTTAGAGAGTTTTGAGACGTAAGTAGTATGCTAAACTAATCATCACCCAACGGATCATGTCTCCCAACAGATCAGACGCCAATCTACCACATGTTCTTCTCCTTTAATCTTCTCTCACCTCTCATGATCCTTCCCTCTAATCTAACATTGAAAACTGTATTTACTACTATTTTCTGTGTAACAGGGGTTCATCAAAGCCTCTGCATCTGCATCTCATGATGGCCACCATTTTGCAATTTGCGGCTTCATAAAATCCTTTGCATCTGTTCTGCACCAAGAAAAATAAATAAGTAAATAAATCCTTTGCATCTCATGACGGCACAACTTTGCAATTTGCTGACAGATCTTCTCTTTCTTGTCCTCTCACCAAAACTAACCAACACCCAACACTGTCGCTTCAATAGCACGGCAGACAACACTCCAGCTTTCTCCAACTAGAACATACATCACTTCTTCTAACTGCACCGCACCTCGACTTGATCAATTTTCTAAATCTATCTTCACCAACAAATCAATCACTGCTATATACTCTGTCGCTTCTTTGCGCTTGCAATCTTCTCACTCCTCATGATATTGCTTTCTAATATATGGCTACTGCGTTGCATGGGCTCCTTCAATCAGACCCTCGCTCTGAATATCAATATCACTTGGCGTTGCCTTTGCTGCTACTTCCCGAACTGCTGCTTTATTTGCCTTGAATCATCAACAATGACTTCTGAACTCACACTAACACTCCTTGACAATGCCTTCTTCACCTTTATCGGACTCTACTATTATTAGTACACCAGTTAATCTGCAGGAGCTAGACACATACTACCCTTCAGCCTTCCAACCTCCTTTGGATGTCTACACTACAGCCGTGCAGCCGCTTCTCTTCTGCTGGTCGACGTGCGAAGCGCATGGACTTGCCGTCCTTGAGCCCAGGCGTAACGTGTACTGCCGCGACAATTTACTTATACATGTAATTCAAAGAATTTCTGTACGCTAATTATCCCAAACTAACCTGGGTTATTTGGGATTTACATGCCATTTACCCGACCAATCAAGCTCATAATCACCCGGCCATAATTAAACAATTTTGTCGTGCAATTGGATCACCGCATTAACACTCTCTCTCTCTCTCTCTCTCTCTCTCTCTCTCTCTCTCTCTCTCTCTCTCTCTCTATATTTGTTATTGAGCAAAACACGCAGGCACGACTACAGCGCCGTGTAGTTATATTATATGTGGGGGTGCTAAGAATTTGCAGCAGTTCAGATCAAAGATGGCCAAACCTGTTTATTCTGGAAAGACAAGTGGCAAAGTCAAACTTTGAGCAAAGTTTTCCTGAGTGTTTCTCCTTTGTTAAAAACAAAGGCACCTCTTTGTATTCTGTTATCAACCTGCATGAAGTAACTGATATGTTCAATCTGCCTCTCTCCACGGTTACCTATAATCAAGTACAAAGCATTCAGCAATTAATGACAAATCTGAACTTGGAAGAAACCAATTACTCCTGGACCATTTTTTGGAGGATCAGCCAGGCTCTCATCATCCAGTGTTTACAAGTCCCTAATGGGTCACAACCCAATTGACCCAGCTTTTCACTGGCTATGGAAAAGCCCCTGCCAACCTAAACATAAGGTATTTTGCTGGCTTCTCCTAAAGGATAGACTAAGTACAAGGAACATTCTAAAAAGAAAACAGATGGTGCTTGAATCTTTTGATTGTGAATTGTGTGGGCAAAGGGTTGAGGAAACTTCAGAACACCTCTTCCTTCATTGTCCTTTTGCCCAACATTGTTGGAACATTCTCAACCTTGTTACTATGCCCAATTCAGATACGACTGAGAATTTTAATGCCCTCAAGATTCAGCTCAACTCTCAGTTTTTCATGATTGCAATCATCCTAATGTCCTGGACCATCTGGATTGCCAGAAACAAAATCATTTTTGAAGCAATGCAGTGGAGCATACAGGACTGTAAAATTTTTTTCTTCAAGGAAGCAAGACTTATCAGCTTCAGAATAGTCTGAACTCTTCATTTGCTTTGATCAATGGGTAGATTCTTTAGACTCTGTTTAAGTGTGGATCTGATTCCTAGCTTCAGGATCAGTCTTATTTTCTTTGTCTCCTTTGTTCCCTAGATTTTCCTCTGTAAACTGCTTTTCTTTTTGCTTGTAAAACTTGTTTCGTCTTCTTTCGATTCAATAAATTTCTGTAGGGGCCTTGGCCCCTCCAGTTTCCTAAAAAAAAAAAAAAAAAAAAAAGACTACATTGAAATGTGAGATAATCATTTACGACTACTATGACCTCTACCTTAAATGATTATTTTCACAATCTTTTGCCCATGCACCACACGGAGTACCTCGGTGACAAGAAGGTCCGCAACACTTCTGTTGTAAGATGTAACAAAATCTCGTATTATAACCTCAAGCAATATACGAGAATCAACAAGCTTCTCATGTGAACTCATGAGTTCAACGTTGTCGACTTGTAGTTACGTAGTATAAAACAACTAAGGCATTATTTAAAAAATTAAAAAAAAAAAAAAAAAAAAAAAAACTAAGGCCTCTCCTCCTTCGGTTCATCTGGAACAAGACATGGAACTATTCCAGATTTACTTGTACAAATTAAACTAGCGTTCAAGCTGGATTCTTTTCAGGAAGTCATTGTCTAATAATAACAGGGAGTCATTGTCTAATAACAGAACGAGGCCTAAGCAAACATAGAACATGTGGCACTCCCACACGGAAGGACTTTCGAGTTGTCCACACGAGTCAAACACCTGTGACACCGGCTCCACGGACCATGGCAGTGTCCTGAGTCCACACAAAGGTTACCAAATACATCACCCAGTAGACAGTAGAGGCTGAATAACAAAACAGCGGGGGCACGTAGGTCTCAATCTCGATCGCACGCATCAAGAACCAAACGATCAGAGGCTGTAAACCCAAGCCAAGTAAACCCCAGGATCACCATGTGCTCTGAATTCAGCAATCAACAACCCAACGATGTGATTTCAACAATCAACAGCCCAAGGTATTATAGATAGAAAGCAACCATCACATAGCATAAACAAAATTGAACCTAGAATACTTCCAACAAAACATCATAACTTTCAAGTGCTTATCTTGGATTCTAGACCTGAAAAAAAGAACAAAAACCGCCTACAATAAGCAACTTGTTCAAAACAAGTGTGGCAGCTCAAAGGGCAACGCCACTGGGGAAGGCTGCAGAGCTTAGTAAACAACTCAATTCAGATGGAATGAACTGCGAGGAGTGGATATTTATTCAGAAACGATCATCTATCGTTTAGCTACTTATTAAGCCTAAAACTGTTGTGTACAAACGGACTATATGGTAACTAAACAAGAGAAACCACTGATTAAATGGACCCGGCAACTGTCTAGTGTTTACACAACATGTAGACAGGCTTGCGAACAGTGCATAAAATACAGCAATTTCTCATGCTAGACATAACAAGATTCAGGGTCCATTATCACAACCCTCAGTGAACAATATTTTCAACACATTCAAGCTACCAGATTAGTCATAATGAAAAGAGAGCTTCTAATTCAATTAACTGCAATTCCTTACGAGAACAAGTAGACACAACACTGACAAATTTTGATCTAAAATTACTTCCCAGTCATATAGAAACACAAAACTGTAGGGACTGGAATTTTCTCAAGGTGCATATTCCCCCAAGATAATAAAGAAGTTATGCAGCGTCAGAGATCATTGATCCTTCTCTTTTCAAGTGACAATAATTGATCCTTAACCCAAGAGAACGCCCATTGAACTCATACGAGCAGAAACAACCCATCATCAGGAGAGCCAAGGCAACTGAGGCTCACAATGTTCAGTGGGTGCCAACAAGGTTACAAAGTTACACCTGCTCAAGATACAATGCTAACAAGGGCACGCCCAATAAACTGGCATCACCACATTCCAATCCGATCAAGCCACACAGGGTAACCCTGAATTATAAGCCTCATCTTCAAAATTTCAGAAATAAACCAAAAATCAAGGAAACAACCCAGAACGTAGCATAACAGCTTAGGTACGATTTAAATTACACTAACATACTTCCAACAAAACAGCATAATTGTGCAATGCTTAGCTTTGAATTCTAGAGCTGGAACAGAACAAAATGTCTTGGGTATGTAACTTGTTCAAAACAAGTAGCAAAGCTGAAAGGACAATGCCACTGGACCCTTGGAGGAGACTACATAGCTGGGTAACAACTCATTGGGTAACAACTCATTTCAGAGGAATAAACCTAGAGGAGTGGGTGGCACCAATACCGGGCCTACCGTGCTTGACCGGCTTGTAGGAGATGGAGAACTCTGCGAGATAGTGGCCAATCATCTCAGGCTTGATCTCAACCTGGTTGAAGGTCTTGCCATTGTAAACACCAACAATGCTTCCAATCATCTCAGGGACAATGATCATGTTCCGGAGATGGGTCTTCACTGGCTCTGGCTTCTCACCCGCAGGAGCATCCTTTTTCTGTCAATGGCAGTGAAAGATAGCTTGTAAGTAAATTGTGTATCAGGTATAATAAAGTAAATAAACTTCCACACATGCCATCACATCAATCAACACGTAACCCTGCATTGACCGTGTCTAGCAACCTGCACAGAACAGAACAGCAGCAAAAATACTGTACATTCAGGATAGCAAATTCGATCTATCATGGTTCCAATAGTCTTCAACATGGGGCAAGGCAGGTTGTAAGACAGCAGGCTATGCAACGAACAAAAATGAAAACCATGCACCATACAGTAAGCAATTAAAAATCAAGTTACTTGTAACATTTCAATCAACAAGCTTATATTTGTCTATAATCCCAGTTCAAATCCAACAGACCAAATGGCATAAGAACTCTAAAAAATTATAGTAATTGACCCTACTATATACATAATAAGATTCACGATTCATAATCGCAACACTCAGTGCTCGCATCCTTATTTGCTACACATTCAAGCTACAGGCTAAGTCATCAGAAAACCAAGGGAAGCATGAGTTTATAAGATTTGCGAGTAATCTTGAATTTCTTTATAATACAGTTACCGTGTTATTTGATGCGTACCCCTTTAGCCCAAGCTCCACGGCTAAAAAGCATGCTACAGCACAATCATACAGATCCAAAATTCAGAGAACACGGATCTAACTCATTCGAGCAGACACATTTCTACTGTCACGAATACTTCTAACTAAATACTAAAAACACAAGCATCCAAAAAAAATACGAGAATAATCTAATAAGCATCATATAATCATGAGAGCATAACAGATCCACGCAATTATCTAGATCGGACCACACTAAAACACTAACAAAAAAGGGTAATGAATATTAAGCGGTCAGAAACTGACCGCCTTGCGCAGCTTCTTGATGAGCGCCATCGGCTTCCTCTTCAATCCCCTCTGGAACCTACCGAAATAAACACATCACATCAGATCTCTGCAAACCAAAATCCCACGGAAACAAACGAATCGCGGCACGAAAGGTACCTTCTCCTGGCGCGCGCCGGGAAGAGCTGGACAAGGTCGTCCGTGGACATGTCGAGCAGCGCATCGAGGTCGACGCCGCGGTAGCTGTACTTGCGGAACGTCCTCTTCTTGGGAGCGCCGGCGCCGACCTCCGGCTCGACTTCGACGTCCGCCTGCGCAACACGAGTTAGTCCTTGTGCGAGTCATAGGGACGTGCTGGATCTTGGAGCTGGGTACAGTACTGGCGGGGAACTCACCATGGTTGAAGTGAAGCTGGTCGGTGAGGTCGCGGTGCGCGGCGGCGGCGGGCGATGGGCGGAGGCGGAGCGGCGGCGCAGGCGGGTAGGTTTTAGAGAGGTGCGCGTGGGGAATGGGAGCTTATATATAGCTGCGCACGGTGATGAGGCCGTGAAGAGCATTCGTCCAGGTTATTAGTGGGCTGGTCTGGATGGTGTTGGGCCGGATGGTATTCATTAGTGGGCTGAAAATACGTTTGTTGCAAGCCTAGCCTGCTTTAGTACACTAGCAAACATGGATTGTCCTCTCAATAAAAAAACAATCATGGATTCATTTCCCTCTGTATATCGCGCCATATTTCAATCTTGGTATCGGACTCTTACCGTTTTTAGACGCTAATTATTCTAACTGATGATATAAGTATAAAAACTGTAAATCCAGAACAAGAACAAGATATGAAGCTCTATGAAGGCAAAATGTTTGTGACTTCCATATTAGCGATAGAACAGTATAAAAGCTATATATAGACCATCATTTAGCCTAACCAAAAAATGGATATCTAGCTATATCCTACACGAGCATATTTGACTAGTATAATATTAAAAGAATTTTTTTTCTATTTCAAATTTTATATTCTTATCGCCTTATAGGAAAGAACAGATGGAAAGGGTTGGGGTTCTGAAAAAAATCTATTGAGATGGTCCACTTAAATAAAGTAAAATGCACTCGATGTTCTTAAACTTTTTATGGATTCTCGGTTAAGTTATCAAACTAAAAAAGTGGTCATTTGTGTTCTCAATCAATCTACTATCAGCTATGTCCTCAAATTAAAAAGGTGACCATCTATGTTCTCAATACAACTAAAGATCCAAAATCCATCACATCACCGTCAGCTTCCTCTCTCCATCTCTTTGGCCATCCACCTCTCTTTTTGCTCGATTGGTCATTGAGCATGTGCCTCCAAAGCATAGACGTAGCCGTAAGACCGGTGCCCAGCGAGCAGTGTAGGACTTTAGGCCAGCATTCGCCCATAGCCTTGACCCTTGAGGTGGTCGCAGGACCAATAAGAAACAAAGTAGGGAGTGGAAGTTGAGGAGGGAGCAGGGAGGAGGGTTTTTTAGTAAGTTTCACATAGCCTCGTCCATGCTAGCACAACCAGATAAGCATATAGGGTGACGTAGTAGGATTCGGACATCTGCTCGAGCGTGGCATTAGTATGGACACTCAAATGGACAATTTTAGTTGGAGGACTCAGGTGAGAATCCAAAGTGGACTGAGGACATGAAAAGTTTAAGGTTTCATGTTGTATTTTATTCAATTAAATACGTATAAAGAGGTTGTTTGTAGTGCTCTAGTGTTCTTGAGAGTTTTTTTTATTTTGGATAGCCTCTAAATCCTGGATTTTAAAGATTTAGATTGTAGAGTCTCTTCAAGAGTCTTTCTTAAACTCAATATTTGAATCATCGTTTGGAGAGTCATTTGAAATAAAAATCAATCTCTATATTTCCTCACCTTTGTTCTTTATATCTTTTCACACTTTAGAGAGCCATCCCCGCTCTTCACTCTGGCTAGTGAGAAACTAGAAATAGAGTATAACAATATTTGGAGATCTACTTGGAGAAAAGACTGGATGATGTATTTTTTCACCAACATCTTTGTTCCTATCAATACGGGGGATATAAAGAAACTACTGGAATTGCTCTAAATAACAACTTTATGGGGTTGTTTTCTCGCAAACCACATAGAGATTCTCTGAATTCTTACAATGTCTCTGCAATACTTTTTGAGCAAAGTCTCTACACTACTTGATACTAGGTGTCGGGGACCAAAATAGGGGCCCTCCAAACAGTTAGGCCCAACAAACGTAAAACTAGACTACACGGTAACAAAACACGGCCTACCAAGGCCCAGCACGCTGCTTGCCGTCTCGACCGAGCCCCCTTTGCTTGGGCCCACGGTAGGCGCTAACTTTCCGTCCCGTCCGAGCCCCCTACGCTGGGGCCTCGGACAGGCGCTAACTTTCTGCCTCCTCCGAGCCCCCCTACGCTGGGGCCTCAGACAGGCACTTGACTTTCGTCCCGTCCGAGCCCCCTACGCCGAGGCCTCGGACGGGCGCCTGTTTTCCGTCCCGTCCAAGCCCTCACCGTTGAGGCCTCGGACAAACGCTAACGCTATGTCTCGCCCGAGCCCTCTACAGGAACGCCTTGGACGAGCTTCCGGCTTTCGTCCCGTCCGAGCCCCTGTGCCTGGGACTCGGACGGGACGCACCGCACCTCCCGGTCAAGCCTGGCCACAGACTTGACGTATATCCACCGCCCGCCTTCCCACAGTGCCTGTCAGACTGACGCCAAGCAGGGGATGGGAGCCGTCCCGTCACAACCCTACGCCCGCGTTCATGATTACGCTACCCCTACAGTGACGGCCATGCCTGCCACTGTAGGGCGTCATGATGACTAACCTCTATGACAGGTCCCATCCCAGAAGTCCCGATACGGCGTACACCGCAGCCGACGCACGACGTCAACCCTATACGGAGGCCGGGTCTTCCGGAGCCCCGGCCGCTGTACGCCCGGGTCTCCGAGCCCGGGCAGGTGGAGATGGCTTCCGTGACGGTGTATCTCTGCGCCCGCCCACGCCAGATATACGACAACGACGCCACGACCCTCGAAGCTTTGGACCGGGGATGAGTCAAAGCTACAAAGAGCCACAGCCGCTAGGACATGTTCACCATGACGTCCTCGCCAACCTCTGTAGAGACAGACATCCCTCCGTTGCCGGGATCGAGGAACCGACTCCACAGAGCGGCGCCCACAATCGGCAAAGATGACGGGCGTGCAAGACAAGGCCGCCGCCCACACCGAGGCCTCGGAGCAAGGCGGGGAGAAGCACCGAGACCTCGGCCGGGGAAAGAGGCGGCGCCCACCACCGCTTTCACCTATTCGAGCATCAGATCAAGCCCGTTCCTCCCCCTTTGCGGCTATAAAAGGGGAGGACGGGGGTCCTTCCAAGGGCAAGTGAATGAATCTATAGGCAAGTCGGTTGGTCTACACACAAGTCAATCGGACTACAGACGAGTCTAGCAATCTCCTTAGCACACAGGCACACACACTCATCTTCACGAGACTTGGGACCAGCTCCCTCTCTCCACCTGCTTGTACATCCCTACCTACAAGCACCTTGGTGCAAGATAATACAAATCTCCCTTGTGTCCATCTCGCACACCATCCGGGGTTGGGAGCACGCACGCAAATTTACTCGTTGGTACTAGGACCGCCAGTTTTAGCACCGACAGTTGGCGCGCCAGGTAGGGGGAAGTGCGTGTTTCGCCTCCTTTCCCGCCAAAACTTCCGGATGGCCAGCAGACGTGACGACGCTTCGGGGCGACTTCTCAGCCCCAACTCCTCTCCACTCCAGCCGCTGGAGCCGGGGACCCTGATCCGGTTCGGTGAGCTTGAGTTCGTGTCGACTGGAGTCCAGTACGACATGGAACTCCTCCCGGCCGGAGTTCAGGGGCCTTCCGACGAGTCCCCACAGACCCAACATCGGCCCGGCGCAGGAGGCGCCACGGCGCCGCGCTCCCGCCGCTCGATGGACGCACCGACGCCGGGCGGTCTGAGAAGATCTTGCGGCGCTGGCGGCCGGGCCGGACATCCGCCGTGGGGGGCGCTCACCGCCGCCGCCACGACGCCGCCCGCTTGGCATGGCCAACGCCGCCGCCACGCACACGCCGGCGTTGGTCTCCACCGCCATGGGAGCCCGGGAGGAGGCGTCCCCCCCCCGTCGGCGGCACTCCACGGAGCACCCCGACGCGGACATCCCCCGACGGATCCATCCATGCCTACGAGGAGTACCTCGACAAAGGGCAGAGGAGGCGGCGACGCTACTCCGGCACGTGCTACACCCACCCGATCCGGTGCTACCTCAAGGATACGGAGCCCAGGGAGTTCATCCCGGAGCACGCCTTCGCCTTCGGCTACCCCGACTCCGACTCCCCGGACGACATGTACGACCCGACTCGCGAGTGCTTCCACGTGGAGGTCCGGGACCTCGGCGCCGATGGCAACAGCAGCGACGACGGTGGCCAGGAACGCGACCCTAGGCACACTGCCAGGCCCGCCCCGGTGGATGCAACCCCGGTGGATCCGAGTGCTTCCCGTCCACCGGGTCAAGAACGACGGACCCCGCCGCCCGCAGCCGCTCCGAGGGCGGAGGATCCGGCAGCCCACGCCTCGCGAGCCGCGCCGACACACCGTGGAGCGGATTCGTGACCTCGGGCCAAGCTCGACCACGACCGTCTTCGCTATGACAAAGATAGAGACGCCGAGCAAGGCAACCATGCGCTCGCCAACCCGAGCCTCATGCGACGGCAAAGACGCCCCGCGACGCCCACGAAAGGATCGCTAACGACGAAAGGCGCTAGCGGCCTCCCGCCTTCCAAATACAAGCAAGCCAGGACAGCCGCCGCGGCACAATGCTCCGAGCAATGCCGTGAGCCCTCCACCCGAGGGACGCCGCATTCGCGACGAGATGCTGACTACATCGAGATCGCCGCTGTGTCCAAAGAGCCGAGTTTCTCGCCGCGCCGTGTTCGGGAGGACGAGGAGCCTCGCGGCGCCCTCGAGGGAGAGCGAGGCCTCCGCCCACTGTAATCTCGCAAGACCGGCCACGAGCGCATCCGACAACCGCGGTAGTCTCAACGACGCGACGCGCCGCCAAGAACATCGTGAGGGAGGCAAAGAGCCCGAACGAATCGTGACCACCACCGCGCAGGGCGGTAGGCGCAACAGCGACGAAGACCGCGACGACGCGGACCCCCCGGGGCCCCACGCCTTCAGCCGGGCAATCCGCAGCGCTCGGTTCCCATTTCGGTTCCGCCAGCCTGCCAACCTCACCAAATACGCGGGAGAAACGAACCCCGGGGTTTGGCTCAACGATTACCGCCTGGCCTGCCGGCTGGGCGGGGCGGACGACGACCGGCTCATCATCCGCAACCTTCCTCTTCCTGGGCGAAGCCGCTCGGCTCTGGCTGGAGCACCTTCCCGCCCGCACGATCTTTGATCGGGCCGACCACAGTCGTGGTCTTTGTGGAAAATTTCCAGGGCACATACGTGCGCCCAGGGAACTCCTGGGATCTCCGCAGCTGCCGCCAGAAGCCCGACGAGTCACTCCGCGACTTCATCCGCCGCTTCTCCAAGAAGTGCACCGAGCTGCCCAACGTGGCCGGCACCGCCATTATCAGCGCATTCCTCGACGGGACAACCTGAAAGGAGCTGGGCCGGAAGATGCCTTCCACCGCCAACGAGCTATTCGAGGTGGCCATGAACTTCGCCTCCGGCGAGGAAGGAAGGGGGCCATCTTCCATGGCCCGGCAACAAGGGGAAGCAGAAGGATGAAGGAGCCGACGCAGCAGCGACCCGTAGCCAGAAGAAGAACAAGAGGGGCAAGCGGAGGGGCAAGCAAGGCAAGAAGGAGGAAGACTCCGAGGATGACCTCGTCGCGGCGGCCGACCGCAAGGCACCCCGAGGCCCCCCGGGGCCCGGGGCGTTCGATGACATGCTCAAGAAGCCATGCCCCTTCCACAAGTTCCCCGTCAAGCACACCATGGGGAGTGTGACTTAGCCTGCCGCTTTTACTTTAAACTCCCCCGCCCGAGGACAAGAGGAAGAAGGAGAGGGAGGACGAAGGAAAGGGGGACGGGTTTCCGGAGGTCCACGATGTCTTCGTGGTCATCGGAGGCCTCCCGGCGAACCTCTCCCCGCGTCAGATCAAGCGCGAGCGCCGAGAGGTGTTCTCGGTATGCCCCGCCACGCCACAGTACCTGCCATGGTCGGCCGACGCCATCACCTATGGCATCGACGACCACCCGCTCGTCGTGCGAACCCCTGAGATACCCGCTCGTGGTGGACCCCGTATCGGCAACATCCGGCTCACGAAGATGCCGATGGACGGCGGCGGCGCCCTCAACATCCTCTACTCCGAAACCCTCAAATTCATCGGGGATGGAGCGTCCGCACCTCCGACCTTCCAACTCCCCCTTTCAGGGCATCGTGCCAGGCAAGCGTGCTTGGCCCCTCGGGCAGATCGATCTCCCCGTCGTCTTCGGAACACCGTCGAACTACCGCACGGAGGTCATCACCTTCGACGTGGTTGACTTCCGGGGAACCTACCACGGCATCCTCGGACGTCCCGCGTACGCGAAGTTCATGGCGGTCCCCAACTACACGTATCTCCTTCTCAAGATGCCGGGCCCCAACGGCGTCATCACCGTTGGCTCCTCCTACGAGCACGCGTTCAACTGCGACGTGGAGGCCATCGAGCACGCCGAGGCCATGGCCGTCTCCGAGGCTCTCGACTCCAAGCGCCACGCCGGCACCTTCGAGCCGTCCGACGGAGTGAGGGAGGTCCCGCTCGACCCCTCCACCTCGTCCTAAGAAGACGATGAAAATCTGCGACTCCCTCGACCCCAAATAGGAAGCGGTGCTCGTCGACTTTCTCCGCCGAACATCGACATTTTCGGCGTGGAGTCCCTCGACATGCCGGCATTCCGAGGGATGTCGCCGAGCACTCCCTTGATATCCGGGCCGGGTCCAGACCGATGAAGCAGCGTCTGCGCTGATTCGACGAGGAGAAGCGCAGGGCCATCGGCGAGGAGGTGAACAGGCTTTTGGCGGCCGGGTTCATCAAGAAGGTGTTCCACCCTGAGTGGTTATCTAATCCTGTACTGGTTAGGAAAAAGAGTGGGAAATGGGGGATGTGTGTAGATTATACTAGTTTAAATAAAGCATATCCGAAAGTCCCTTTTCCCTTACCACGTATCGATCAGATAGTCGACTCCACCTCGGGATGTGAGCTTTTATCCTTCCTTGATGCTTACTCCGGCTACCACCAAATAAAGATGAAGGAGTCCGACCAACTTGCGACGTCCTTCATCACCCCCTTCGGTATGTACTACTACGTGACGATGCCCTTCGGGCTCAGGAACGCAGGGGCCACGTATCAGCGATGCATACTGGGCGTTTTCGGTGACCACATCGGTGAAACCGTAGAGGCCTACGTCGACGACATCGTGGTCAAGACCAAGGAGGCCAATGACCTCATCTCTGACCTTGGGTCGCTTTTCAGTGTCTCAGGGCCAAAAGCATCAAGCTCAACCCCGAGAAGTGCGTCTTCGGGGTCCCCCGAGGCATGCTCCTCGGGTTCATCGTCTCCAAACGCGGCATCGAGCCCAACCCGGAGAAGGTGACTGCGGTAACGAGCATGGGGCCGATCAAGGACCTGAAGGGCGTGCAGCGAGTCATGGGATGTTTGGCGTCTCTTAGCCGCTTCATCTCACGGCTCGGCGAGAAGGGCCCGCCCTCAGACGCCCCCGAGAAAGTCCGAGCGCTTCTCCTGGACCTCCGAGGCCCAGGAGCCCTCGACAAGCTCAAAGCTGCCCTCACCAGCGCCTCGATCCTCGTCCCGCCGGCCGAAGGAGAGCCCCTCCTCCTGTACGTTGCCGCAACGACGCAGGTGGTCAGTGCGGCCATCGTCGTTGAGAGGCAGGAGGAGGGCCACACCCTGCCGATCCAGAGGCCAGTCTACTTCATCAGCGAGGTGTTGACCGAGACCAAGATCCGCTGCCCGCAGATCCAGAAACTGCTCTACGCGGTGGTTCTGATTCGACGCAAGCTCCGGCACTACTTTGACGCCCACCCCGTGACAGTGGTCTCCTCCTTCCCGTTGGGAGAAATCCTCCAGAATCGGGAGGTCTCAGGGCGGGTCGCCAAGTGGTCAGTTAAGCTCATGGGAGAGGCCCTCCCTACGCGCCAAGAAAGGCCGGCCAAGTCTCGGGTCTTAGCCGACTTCCTCGCGGAGTGGACGACACTCGGCTACCGGCACCCCAGCCAAAGTGAATGTTTGGGCGATGTACTTCGATGGGTCCCCGATGAAGACGGGGGCCGGCGCCGCCTCCTCTTCTTCATCTCCCCCTCGGAGTGCATATGCGGTACGTAATCCGTCTTCACTTCCCAGCGTCGAACAACATGGCAGAGTACGAGGGCCTCCTCAACGGATTGAGGATCGCCGTCGAGCTCGGCGTCAAGCGCCTCGATGTCCGAGGGGACTCGCAGCTCGTCATCGACCAAGTCATGAAGGACTCAAGCTGCCACGACCCCAAGATGGACGCCGTCTTTGCAAGGCGGTGCGCCCACGGAGGACAAGTTTGACGGCCCTCGAACTCAACCACGTCGTCCGGAGGCACAATAAAGCCGCCGACGAACTCGCCAAAATCGCCGCAGGAAGAACTCCCGGTACCTCCCGACGTCTTCACCAAGGACCTCGCAGCCTCCCTCCGTCGCCTCGGGCGGACGGAGGAAGCCTCGGAAATCACTCCGACCCCCTCTCGGGGACTGGAAGACGTCCGAGGCCCCCCTCTCAAGGCCCGAGACCCCTTCGGCTTCAAGACGCCCTCGGCATCGAAAGTGCCGAGGTCATGGAGATCGACGGAGGGGACCCAAGCTGCCGAGCCCAAGCCGCATCGAGGATGCCATACCTCGACCGGATCGTCCCGAGGCGTTCTCCCCGAGGACTTCAACCAAGCCAGGCGCATCGCGAGAAGAGCGAAGTCCTTCGTCATAATCGAGGACGAGCTCTACAAGCGAAGCCCCTCGGGGGTTCTGCAGCGATGCGCCACGGCCGAGGATGGCCTTGCCCCCGTCCGCAAAATCCACGCCGGGGTGTGTGGCAACCACGCCGCTCCCGCCTCCCTCGTCGGCAGCGCTTTCCGGCAGGGATTCTACTGGCCGACCATGGTCGCTGACGCCACCGAGATAGTGCGCACCTGCGAAGGATGCCAGTACTACGCTCGTCAGACGCACCTACCGGCTCAGGCACTCCAGACCATCCCGATCACATGGCCCTTCGCCGTGTGGGGTTTGGACCTGGTAGGACCCCTCAAGAAGGCGCCCGGGGGCTTCACTCATCTGCTTGTCACCATAGACAAGTTCTCCAAGAGGATCGAGGCGCGCCCCATCACCAACATCCGGTCCGCACAGGCGGTGCTCTTCTTCACCGATATCATCCACCGCTTTGGAGTCCCGAACTCCATCATCACCGACCACGGCACCCAGTTCACGGGGGCAAAGTTCCGAGACTTCTGCGACAAGCACCAGATACGCATCGTCTGGTCCCGGTGGCGCACCCTCGACGACGAGCGGTCAAGTGGAGCGGGCCAACGGATGATATTGCAAGGGCTCAAGCCTCGGATTTTCAACAAGCTCAACAAGTTCGGCAAAAGATGGCTCGACGAGCTCCCCTCGGTCCTCCTCCGAGCCTCGGGATCGACGATGAGCCGGGCTACGGGGTTTACGCCCTTCTTCCCGGTGTACGGCGCCGAGGCCATTTTGCCTACCGACTTGGAGTTCGGATCCCCGAGGCTCAAAGCCTACGACGAGGCCCGCAACCAAGTAGCTCGAGAGGACTCATTTGGATATGCTTGAGGAAGCCGGGACGCCGCCCTTCTACACTCGGCAAGATACCAGCGTCCCTTCAACGCTACCACGACCGACGGGTCCGGACCCGAGACCTCAAGGAAGGCGATTTGGTGCTCCGTCTCCGCCAAGACAACAGAGGACGCCACAAGCTCACGCCGCCTTGGGAGGGACCCTTCATCGTCGCCGAAGTCCTCAAGCCGGGCACGCATAAGCTCGCCAATGAGGCCGGTGAAGTCCTCAACAACGCTTGGAACATTCAACACGCCTACGCCGCTTCTACCCTTAAGCTTCCAAGTTTTTTACATATAGTTGTACTCCATGCCTCTCAAAGAAGAATCGAAAGCACTACTCATTTTTACAATTTTCGCAAATGAGAAACATGTCCAAGGCCCTCGGGGCCGAGGATCTCAGCTATATTCACATCGACTTCGAAGTCCGAGTGAGACTCGCCTTTGACCCATCAAAGCAGAGCCTCCCTCAGGGGCTAGATGGGGGGAACCCCCTCCTGAAAGGCACTCTGCAAGCACACTTCTTTTTTGTTAATCGTTTCTTGAATATTTTCGTGATGAAGATCCCGAACGCTTAGAAGAAGGGTAACTAAGGGAGACGTCTTCGAAACATAAGACCGGTTGAGCCACGGGGTCGCTTACGCCCATGCGTTACGGCACTCCTACTCACTGCCATAGGACGAAGAGACTTCATGCTTTGCAGGAGGGTTGCTCCAAACGTCAGGGCTGGCAAAGCCACGAGGCTGCCCACGCCCCAGCGCTACGGTGCCTCTGCTTACCACCCTTGACTAAGGAACGGACCTCTAAACTCAATATCCTTGCAAGGGCCCTAATCTAAATACGAGGCGAGATTCAAAGGCACGAAAAATAGGCAAAAAACGATTAACAAATCACAAGGCCTCGACGGGCCACAGTCTTAATCGACCAAACAAAACAAAAAACTAATTAAGTTCTTTACATGGGCACACTCGGCCCGAATTGCAGAATTTACTGGGGGCATCCGACCCCCCTCCTTCCCTGGTGTCGGCATCCGTGGCGTCAGTAGCGTCGGCCCCTTCGGCAACATCAGGGAGGATAGCCGTCTGGAAGTGCCCGACCCGCAGCGTGGCTTCTTCACCTTCTTTGGAGCAGCTCGGGCGAACACCTCGCCTCGCGACCCTCCTCGTCCTCGGCGACGACAAGCCCCTCGAAATTTTGGGGAGGTCGAGGTCGTAGTGAGAGGGGTCATCGCCGGGGTGTGCGACACGCCGGGTCGAAGGCCGGATCGAAGGGCGGCGCGGGCCGCGCGCCTCCACTCGTCAGGGCAACGCCTCCGGGAGGCCCAGTGGGCGCTGCCGGGCGGGTTCACCGGCCTCGACCACCACCGTGCAAACGGCTCGGACCTTCTCCTTCCGGGGCGTCGAGCTCGCCCTCGCGCCGAGGAGTAGGCCGCCGCACCGCACCAAGGGGCCGCCGCTTGCTCCGACGACTTCCTCCTCAGCTCTGCATCCGCCGAGGGTCAATCTCTCGAAAGGGAAAGTGAGGATATGATTGCCCAAACACAAGACTTACCTTCCGTTTGCACCACCTCCTCCGCCCGCACATGGAGCTCGTTGACCTCATTCGGGGCTTGACCAAGCTCGGCCCGCACCATGGTGACGTCATTGATAAAGAGGCGGTGATCGCATCCATGTTCACCAAGTTCTCCGTCAAGGTCCCAATGGTGTCGACGCCTGGACAAGCGCCGTCCTCATCATCTCCTTCTCGGCTCGGAGCTGGTCGAGCTCCGACGACCGCTCCTGGGGCCTTCGACAAGAGGGTGTTACGCTCCCGAGCCTCGGAGGCCTCAACCTTCAGGTCCGAGACAAGGAGGCGGAGGTCGGCGTTCTCCTCGCTCCGGCAGCTAACTCGGTGCGCGCAGCCGGTTTGCCTCCCCGCCGAAGGTGGAGCGCCTGCCGAGGCGGGCCCCTCAGCCGAGAAACCGCGATTTCTCCCGACAACTTCGCCGCATCCTGTGGACGATCGGAACCAGCGGGTTAGCCGCCTTCGGTGCCCGTGTCAAGGTAAGGATTCGATCATGAGTATTTAAACAAAGGCGAGAGGAGGTAAGAACTATACCAAATCTAAACTCTTGATGGCTCTGGAATCCAAGCTTTAGCGCTTGCCTCCCTCTAGTTCTAATCTAGCTATCTAGGCCCCTCGCTAAGGAGCTCGATTAGGTTTTTCGGGCCGTGATGATCGGACCGTGAATGAGGAATGAATGAATGCCTCTCCCCATAGGGAGGGTCCTTGCCCTCCTTTATAGCCCTGGGTGATGATCGTGAGCCATCAGATCAAACCAACATTGGCGGGCGGCTAGGGATCGATCCTCAAAGGCGGTGGGAGCGAACCTTAGAACCGGGCCGCTGGCCAAAGCTTCGAGCCCCAGTGACGCCGGGTTTAGGCCTAGACCCCCGGTTCGGCTCTGTTTGCCTCCCGGCCGCCGGCTCGGCGTGGTGCCTTTCGTTCCTTCTAGAGTTTTTCCCCAGGTTGCCGCGGTGTCCGTTTTTCCGCTCTTCTTCGTCCGCCTCGTGGTCGCGCCTTTCTCCGGTTTATGCCTCAAGAAACACCAAACACCAAAACTCATGGAATTCGGTCGCTGTAAACCCTATGTCTACTTTGGTGATCACAATTGCATCCTTTTCATGGCTAGTTGATGGTTGATTTTGTACAATAATGACTATCAACAACTCCCCCCTAAGTTTAACCTTTGCTAGTCCCTTTAGCAAAGAAAACTTAGAAAAGTTATTGAATATATGTATATGTTCAAGCATTGTACCCATCTCGGAGCAACTCCCCTAGAAATATACCCCAGCAGTTAGACGTAAATTCTCCTCCAAGTTATGTAATGACTGAAATGACTTTTTAAACTTACCCATATTACCTTTGACCGTGGGGCTTATTAGCCTTTCCTTGGCTCTTGAGTGCTTGACGTACGTAAAGATCCCATCTAAGCACTATGTCTCAAGCTCTTCGATCAACTATCATTCTGGAGTTTTTTAGAGGTTTTCAAATAAAACTCAGAGCTTTCTATGTATGACACTCTCAGGTCTCTCAATGTATGTAGTATTTGTGGATTCTCACTAAGGCAGTGATGATGGTTGTCTTTCTTTTTATCCTATAGCTAAACCTTATGTGGAGCTCATAGGTAAGGAGAAATCTGAAAGAGCAAACTTACAATGCATGTGTTGTAAAGTCAAACAATGGATCCACGGAGAAACGAGTCATGCAAATAATCAAGATGTATAGGTGGATGGATATGGTGGATATATGGTGGAACCTAATTCTACTTCAGCTCCTTGGATGCTTCTCTCTCCTTGAAATCTGGCCAGAGGTTATGAGCTATCTTTTCTTTTTTCTTTTTCTTTTTCTCAGGGAGTCGGGTATCTATATACCCATTATTTTGCACTGGGACACTTGTCCATCTTTCTTTTCTTCTCCCCTTTTCTCAAATATCTTTTTGCATAGCTCATAGCACTCCTTTTGGCATTGATGGATTTTGGAGAGATAACACAGGAACATGGAGCATTTATTAGGTGGCTAATCTAATAGAATATTTTTAGTGTTCTCTCTCAGTGTAGGAGAAAAAGATTTTGGAATGGATGTAGGTGGAATGGCATGTTGTTGAGCCTACTCTAGTGTAGAGTAATGCATATGGAGGTGGATCTTGATTCAAGAGCATGACAAATTTCTCACCAGGGTCACAAAGGTTGACAAAACTCAATGCAAGACAAGCGGCATGTATGTGAAAGTTTAACTGGCCTATCTCATCATGTTTGGCTCTGGTGGGAATGTAAGCTTTGTCAAATAGGAACTCATCATGTTTTTGTATTTTTCAAAAGATAAATCTCCAGAACTCTAGTGTCACTTAGAACAAGATAGATAGCAAAATCGTATTTTCTCAATCTTATCAATCAGGCACCTAGACTTAGTTCAAGCCGCTTGCAACCCATAAGTTTTAGTGCTCGAGCAAATTCTCATGTCAAAACAAATGAGCTAAAACTTGGGAAAACTTTTATCTAAACTCTAGGCAATCTCGTAGGTGTTGTAATAGAGCGCCTTTTTATCATTTTAATTTATCTCAAGAGCTTCCTTTTATTGACTCTAGACGTACAAACATTTTTATTTAATTTTTATTTTTGAAAGAAATCATACTATATAAGACTCTAAAGACTCTAAGGACTCTTAAAAAGCATGGACCTTCATGTGCCCACATATTTTTGGTATTTTTAGGTTTTCTTAGATACTATGGTGAACCTTCATGTGCTCACATATTTTTGGTATTTTTTATTTTTATGACCGACTAATAATCGCTGCAGGTACACTTACCCTGGTACCTAGAGATGCCTTCCCCAAGCCGGTTGTTGTTGTGGCTTTGCATTGAAGTCGGTGCTAAAATTCTCGATGGAGCTTTCCTTCATGCTTGTAAGAGCCGGTGTAGCTCTGAACCTTCATCTCATCCAATAAAAAGTTGCTCTCTCTTCACACGCGGGTTAGTCAAAAGGAAGGTGTACTGAAAGTGATGAAGATGATGATTGTTAGGGTCGACTAGCTCTTAGAGTCATCCCGCCGCAAACATCTCATAAAACACCAAAAATCGTGGAACGTATTAGGATAAACAAGCCATTGGTTAGCCGTTTTTACTTAACTTGGTTAGTGTGAGAGTTTTGAAGGGTGTTATAGTGCGCATAGCCAGCAAGATGCTCAATGATTATTTTGGATTTTATCAAACAGAATGGAAATATGTATGCTAATTTTTATTTTATTTTTAGGCCACCACAAAGGAACACTTTAGCTTGCACCGGGATGTCACATGGGGCTTTAAGTTTTCCAAAATGTTTTATGATTCTCTATAGAGATGATGAAAAACTAACTATGAATTAAAAAGTGTAAGAAAGTAAATGGATAACTACCATTGTTACCTTATGGCAAGGGTTCGAGTTTAGAGTCCTCCTGACAAAAAGACTTTCTCATGTCAAGCCACTCTCGGGGTGCTTCATCGGATCCTCCGAGGATGGGACCCCGACGTTGGACCCCCGGGTGATAATGACTCGCTTGAGGAGGTTACCTTTTCTTTCCATACCTTTGTAGGTTGCTTTGGTGTCAGAGATTCTTTCATTGATATCTTTCCTCCTCAACGTGCTGTTTTGAGAGCGATTCCTCCTGGGCTGGCCGACGCCTCCCTCTCTCTTGACAAAGCCGCAATCCGTGAGAGTTATAATTAAAATAACAAGTACCTTTCTCTCCCTGAATTGGAAGTGGACTTGGCTTGATCCATTGTAGATGATAGCGTTGGTGGTGCCGAGGAACGGCCTTCCCAAGTATGATGGGTGTCTCATCTTCTTTTTCCATGTCTAGTATCATAAAGCTCGGTCGGACGTAGTGAGTCCGGGATTTTGACCATGATGTCCCTTGCTACTCCCTTCGGAAATCTCGTCAGAAAGTTGTCCGCCAGCTGCAGCTGTATATAGGTAGGGTATAGAGGTGTATGGAATAATAAGTCATATACCTTTTTTGGACATAATGTTGATAGCCGATCCGGTGTGTCGCAAAAGTGTTGTAAAATAAGCACTATCCAATAGTGCAATCAATGGGCGGCATGCCCGGATCCTCCTTTTTGGCTAGGAATGGTGAAGCTAGAGGTGGTCATGCTTGTACTCAACGGCTTTGACCACTTGACTTGCTTTTCTCACTTGTCTTCCCGTCTTGTTCTTTCTCTTCCCATTTAAATTCCTCTTGGTTCCTTCATTTGTTGGCTTGATCGGGAAGTAAGCTCTCTTAGATCTATAGGAGCTTCAAAGGGTCTTGTTCTTGAAACCGAACTTCTCTTTTTATTGCCCTTGATGGTGAAACAAATCTTGGCACTATCCGTAGATGACAGCCTTTGCAAGTACTCAGAATGGTCAGCCAAGAATGATTGGACTCTTAGGATCTTTGCGGTATCTAGGACTACAAAGTCTACAGGGACATATTATCTCCCGATTCATATGCACACATCATCTAAGATTCCCTAAGGGTGCTTAACTCGCCTAGTCTGCAAGCTGCAAACACATATTCGTGTACAACAAGGTGCCCATGGAAAGACTTGGTCAAAAATTACCTTAGGCATGATGTTGACACCGGGCGCCTAGATCGCGTGATGACTTACGAAAGTCATGTTTTGCCCAATAGAGATGGGGATCACGAATCTCCCCGGGTCTCCCCTTTAGGTGGCATGGAGTCATCCTTTCATCCCCGATGATGCTTCAACATAGTAACCTATATACACATCAACAAGATTGCGGTCTCGGGCTCGAGAGGTTGCCCCTGAATCTTACCTTCGTTGGTCGGTGGAACGTAAACCGGCCAAACCGAGCTAATTGTTGTTCTATCATTTTATTGAAGCTAAGCTGGTTCTTAAATAGCGGAGGTAAAGCTATCCATTTCAATGTTTATATTTTATAGCATTTTATCATTGATGCTACCTTCCTAGATAAAAGTTCCACAATTTTATTTTGGTTGAGATCACTTCTCTCAAAGGCAATTGAGCAGTTATTATAATTAGTGCCTTAAAAGTTACCTAGAAATTACCTTGGTAGTTGGGCCTTTGTCGGTTCCATCCTTGGATTTTGAGGATCTATAATTGTTATTGTTGTTGATGAAGTTACATCCTCAATGTGTCTCGTGGCACCGCTGCCTCGAAAGTGTCCCATATCGCTAATACACCTTCACAAGCATGGATGCAATCATCGATACGCATGACATCTTGTTTTGGTCAGCCTTTTTGTCTTTCTCTCCAAATTTCTTCATGAGCAGTCTATCCCTGCCAGACGCCATGTCTACCTCCTTGAGTCAGGTGTATCTCCATCCTCTTGCGGGTTGTTTGGCGGTCATCATTTAATCTTGATTGGAGGCCATCTTCCATAAGAGCGTATTGTGGTATGGTTAATGACATAAATGCACCTCCACAGCCAGCATCAACATTGTTATGGTGCCGTTGGTAAGCCCATGATAGAAAGTTTTACAAGGAGCCACTCCTCCATCCCATGATGAGGAGAAGCCTCATATATAATCTTGAAATCGCTCCGCGGCCTCGTACCGATCTCATCATTGTTCTTGCTGGAAACTTCGACATCTTCCCCTTAGGGCACCTCATCTTGCCCATAGGAAAGAATCTTGCTGCTGGCATACGCTCGTGGAGCACTTGTCCCAGTCGTATGATTGTCTTTGTTAAGACGTAGAACCATTGCTTTGCCTTTCCCAATGAGTGAGAATGGGAGCGGAACATAGCAAAGACAAGATATCCTTTGGTAGCATCGCTTCGATTTGAAACTGGTGCCACAAATCTCCGGGAAATGTTGGAGATGAGTACTTTGCATCGCTTCATGTGCTTTCCACAGGCGGGTGCTGGCTTGCACCATAGGTGACAGAGAGCTGGCTAGAGCTCAAAATCCATTCTCCTCCCAACTTTGGCGTTAGGTCCAGTCATATGGATGTCGTTGCTGGTGTTCGGAGCGAAGAACTCGTGCGTGCTGACTTATCAACTCGCCCATTTCTTCGAAGAAGCTAGTGCTAAGTTGCCTTCTCTTGTTGTTCTTCTTCTTCTCTTATAGGAGTTGCTCCCTCTAAAGAACTTAACCTCGGCTAAAGTGTTGGGTGTCTTTGGATGGAGATTCAAAGATAGCTCCTCACTTGTCGCTGAATTTCCTTCTTCGAAAGAGTTTCTTAGATTTTCAACGTAGTTATCTCGGCGTGACAAAACCACGGCCCATTACCCCGGCATAAGATTTCACAAAGATAGAAAAACACAAGGGTAAGCCGCATTGTAGAGTCTATGGTTTCTCTATCTCATTAGTTTGTTAGGTCTATCGCTATCCTTTTTGAATTTACCAATTGCCTTCCCACGGCGCCTAAAATGCTTGTTGACACCTCTTAATGTTATCTCTAATAACGCGCCAAAAATACTAGATTAGCAAGCACCGTCACTAGAATGCCAAGTTTGATGCATCCCGGCATAACACCAAAGAGGTGTGGTATTAAATCATGCCACCATTTAGAATATAGAAATGTATCCGCAAGCGCACGGGATCAAATACCATTGTAGCATTTTGCGAGTACTACGACGTAAACATCTATATTTTCCCAAAGGAAGGTCTCACAGTGGTACGTAAAGGTACGTGTGTTGACCTGGAGTGTAAACGACAGGCATAACCATGTCCTCGACTACTCCAATGCGTGAGGGAGTAAGTCACAAGACAAATGATAAGATAAAGTGTATAATCATCAAGCATAAACAGATAGAGACTCCTAGCTATATTATTAGGGTTGCTAGTAGAACATCAAGAGATATTCTGGGTTATTCCTGGCTACATGTCAAAGTATATTATGGTTAGTGCAATACACCTATTAATCATGGCTAAGGTTAGCATTACATTTATTCATAGTGGACACTACTAAGGAGGTTTGAGAATATGGCTCGCCCTTCAGTCAGTATACAGTAAGCCCTCATCGTGCCTATAAACGCGGGGTCTGGATTACATAGGACTCAGCATGGAATGTCACACCCAGCGATCTACCAAACACTGGCCTATACGGGTGCATTCGCGCATAAACAACATACCGGCACCATGCTTTACACGATGTTTTGCTCCACTCACCCAACGTCAAATTAGATGAGTGCTATACGAACCCTTATGGATAAACATACAGTTTAATCCTGAGAAGTATGCTACAGCACATACATCCATGACAGTAAAGAACATAATAACTATGAATACTAAGTAGCAGAATTTCATCAATTCAAGCTGGCCAGCACTCGTATAACTTAAGTACAATGAAGAGAGAGAACAAAAGGCGAGAGGAGGTAAGAACTATACCACTCAGCTCTTGATGGCTCCGAATCCCTAGCTCGCGCTTGCCTACCTCTCTAGTTCTAATCTAGCTATCTTAGGGACCTAGCTAAGGAGCTTCCGATTAGGGTTTCTCGCCGATGACTGACTTCCGAATGAGAATGAATGAATGGAGGCCTCCCGTGGGGGGTGCTTCCTTTATAGCCCCCAAGAT